>VZRL01005485.1:1032911-1142130 GCA_013397895.1 Origma solitaria
ATATTTTTAGATTCATGAAAAAATCCTTTCTGGAATGGTTTGGATTACTCATTTTTAGTCTTTCAGAGCTTCAAGTACATTGTTACAAGCTGTCTCCATCTGTCAAATCTCTCTTCAGTGATGCAGATATCTATGCAGAGAGAAGAAAGAAACACCAGATTTCCCTTAAAAAGCTCTGGGCAGAAAGCTAACTATTTTAAAAAGTAAGGGGCTTCTGTTTTGGGGGATTCAGGTTTTTTCTGTTCGTTGGGTTTTTTATTTTTGGGGGTTTTTTATTTTCTTTTTGGCCAACAATTGGTATTACATATACCAGCCACAAAAAGATAAATGCTGCCAGAAAAGCTTTGCATTATAGACAAATTACCTCTCCTGTATTTGTGTGTCCTGCTTAATTCGCTCATGTTTGCTAAAAGCCAGTAGCCTTGCATTCATTGCTAAAAGAAAAATTCCTTTAAAGATGAAGGCAGAGGCAGATACTGGGTCGTTCTAGGTTGAAGAAAATAAATGCATGAAATGTTTCCATATATAGGTCCTGTGTCGTTGACTGGCTTTTTTTTTTTTTTTTAAGAAAAAGGATCAGTAAATTAGAAAATTAGAAATAGAAATATTTTTCCAAGATTTGTTGAATTTTCTGGTATTGTCTACATTCAAGCTTTCTATCCTGACACCGATTTCTGACAGTGTGCATATGCAAAAGATATGTGCATGAGTCAGTCGACAAGAGAAAGAAAAAGAAATTCCAGCAGGGGTGGCAACCCTGACTCCCACCCCATACCTATGCTCTAGTTGCTGAATGCATTTGCAGATTGCTGTTATGTCTCATGGCATAACAAAGTAAGTTCCAAAAGCAAAAACAATCAAACACCCTTTGGTAAGCCATTGCTAAGAAGTGTTTTCACATTCTTTGATTAGCATCCACAATATTAGCAGAAAAACAGCCTCTAAAAATAAGTGCGTGAGGTCATGCTACAGAGGTGTTTAACTTGAATCTGAAAATGTGAAGCATCCAGTACCATGCACTGATACTCTTCCCATACTGTTTAGCAACCCAAGGTGTCACTGCTGCCTGCTGCAGTCTATCTCCTTCCTTTCCCTTTTTATTTCCCTTTCCCTTTTCCTTTTTTCCTTCTCCCTTTGAGATCTCTTACAAGCCTTATATTCTGCATATCTCTGCCTGAACAATGACTGCAAGAAATGTAAGCAGTTACACCTGATCCATTCAGCATCTCTGTAATAACGTCTCTGCTGCAGGACTGACAGTGTAAACAATTTTTCCAGCCACATGAAACTCGGTGTATTTTTTATTGAGAGCATCTATTCATTCAAAGAAAATAGTTTTTGAGTATCAATGGAGAAAACAGTGTGTATATCAAAGGATGAAGTCTAGACAATTCTAATAAGAACTTCAAATCCTTTCTGTTAAGATTTGGTCTTCTAGGTGATGTAGTGACCCTCAACATCCACTAAAATCTGATATTCAGCAAACATCAAGAAAAGGCATGTAAATTATATATTACACACAAAAAAGCAGAGGATGTCAAATCCTAAAAGAGAAGTGATTTGTATTTATTCATTATCAAGGTTTATTTTTGCAAAATTCTCTTTCATATATCAAAATTAATATCAATTTGCTCTGACTTCTTCCATCTCAATAAATAACTTTGGAAATGCTACAATTCCTCAACTTCATTTAAAACATTTGATAAGCAGGCTTTTTCACATACTAATGTACAATTTATATGTCTGAAATGTGCCTTTAACAAAAATCAGAAGTGAAAGGATCAAATAAATCTCTGGTATAATTACAAGGCTTCCAAGTGAGCTACAGTAAGATGAATCTGACTTGAGGCTTTATTTTTAGCCTGGGAACAACCAGCCCGGGCATCTTGAATGAGGCAGACCCAGCACACGTGCAAACGTTACAGCTGCCACCGTGATGCAGATGCTAATAATTCAGCGGCTTTGTACCCTGTGATTATGCGTGTGCTGTCTAGTGGTTCAGATTAAAGAGTTAAACAAAGTGCTTTTCCTTCCCCTCTTGGCGGAAGATAATTCAAACCCATCTGATATTCACAGACAGTTGGACAGCAGCTGAGGTTTCATTAGGAATCCCACGTATGGCCAGAAGCAACATACACCTCGGTGTTTCCGGGAGCCACAGGCAGCCAGAACAGATGGTAGAGATCATCATCCCCAGACAGCCATCAGGGGAACCTCAGGCCACATGCTTGAATTTTTCTCAATGAAGTGCATAGAAGGCAGGCATTCGATCCATGTGACGGCAGCTGCCGGGTCCTGGGGGAGAGGGAGGCAGAAGAGAGGAGGAAGGCTCTCACAGGTTATTAACAGGTCACGCTGTGACATTAGCAGTCCGGAAATATCGCCTCTCCCAGGGGGCTAAAACAAAAGCAAGGGAGAGGTTCCTCGTAATTCAAACACAGTTCAGTGCTTACAGATTACAGCACATAATCTGCTTGGCAACAGCACAGCGCACAGAGACACTGCTGTCTGACTTCCCTCTTTCTTCTAGCTGCTTCCACTAGAAATGTCAGAAGGAATCCTTGATGCAGCAAATGTCCTATGCAAATCTCGAGGGAGGAAGAGCAGAACTTCCCAGCAATTTTCAGAATGAAACCCAGAGGCAAGGCTGATGGTGACAGCTCAACTCCCTCATTCAGATGTCCTTAACCTTTTTCTTCCATTTGTGACATGCTATATGCAGCACTGCTCATTGATCATCACTGCCTGTCTGAATCACCCAGTCCCTTCTGTGAGCATTAAGACTTGCTACAACTGTCTGCCTCATTAGAAGGAACATTTCCTGGGTGACATTTTGGAGGAAACAAGGCATTTGGAGGAATAGTCTTAAAATATTGCATTTGACAAAGTGGATAGATATAAAAATCATTACCCCAGCCCTACAATTGCCTACCCCTTTGGTCTCACCGCAGCTCTCTCCGATGCACAGCCAGCCATGCTCACCAATCTGCAGATGGAAAGTCTCCAAACCCCAGGCCTGCTTTAAACCTTCTCTGCTGACAGGTCAGGACCATGGTGCTCAGCCAAGCACTCCAGAATTACATCCTGGAGAGCACAGAAATATAAATATACATACGTTGTGGGCTTGTGTGTACAGAAATAAATGGGTGAGGGTGTTTGTGTGCATGCATTTGCAAATACAAATAAAATTACTTCAGTCCCGGAAGCTACATCCTTTTTGATCGCTTGCACATTCTAAGTATAAAATGGAGTTTATCAGGATCTGAAGCAGACAGATTTTGCAATTTCACTTTAAGAAACCAAGTGAAGTTTTTCCCCAGTCACCTTTCTCTGTTGAAAAACTTATTTATCTACCTTCTTTGCAGGACTTTCTAATTTGGGGGAGTTCCTTTGTTTCCTGCCTTGTAGAGTAGACAACTCCCACTCACACTTCTTGTCTTTTTCTTTACTGTGCTGGATACTGCATTTCCCACTCTCTCGGTGCCTATTCAATCCTGGTAGCCTCCAGGCAGACAGATCTCAGCTGATGTTTCTCAACTTCTCCAACAAAATTCAGTGCTCTCTGGACTGTTGGTTAGAATAACAAAAGCTAAGTCCTGTCCTAAGGATCTTTTCCATTCTTCGTGTTGTGCGGGGAAACCATGAGTGTGGACTGTGCAATGTCAATACACTGGAGCTTTCCAGCAGCCATTAGGTATGACCTTCACCATTACCTGAGCAAACAGCAGAAACCTGGATTTCCCATGAAAACACTGACCATTCGTCCAGGATTTCCAGGAACCAGGATAACTGGCTAGGATGTGAGAAAACTTGAAGCTGTACTTGGTACTCCAAATCGATTACAGCATTCAGCATCCTGAACCCCTTTGGACGCAGTTATTCATGCCTACAACATGCAGTGAAAACCTGAAATTACTTTGCCACTCTGTTATAGTTTCACTAGCCCAAACGAGCAAGGCTGTGGACCTGCTCGTGCTATCAGTCCTGAGAAGTGAGATACAATGCATTCAGCAGTCACGTGAATTCAGCAGATATCCTAGGAGGTCTCTCTTGTGCTGCAGCATCTTTTGGGCCCAGGCAGTGTCCCAGTGTATCTTCTAGAAGTGATTGAAGTGAGTGTAAAAAACAAATATGAGCAATGTCAAGCTTGGGATGCTGGGCAGTCCTGCACTGAGCTGGTGCCTGAGCTGTGTCTGAGTGATTCCAGGCAAGATCCCACACCACAGGGCAGGGGCAGGATGGCTTCCCTGGCCATTAAGCAAAACACAAGGTTTGCAGAGAGTGGTAGATTCTTTTATAGAGGAACTGTCAGAACTGGAAAAAAAGAGCCATGTTCATGCTCATAGGATGCTCTTCAAGCCTGAAGCCAAAGCAGGAACTTCATGTGTGGGAGCAACTAGATGTTAATGGTTCCTAGTTTTCAACACAATTAAGGTTTGTGAGGTTGGAAATGATGCTGCATCACATCCTCGTGCCAAAATCTCACACTTGGCATCCTTTCAAAACCTGTTATTGTCTGTTTGCATGTGAAAGACCTCAGCTCTCAGAGGCATGACCTTTGCTGACTTCTCACACTTTATGTACAGTTCTCCCACTGGCACTTTTTTAAAAGAATATGTAGTGGTAACAGCAAGAACCCTTGTCATAACCGTGGATTAATAGTGAGAGGTGGTGAGGGAGGGGTTTCTGGGGCTGCAGGAAGAGGTGTACAAATGTCAACCTTCATAACACACTGTTGGAGAAACCATTTTTCTTTTCAAATGCAGTTCTATTAAGCACAGCATTTCCAGTCAATTGGAGGAAGAAATTGTCCCTCTCTGCTCTGCCCTGGTGCAGCCTCACCTTGAGTTCTGTGTGCAGTTTTGGATACCACCATATAAAAGACATTAAGTTATTAGACATTGTCCAAAGGAGGGCCACAAGGACAGTGAAGGACCTGAAGGGGAAGCCTTAGGAGGAGTGGCTGAGGACACTTGGTTTGCACAGCCTGGAGAAGTGGAGGCTGAGGGGAGACCTCATTGTGGTCTTCAATATCCTCATGATTGGAAGAGGAGGGGCAGACGATCTCTTCTCCCTTGTGACCAGTTATGGGACTCGAGGAAATGGGATGGAGATGGGTCAGGGGAGGTTTAGATTAAATACCAGGAAAAGGTTTTTCACCCAGAGGGTGGTTGTCACTGGAACAGGTTCCCAAGGGAAGTGGTCACAGCACCAGCCTGACAGAGTTCGAGAAGCTTTTGGAGAGTGCTCTCAGGTACATGATGTGACTCTTGCGGTACCCTTGTGCAGGGCCAGGAGTTGGACTTGACGATCCTGATAGGTTCCTTCCAACTCAGCATATTCTATGATTCTAAAAAATATTTTTGTCCTTTAACATGGAAAATCCTTTTATCCTAGCAAGAATTATCTACAGTACTAAGTCTAGACACGTTCTTCTTTATTAAAGAACATTTTTTGTATGAGCCACTTTCAAAAAGGAGCCTTTTATGTTCCACCAACTAATGAGTTAATGTCACTGCAAAGAACAAGATTTTGAAAGAAAAAAGTTAATGACGTGGGATGAAATTAGCACTTGTGAAAGAAGTCAAGGTGACAGTTCCCCATGAACTCCTCATTCAACAACAGATGAATGCAGACCTACTGGGAGCAAGGACCTAATGGGGTTGCTATGTCTGACCCTCCTCCTGCCCTTTAACGCCATTCAGTGCTGCATGTGCTCTCTAGACCAAAGTCTCCAGTGACCATCACCACATTCCCCTTGTCCAACTCCATCAGTTTTGCAGCAGCATCTGCTCTGACCCAGGTAAACCCAGAGATTTTTTTACGTTGTCCCACAAACAGAGCAATTAGCCCGTTACTTCAGACATGACAAGTCAAATCTGACAGCCTGTCCGACAGTAAATCAGGACTAAAGATCTCAGAGTTGTGTGCAACAGATAAACACCAAACATTTAAGCATGTTTCTAATAAACCTTACACAAAGAGCATGTTTTATATTTATCTCTAAATCTGCATTGACCATGTTCCTTGAAAGCCCTTTTTTCATAAGCTAGAGTGGCTACAATAATACTGGCCATTCCCATCTTAATCTCATTTAAAGTTGTCAGTGGAATGAGGTTTCACAGGTTTGGGGGCTGGCTGTATCTCTGTACCAGTTATATAAGCTTGCTACCTCCAGCGTTACTGTTCTTGTACTCCTGTGAATAGGAAAGCTAAGTGACTTAAGGTCATTCAGTCATTGACCACCAATTTTTATTCTATCACCATGTATTTATTACTTTCCTAAAATATTTCTGGTTTTACACAGAAAACCTTTAAATGAAATCCTCATTTTATGAAAGGATCGCCAGGGTCTTAAATATTTTGTGTTGATCCTTTTTAAGACTTGAAGTTTTGCTTTAGAAACAGGGGAAAAAAGCAATTACTCTTTCCAAGGGAACACTGCACCACTGACTTTTACAAGGTGCGAAGATGTGCACTTACGTCTATTTTCATTCTCTGATTCAAGCTGACAGCTCAGTTACTTGTCCATTCATTTCCTGAAGGTGATAAAGGCAGTATTGGTCAACAATATATCAATGGCAGTTGATGTATCAATGGGAATCAACAAGGCTGTCCAGCAAATTTTACTGTATGCGACAGCCTCTCAGACACAACAGCACAGCATGTCTTTCCTGCTAATATAAGCCAAATGTCCAAGTTTTATTCTGAGAAGAGCTCATACAAAATCAATAAAAACAAGGCTAAAAACCTTAGCTTTGCAAATAATACCCACATGAGGTACCGAGCCACACAAAATGGTAAGAAAAATTTTAGTACCAAGGCTAAGATGTGGAATCACAGCAGAAGTATGTTGTCACATACCATCTATTAAGGTAATAGCCTGCGCCAGTCCTGTGGCATTAGCACAATATGAACATCCTGAAGCAGAGTCACGATCTGCACATTCCTTTTGGCTCACTGTGGAGTGTAAGGACAGGGCTTCACCAAAAATGGATGGGCTCATTTGCAGACAAAGCAGGGAGGATATTACAGCTTCTGGCAAGGCAATGAAATATGCAAGCCTGGGAAGGAGCAAATTAGACCACAGCAGAGAAAGCAACTACCTTAGAGTGAGCTTATGCTATTTTCTTACCCTGGCACAGTAGTACAACAAATCCTCGGAGTGTCAGAAAGACGCAGGCTGAGAAAGGTGATGGGAGGATACCAGAGATGCAGCATTAATTCAGTGTGATCAGTCACTCAATCCCTGAGTTACTGATTGCCAAACATAACCCTGCACTTTCAGGGAACAAGAGCACACAGAAAGATTTAAGAAAAACGAAGGCATGCATGAGAAAGGCAAACACAGAGAAAATAGTAAGGACCGAGAACGACAAACAGAAAAGGAAGCACAGAAATGAAGGCAAATATGAACAGAACAAGCAATGGGCAGAGACAAAGGTAAAGACTCAAGTAAAAGTATTGATTAAAAGAAAGGTTATCCCACAAATCTTTCTGCAATATTTTCTAGCCTCTGAAGAGGGAATTCAGTTGTAACAATGATCTTGCCAGAAAAGAAATAGAAACCTGAGTTGACTAACAGCTATACAAAATTTATAATTGTAAATCATAGACTTCTCTTTTTATATTGTCTTTCACAGCTGCTGCAAAAAAAATCTGAAAATGCAAATGACAAAGCATCAAAATCTATCAAACAAATTTTAAAAACCTCTGGAAATTTTTTTTTTTTTTTTTTTTTTTTTTTTTTTTTTTTTGGTGAACTTTAGATCGTGGCAACAGTGAAAATTCTATAACCTTGCTTTGTTGTCACTATATCAATTGTTCCAGATTTTCACATAAGCAAATATTTTTGCATTATTGATTGCCTGATGTGAGGGCAAGAGTAAAACTCAGTCCTTTGAAGTCTTCTCTCAGTTTAGGATTACAGGTTTACAGTCAAGATTTAGTACCGCAGGATTTCCCTTTACCAAAGTGTGCAGTTTGCACCAATGCTTCTTGTTGTCATTGAAATTAATTTCAGATAGCATAACCCAAATGTCAAGGAAAAACAGTTTCTGTGTTTTTCTAACACGGTGTCAACCTGAAATATTAACAGTGTCTGAAGAAAAATCGTGTTGCACTTCTAAAGGAACTCCCACACATAGCTGTAAGTATTTTCTGTTATGAAAAATCAGCCATCTGAATTGGCCCATCAAACTTCTAAGTCAGAACTCAAATTGATATCTCAACACTCTTGGCAATAACAAATACATACAGTTGTTTTGTCACTTCTTTAAGAAGGGTAACAAAGCACCAGGTGACTAGCTGTCTCTTTGAACACCTGGCTTGGACAGAGATTACTTTTCAGGATGAGTGTAAGGTAATTAAAGATCTCTTTCAAAATTCCCCTGGGATTATTTCTAGGGACTTAGGAAGCTATAAATGGGACCCCTGATTCTCCGCCTCCTCACTCAGTGTTCACAGCAGACTTTACTGTCAATGGAAGTGGAAAAGACTTCCCTGAAACAAACGAGGGAATGCGCCACTTATTAAAGAACTGCACTGGGTAAATGTTTATAGACAAACATGGGAAGACTTCACGAGTTCTAGCAAACAACAAAGTACCAAAAAGTACTACATATCTTTTTCTAATAACTAAGCTAGGAACCTACCATAAATTAGAGAACTATTTCAAGACAAAAGCAAGCAAGTTGGCCTTCTTCTTCCCAACAATAAAATCTTTGAGATAATGAACCATAATCAAACCTGGCTTATGTGTCATATTGAAGATTTTTATTAACTCATGATAGAATTACTTCCTATGTAACATCTTATGCTACTAATGTTCCTGTAAAAACCGCAGAGTGTGATACAACAAGGGCATGACAGTTGCTCTGAGTTTGTTCTGGTGCAAAGTGGAATGTGTCAGAAAAAAGCAAATAACACACTTTAAAAAATCTTTTTTCTCTGAATTTGGAAGAATTGCATTGCAGCAACAAAAAAAGACTCCCAGCTGGAGCCAAAATACACCTTTAGCCACAAACATTAGTCTTACAGCAGCCTGAATGATACATAGCAAGGTATGGAACATAATTTCAATGAGGTAGAAGTGAAAGAAAGGTGACTTTAATCTCCAGCAGAGGTGATTAAGAAAGAAATATCCCAAGTTCTTGCAGAAAGCAGTGGAGCTCCACTCCAGGAGCTGCCACTGGCTCGCTCGCTCGCTCCTTCCATCCTTGCTTCCTTCCTTCCTTCCATAAATGGGTGATATAGACCATTTTAATTCCAAAATTCTAATTAGCATATGCTGTACAGCAGGTGTTCTAACAAAATCGTAGGCATCTGAATAAAAGCTTAAAGGCCTTGGATTTTCTTTTAACACCAGAACAGAAGACTTTAATCAGGTCTGCTATGTCTGGCACATACTGAGAATTAATTACGTTTAGCACTAGTAATCATAATAGAAATGCTTGGGTTTGTGGGGTCTCTTTTTCTTTCTGTTTTACATCAGTAGCAAGACATGAGGAGAGCTCAGCTTATTCTTTCAAGGTGATTTCCACACTGCCTTCAGGCTCTGAGGATTTATCTTCCTCTGGTCTATTCTGGTGGCTAAATTCCAGACTGTGTTACTGTCCCTGGCTCTGCCTTCCAGGTAATTACTTAAATGCATGGCTGTATCAAATCTGGAACATGCTACCAGGTTAAACTGAAACACAACAGATGTACTGCTGTAAATCAACATCAAGCACCCATTTTGCTTCAGGGAAAGCAAATACTTAAGAAGTGGCACCTAAGAAAGGACATGCCTGAGTCAGTCTCTCTGACACGAGAGTTAGTTAACCCAAAAACCCTTCTGTTCTGAGAAGCATGTTTTGTGTTTCTTTGTTTATTGCCAGTTGATACATGACCCAGTCCCAGAGACTTAAATCTCCTTGACTTGAGTAAGGATTGCAGAATTGCTCCCTTAGGTTGCATGTTGTTGTCCTGAGATATCATTAAAGCTATTGATGGTCCAAAGAATTAACTTAGCTTCGTATTCCCAGTAAACTAGTTTGCAATGTATTAAAGGAAGCATTTCAACTCGAGCCAAATAATTTCATTTTCTTTCAGTTATTATCCTTCTGTCCTGTAGAGTCACAACTTACCAACTTCCCTGTTAAAAATTTATTTATGCTTCAGCAGAGTAGCATCAAAAGCAACCAGCCAAACAAAAAGGACAAAAAAGAAGCATCGAGGCCAGAAAAAAAAAATGCAGAGGGGCTAAGCAGAAGGAGCTAAGCTACTTCCACACTAAGAACTGGCCTCCCAGAAGAGACATTGAGTACTTGCATGATTAGACCAATGAAAGTGATTTCAATTTGGAATGAATTTATGACCCACTTTCAAATCCCTGAAGAAAACAGGGATTTAAAATGAGAAAGCTGAAAAGCCACAACAGCAGCAATGCAAACGTCTGCTCTTTTTCTCAGTTTTATAATAGTGTCATGGCCCTGATGTTAAAAAAAAAACCTTACAGTGTGTCAGCAATGTGCTGGAGGCAATGAAAGTTATCAATCAGTATTATGAAGTGCATTTAAGCAGATTAATAGAGGGCAAAATTCAATTGATTAATGGTTAGGGAAGTACTCACTGATGTGAAGGTTTCAAGGAATTACAATCTGATTAAAATTCCATTTTAGAAATGAAGGGATATAGGATGCTAATCAGTCTAAACCACAGATTATTAGTGCCAGCTATTTGAAACAGCTGGGACTATTGTGATAAAAACAAAACGTGACTCAATTTTTGTGAGAGGGGGATCATTTATTTATTTTGAGAACTGGAGCACATCAGAGTAAACAACACCCATGCATCAAGATTGCTGATCTCTGGCTGTCATTTTACACCTGAAAACCTAGTTCTCTTTTTGTCTGTTATTAGAAAGGGAAAATCTGTATCTCCTCATTCATCTGCAGCACAATAAAGTTCTGTATGTTCACAGAGCCACCTCATGAGGCTCCAGAGACTTCTGCAATGTACTTCAGACTAGGGTGCTTTTGGAACAAATGTGAACTTAGAGGCCCTGCCAGCAAAACAAGAGTCTGTAAGAATGTTTTTTCAGAGATGTTATGCTACGATAAAATCAGTGTCTATAGTTCTAAAGGATTTCCTTTTTTTCCTCCTTGTTTTAGGATGAACATCTATTTGGGCTAGGAGTTCAAAAACTCAAAGAAACCTTTCGGTAGAAGTTAGCTGAGTTCTGCCTCATTGCACTTCTGTCCTCACAAAGTGGCAATTTCATGGGATTGCTTGAGAAAGAAAGAAAGATTTAAGGCAGTATTTCTCATCAGTTCCTAAATTAAGTAGACCATTACTGCACTGCAGGATTTATATCATGGTTTTAATGGCTTCAAATTTGAGCTTCTCCAAACCACACTTGTACTGTTTCTGGAATGCACTGTCTTGTGCTTTGTGTGTTTTCTTTCAGCTCTGCTATTGACAGCATTGGTTTGCTCTGGCATGGCTTCTAGTTATGAGTACAAAGAGCTGTGACATTTCAAAAGATGTGTAAAGTCATACTCCTTTCACTGCAGCCAAACATCTGCTATTAATTGAAGTAGTGAGCTCTGATCTTAATTTGGAGTTATTCTGGCAAATTAAGTCAATTTCTAAAGATTTATCAAGACAACATTTAAGTAAGGAGATTTGGTCTGGGTAAGAAACAAACAGAGTACATGAATAATTCCTAATTGCCACGTATTTGGTTCTCCAGACAAGAATGGTATTTGGCCCTGGGAATAAAATGGATTTCTAGACTATTTCTAAGTACATACCTATAGCATTAAAATAGACAAAATATTTATCACTTACTATTTTTAACTTCTTTTAAAAAAAAAGAAAAATAATTCCCTGAGCTTGATGAATATAACTTCATTTGAAGGATATATCAATTATACAAAGCAAGAATAAACAGACCAAAGAAATAAAAAACCCAAAGAAACAAAAAAATTCAAAACTAAAACAAAAAGCCAAATTCATTTTCATCCAGCAAAGACCCCTAGCATTCAGACCTCTGTGGCCTAGTTTAAGCAATTTTTCACTTCTGGAGCTGACCTCATACTACGAAGCAGAAAATACCTGGGGCAAAATGAACATCTGGTAGACTTGAAAAGACTGAATTTTCCCCACAGGCTTGCTGCTTTCCTGCCTAAAATAAAGAATGTGGCTAACATTCTAAACAGAGTTAACAAATCACTGGGAGAAGGTCAGCAGCTCTTCAGACGCGCCTAGCTTTGCAGCTTACCTTTCCAGGTGAGGAACAGTTCTTTTATGTAAGAGAAAACTTGCCTTCACCTTAATGCCACGGGAGAGCTTCTGAACGGACACACCTCCCGACTTAAATCCCTCTCTCTGTCACCCCCTGACAGAGACATGTCCCTGACCTTAAGGAACCTGCTGGAAGGAAAAGTACATGGCAGAGGAGTTTCAGCAGTTAGGGTGAAAGCTAGGTTTTAGCAGACATTACTCAATGACACTAGATGGCAGAGCAGCTGTTTTGAATTAGTTAAGATGGCATCTTCCCGAGACCTTTGCTGTTACTTTGTTTTGTGTCATCACAGTTTGAAACTGTGTTGACATAGATATCTACGCTGGCTTTTGACTGTAATGAGTTTCTTGGAGTTTCTTGAAGTCAAAAGAATAAGAGGATCAAAATAAATTTTGTAATGTAGTCTAAGGGTGGTGAAAGATTAAGAAAGGGAAACAGAAAGGGCTGTCCATAAACCATTTGGCGACATCAGCTGAATCTCTGTTCCTTTGACAAAGGAGGATATAAAAGTCTGGGGTCTGAGAGAAGTTGTTAAATTGTGGAACTAGAAGATTTTGGACAGTACTCTGAAAGAAATGTTCAGAGCTTTGATGTCAGACGTTTGGGATTAGAAAAGTAGAGTGCTGGTTCTGGGCTTCAAGAAACAAAGAATGATTCCTCTTGCTTCCAGGGCCTGACGGGCATGGCCCCCACAAGCTCAGTGGGACCCTGGTCTCAGAGCTACTCACACGGACTACTGTGGCCCTCTCAGTGGCAGCACCTTCCCACCACCAGAGCTGCCAGCAGCTTGGTTTTCACCTTGTGGTTATCACTGTGCAGGATAACTGCTCCTCACACAAATCCAAATCAAGCCTAAGGCACTTTCTCGCCAGAGCCTTTGGAAAGGTGGACACTCTGTGGCTGTTTGAACCCTCTGTATCCCAGAGAAGCACAATATGTGATAACAAGACCAATTGCTCACCCAGCATTGCTTCACCTGTCAACACAGAGGTTTTACAAGTGTCCTTTGTAGGGATTAAATTGTTATTAACCCTTGAAGAATTTCCAGGAACACTCACATTTCCTCTAAAATAATATAATTACTCTGAAAACATGAAAAACAAAATTATGGACAGCAACAAAACCTTTCCTGCTACATCACTTTTCACTCAGGTCTTTGTTTACAACTTACAAAGAAGGAAATGTACTATATCCTTGCTGCCATCAGACACAAGGCAGAAGCATTTACAGGCATAAATTGCAGAATTGCACCTTTATGTCACAGAAGAGATAGAGATAAAATGCGAGCAAGACAGCTTTTACAACACCGTACCACAATATGAGAGTTGTCAGGGCCTTCCTTCTGATGTTTTTGGGTCAGCTGGAGTGTGAGTCAGAATGCAAAGGAGAGAGCAGTTTGCAGAGGACAATTGCTGTCCTTTGACTCTGGTGTGTGATAAGGGCCATCACCTTTCCCCTATCAAGTGTTGTTTCCAGCAGAGAATCGTAGAACCACGGAATGGTTTGGGATGGAACCAATCTTAAAGATCACCTTGTTCCAACCCCCCTGCCATGGACAGGGATGCCATTCATTAGACCAGGTTACTCAGGGCCCCATCCAACCTGGCCATGAACAGTTCCAGAGATGGGGCATACCCAGGTTCTCTGGGCATCCTGTTCCAGTGTCTCACTGCCGTTGGAGTAAAAAAATTTCTTCCTATCATCTAATCTAAATCGCTCCCATTTTAGTTTAAGGCCATTGCCATTCCCCCTCATCCTGACACTATCTACCCATGTAAAAAGTCAGTCTCCCTCTTTTTCATAAGCCCCCCTGAAGTACTGGGAAGGCTGCAGTGAGGTCTCCCTGGAGATGTAGGATGCACCCTGTTGCCAGAACAGACTGCAGGCACACATCTGTAAACACAGGCTGTAAAGATCACTTTGCACCTCTGCAAACTGGATAAAGCCCACAAAGACAGCTGAAAGAATGAATTAACGAATTCAAAGACATGCCAGCATGGGAGTTGCTATGGAAGCAAAAAGAAATATTTTTAGATTGTTCCTGCATCACATATTCTCCCACACAGAAACTCACATTCCCTCAAATTACCTTTAGCGAGGAGTGAAAGAGGAGCATCTCTCCACCTCATCATCTCTTCTGCCTGTTTCTGAGCTGGTAGTGAGCCCATGTTGGACTTACATGGCAATCCCCTGAGAATCTGCAAGTTGGCAGAAGACAGAAATATGCATGTGGCTGCTATTCAGTGAAGGCAAGAAAATTTTTTATAATTTGAAATCCATGGTGACTTCTGTACGTCTCTGTAATGAACGCACTTTGTTTCTTTTTTCTGCAACTTCTGGAAGTGCAGCTTCCATAATTTAAACTCAGATATACAGATCTACTGTGCAAGAAACAGAAAAGGTGCCTTAATTGTGTTATATGCATTATGCAGAAGTCTTAAACAGGCACATGTTTCTGCATAACTGGATGACTCCCTAGGGAGTAATTAGCATTTTGGCAGAGCAGCTTGCAACTATTTCTGTTCTTCTGCCAGAGAAATTTGATGGGGAGGATCCTGGTTTTGGTTCCTAAAAAACAATTTACTGTATAATGTTTTAGTGTAGCTACAGGATACACTTCAAGGTAGATAAGGTAGCAAACTTTGAGATTATCTGTTCGCCCATGACCTCCTCCCTCATATTCCCTCTTCAGTTTTAATGACAATTTTAAGATAAAATATGAACTGGAAAGAAAGAGAAGTGTTAAAGGATGGTCTTTCAGAAGTATAGCCCCGAACTTAAAAATCTACATTTTTAAACAAATATATTATTAAGTTGTTATGCACTAAAATTGATTCAAAGTAGCGTTAAAGAGAACACTGTTCCAGGACTGGGAGATATATTACCCAGAGGAAAGGACTCCTACAGATCTACAAGCTAGTGGGTTGTGGGGCTTTACAAAGATCTACATGGAGTTGCCAGGCTGCAGATAAGAATCACTTTCACAGAGCCTCTTCAGCAAGTTGCAGGATGGTGGGGAGAGAGCCCGAGATGTCCGGTCCACACAAGTTCCTCTTTATAGTCACGCCAAGAAATGCTACGCCTCAGATAAGGCTTCCCACAGCCAACATTTCTTCCTAAACCCAGTGCAGCGTGTTAAGAGGGTGTCACCAAGCCCCCCAGAGCAGCTGGGGGTAGGCGTTCTCAAAGCCTTAATGTTTGTTTCTACAATAGACGTCTTTAGCTGAAGAGGGGAGTAATGCTCTCCTCTTTGGCTAAATGTCATATGCTGCGAAACAAATGGGGGATCCCACACTTGTTCCTTTCACTCTGCAGCTCTACGTCATCACCAGCCCTTTTTCCCCATCCCACAGGAGAAAAAGAAGATGCTGAAGCAGCACAGGGGCGCCTGCAATTTCTGTTCCCTAAGAGCTTGGGAGGGCTCCTGACAGCCTTTCCATCCTGACAGAAGTGCTACCGCCCACCCTGCCAACGGCAGGGAGATACACCAGAACAGCAGGCTGGAAACGGAGAATTCCAGCAGCAAGCTGGCAGAAACTGAAAGGAAACTCCTGGGAAGAAGGAAGCAGCTCTGTGATGAAGGGAAGTGGGGTTCAGGAAGAAAGCTGCAGATAGATGTCCAGTGAAACCAAATTCATCCATTCTACTGTCAGGAGACTTCATTTGTTTATTAGGGCCTCATCCTCATCATGTCAACCGCTGTGCTTTGTTAACAGAGTGAATTATCTTGCAGCTCTCGATAGATTACTGTCTGACATTATGTTTTGGCTGCTTTTGATTTGATATAAGGAGGGAGTTGCAACAGAAATCACATGACAGGGTGATTAATGGTGCTACTTGGACCTTTTCTAGTTAGCTCCAATCAGAAAATAGACAAACAGCTTCTCTCTGCAGCCCTTCTTGGACACACCTTCCCTAGAACTGCCTTGATGCCTGAGGAGAAGGACATTTGATGTGGCCTCCATCACTGGGAGGAAGGAGAAGAGATGGGCTACACCCATCATAAAGATGCACCAGGGAGCAGAAGTCCTTAAGGCTTTCTTCTGACTTGGTAGGAAGAAGGAACCCTTGAAGAGGGATGGTTTGAATCTGGTGCCCTCCATATTTTACAGCTCTCAAGTGTGGTGTGCAGAGCTGGGACTAAGTTTTTTAAGTGCAGATGACTTTCAGTTTGAAAGCAGGGTTTAAACTTACCCACACAGTACATGCTGCCTGTCCAGGGATAATTCACTCAGACACATGAGAATAGAAATTTGTGGAAAGCTTTGCATGGCCTCTCCCTGCAGATTACTAAAAATGTGTTCCTCTTTCACTTTTTGAGAGTCCCATCTTACAATAGGCTCTTTACTGCTGCGAGTTCTAAGGTTTATACCTTCCCACAGTGTTTTATGAATCTTGATCATTATTTTCTCCTCCAATGATGACTTCAAAACAGAGTTAGATCCCTTTTATGCAGCTCAGCCAAAGCCCACTGCCCTTGTGCCACTGGCATGGGACAGGCAGAGTTCCCACCAAGCTGAGCCATGTGTGAAGAAAAATATCCAACAGACCATCTCCACTCACGGAAGGTGGAAAGCATGAAAAGCTGATGGACAAAACTGCTTGGTTTGTTGCAACTTAAATATCATTTGAGATGACAATTGTCAGTCCAAAATCAAGACAGGAATGGGTAAGGTAATTCTAGATTAGTTGGTAGGCCAGAGGGAGGAGGAAAAGAAATTAAACAAAACTATAGCACACAGTTCTTCAGCATGACAAGATTGGATTGATTCATAGGAACAACTGAAATCTGCAGCAGTGAGACTGAGCTGGAGAACAAACAGATTCAAGTAAGTGGTTAAGCAGTGAGTGGGAAATGAACATCCAACTAGAAAACAGTTTTATCAAAACTCTCAAAAACTTTGCAACAGGAAAGAACATCAGTGACTGCAGCAGTGATGATATTTTATTCTGCAGAGACACCTGGGCTGGACAAGGGCCACTGGAGTGATTAATCAGGTGAGAAACTTAATCTACCTTCCTAGGCCGTGGAAGCTGGAAACTCTGTAGTACTGCCAAGGATAGTGTTGCTGGGTAAAGTGTTTGCTCAATTCAGAAAAAAGGCTGCATTGTTCCAGAAATAAAGAGTGTGTTGTCCAGCTCTCTTACTGTAGTGCTCTGCTGCACCTTTCTCACAGCCACATCATGGAAGCAAAAATGGTTCCTGTCTGGGAGGTATTTGTCCTCTAAACAGCCCAGAAAAAACGGGGAGATGCCCCTTGAGACACAGGATATGTTTATTCCTGAGGCTGAGACCTTGCTCCCTTGGCAAGGTGTTTGTGCTGGCAAGAGGCAAGAAATCACTACAGGTAAGTAAAACAGCAAATGTGTTTGGATCCACTAACCACATCACACCCATTTGGTCAGCTCCTTCTGCGTTCCTCCCCTAGAACATGCAGGACAAAACCTTGACACAGCTGCCCTGAAGGAGCACAATGTGGATGAAGCCATGAGGTGCTACTGCATGTGATGCAAGCACTGCAGCTCTGCTGCTGAAGGACAAGACTGCAGTGATGTGGGAGGCACACAGGGCTCTGCCTGAGCTCCACTGGCCCATGGCTATGGAGGGACAGCACACACTGCAGCAAGAGGGGTAGGAGAGCAAACCAAGGACTCATCGTCCTCATTGTAGCATGGGCCAGATAAATCTACTTTTGTTGCATTTTTTTTAACAATTTTGTTCTTCGCTGGGGCTTTCAGAGAGGGCCGAAAAATACTGGTAGAACAAATAGGGCTGGGATATGTATTTCACAAAGAATTTTAGCAAAGCAGGATCAGCTGTGCCAGTGAAAGCAGAAAAGAAAGGAGTAAGCAGGTAAGACATAAAAAATGTGAATTTTCTGTTTAAAATTATTGCCATTTTTCCTTCTTGTTTTCTGCTAGCTCTCTTCCCAGTTGGCTTTGTGACAATGCTTTCTCTGTTCACTTCATTAGTCACTGTGTAGTAGGTATTATATCAAATAAAACTGTCTGCAGTGGAAGACCCACACTCTCCCGTTTTTGTTGCTGTGACGAAGTAAGTGTCAGTAATGGTTCATTACCCAGTTCATCTATCCCAATGATCTTTCCTTGACTGAAGTGAAAACTTTTGTTATAAACTTTCAATTCTATTCTTTCACCTTAGCATCGTGCTGAAAAAGACTCTATAGTTGTTACAGACATTTGAAGGTAATTCTCCTTAAAGATATTGTTAGGCATTCTTAAGAGCAGGACAGTGATTGAGAAATTTTCTTTGCCTTACAGGCTTTAAAAAATCTCTTTTCTTCATTAGTGATAGAAATCGTTTTCTCCCCATCATAGATGATGAGCTTAACATTGGTTTGTGGTCTATTATATGTATATTCTTAGTTAAGCCCCACCATACATATATTTTTATATACAGTGTCGAAGTGATAAATACAACGTTGAGGACAAGATTCAGATGATCCAAGCTAGGATGGCAGAATAGTTTAGGCATGTTAACCCTAAACAGAAGATCTGGAAAGTCTTCCTGATGGCATTGCTTTACACCAGTCATGTTTACAACTCACAGGGGAACTCCAGTCCGATCTTTGGGGCTCTCAGGACAGCAAGGCTTAGTCACTTGGGTGCAATTACCCACATGTGATGAGCTTGGCATTCAGCCTGACATTAGTCCAAACCTGTGACCCCCGAGGATGTACATTCTGCGGGGACTGAAGCCACTGATCACAACATGGAGCAGCAGAACTGTAGCTCGTCTGAGTAACATTCAGCTTCAGATTAAGACTCCTAAATGTGGGTGCCTATTTATGTGTCAGAACTCCCATCACACTCATCAGGCCTCTAGACAGGCAGGAGAGTGACTCCCAGGGATGGACTGAGCTGCCCAGATAGAGATGTCTAATGCTATTTTGGTTGTTGTGGGATATCCTTCCTGGCCTCTAGCTGCCACTCCAGGAGCTGAGTATGTTCTATAAGTAACAGGTCATTTCTACCAGCCTTCTGCAGACATTTCAGGTGCTCTGAGTATCCCAAATGGCTTTATGCAAGCAATTGAATTGCAGCCCCAATGGCTGGTAAGCTGAATATCACTCTCAGCTCCAGTGAAACTATGCTGATTAGATCTACCCTGACTGTAGAGGGACCACAGAGGCAGGTACTTTAATCTCAATCTGGAACTCATCAATTCATTAACAAAAAAATGCTGATGGCAATATTCATTTGTGCATAATTACTTATTGGTCAGTACAGTCATTCAGGGACCCAGGGACTTGATGTGAAGCTTTGCGTAAGCACAGGGCTCAGACTCATCTGTACTTGCCTCTGTATTTTAAGGGTGCTATGCACACGATGCTGTGCACTACCCAGAGAGTAAGGATGACATCTCCTTCCCTGCAGGCTGAAGAGCAGGGAACTTGGGGAAATAGTAAGAAAGTGTATAAAATGGAACCTGTCTGTGAGATCTAGCAGCCAGAGCTTACACCTGGGCAGGATCTGTCCTCTGGATTTGTCTGTCCCCAGGACTTTCTAATGTAAAAGATGCAGAGAGGAGCAAGGCTCGATCCATCTCCCAAAGCCATCTAACAGGTTACGCAGCCAAGTTCCTGCCTCCCTTAACTTGTTGGTCCCAGGAATCCACTACATAATCAGATTCATACCATGTTCTTACACATGTATCTGGTGTTAGGCAGAACTTCAGGGTCTGCACATAGCACAGGCCATTATATTTTACCTGTACCTAGGTCAATAATTTGGGCTTGATTTAATAAAGGAGCAACAAGGGCTGGTAGAGGTGGGCCCTGCGGGGTTGGAGTCCAGAAGAGCTTGCAACAAAACCAAGTAAATAGCTTATTTCAGAGGTGATTATAATTTTAAAAGCTGTTGGAACTGAATGGTTTCTGAATACAGATCTACCTCTTATTCCTCTGGTTTTAAGCTGAAGAGCAAGTAGTAATACAGAATGGTATTGCCACAATCAACCCCCATGCTATGGCTGCTAACAGGGAGTTAGCTGATGAAGTGCATTTGATGTACTTGATGAAGTGGCAGCACAGAATAATGAAATTGTTGTTCACTCAGGCATGTGAAGATTTGACTATAATCCCAGCTCTGACTGTTCTTCTGCTTCCAAAAGTAACTTAATCATAATGCATTTCAGTTCCCTCAATATCTTTCCTCGCCGCATTTATCTAACTCTGTAAAACCAGGACTTAGAGTTATCATATCTTTTAATAAAGAACCCTGAACCCACTTGCAATCTCTAGGCATTACCTTCATCTCTCTCCTATTCTCTCAATCGGCAGTGACAATAGAATTAGGTGCAATGTTTCTGCATAATTCTTGTGGGTAAATATTCATCCTATATCCAGTTTTCCTCATGCTCTCCCATCCAAGTATAGAACAGGCCCATAATTCCCTACCCTCTGGCTACATGTCTCTAGGAATATCTCTAGTTAGTAAATATTGTATTCACCCTGACATCCAAAATGCCACCAGCGTTTTTGATGTGATACTGTGGGGACAAAAATGGCAGGAATGTAAGAATCATTAGAGTGTAAGTTAAATGTTGTGCTTTCTAGAACAGACACTTCATGCAGCTGCCAAAATAACTCTGCTGAAAAGCAGACCAGCATACCAATTTTCATATTTTCAGATCTTACACTGTGCATACCAATGCATTTTTAAATAATTTTTCACTTGTACAGCTCTATTACTATACATGCAAAGTTTGAATTTATTTTGAAAAAAGACACCTAAAACTACCTTGTAAATAATTCAACATTGTAACCCTACAGGAAGGTCACTAAGGTCATAAAGGTTACTGATTTTAACTTTTGACTGTATGAGAGAATAAACATTTTGTGTTTTACACCATGCACTATGAGCAAAGTTAATTTTCTCAAGGGTTTAATATATCAGACTTGAGTTTCTTTTCTTACTATGTCTGAGTAAAATGTGAGTTTCATGTCTCACTATGTCTACTAAAACTAACAGGGTTAGTTTTGCTAGACTCAAGTCACCAACTTGGTCTCACGCCAACATCCACAACCACACTTTGGGTAGGAACGGATCTTAAAGCATTGCACTTTTCAATTTTTCATCATAAAAATACAGACAGTATTAATAACTACTAGCATTTCCAGCACCACACTTGATTTCTGGAAGGGGATCCCCTGCAACATTCCAGAATTGATGTCTGCTGGGGACAGCCGTCTTTGTAAGTGCCAACTGAGTTCCTGCAGGGAAGGGCTCACATCCAACATCCCATCTATCAAGCAGAAGGCAGACAGAATTAGCAGTAGGATAGAGAATAGATGTCAAAAAATCTTGAAATCAGCATGGCATTCCATTGATGAAAGAGAAGGAAGACAGAGGGAAAAAAATCAAGCAGCTCTTGACTTGTATGTAAACAATAATTTTGTCATTTTACATGTTTTTATTTTTAAAATGTAATGAAGATTCAAAATTAGAGGGAAAAAAATACATATTTTAAATGTGTTCTGCTTTTGCCTGCTGAAGTAATTCTCCCCATTCCTTTTCAAGTCTTGCATGTTTGCAATTTTACACATCTATTTATGGGTAGAGCGGTCTAATGTAACATTCAAAGAATTAATCTTATCACTACTGAGGAAGTACTGGAAGATAAAATCAGGATAGCTCTTTGATCATTAAATGGCTTTAGAATTCTGCACACAAACAGATCTCTCTCTCCCTTATCAAATGTCAGAGACACAGTTATGGCTGCTTGTGAAAGATATCTTTTTTCCTGCTCAAACATAATACACAGATCTTCAGATGGGACACATGCCCTTTCATTTTCAAGTTTTTTATCAACTAAATAAATTGGTTTTATTTGTAAGCAGCAGGATGGAAATTTTTGGGTTTGTTTTCTGTGGGGGAGAGAAGAAAGAAGTCACATAGGGCAAAGTAAAAGAAGCGTTTGTGTGTCATATGAAGGTGCTTGTAATCTTGGAGCACAGCTACCCAGCTGCTCTCACATCCCCAGTATGCACCAAGTTCAAAATACGTGGGGAAAAAAACCCTGTAAAATATTACCATAACAATTTGTAAGTAAATTCATAAACTAGCATGGAAATGTTTTGGGTGTTGTTGATATGCATAAGGAATATGCCAGTTAGGATGCAATTTAGGACATAATACACATGTTCAATACACATGTGTTTTCATACTTAATCTGGAAAATTGGCTTGGACTCAGTGGTGGAAGGTCAAGTAGAAAGGAGGGTAGAGGGAGTCACAGATCAACCCTTCTGCATCAGCCCCTGTGATCCAGCTTTACTGCTCACGGCTGCTCACTGCCGTGCATGGTAAATAAGAGAAAAGCTTGTTTTGCTGAATGAGAAAAAACATTGCAGCTGAAACGTATAAAAAAATTAAGATGATTTATTGCTTTTCCATCAACCTGTGCTTTTTCCATAGCCCACTGTTTTCCTCTCCCCCTGCCAGGCTCTCAACAGACATGTTTCCTGTGTCTGTTTTGCAATGGAGTATTTCAGAAATTGATCACAGACCCTATGGTGCGCTGAGAAACACCTAGTCCTAATGTGCCCTAACAGAATGATGCAAAAAAGCAAATTGTTGGTCATTCCTTGAGGCAGCTTAAACAAATTAATAACTAAATATTTTAGATACTTGTTTTAAATGGAATTTTTTTTTGCCACGAAAATGTTTTCATTGAGTGCATTTGACTAGATGAAACAGATAAATTCGGTTGAATAGACCACTTGAGTCAATAAACTAATCAGTGAGAGGAAGTGCTTCCAGAGTTAGTGTCTAAATATACCTTCATATGCACATAAAGATATACACATGCACTGCTATTGCTTAGTAAAGGCTGCCAGAAACCCAAAGAGGCTGCATAACACCCTGGTAAAGTTTTCTCCATTTTTTGATAATAAGAAAGTGACATTTTTTGTTCCTGGGGAAGGCCACATGCACCCACAATATCACTAATCTGAATAAATCTGATGGAAGACAGCAGGATCTAACTCAGCACAGAGCCCAGGAGTGGGTCACGGCATAACAGGTCATCCTAAAATGACACTTCCCAGCATGTGCACTGTGTGCTGAGGTGCTTATTTAAAATCTTTGTACAGAATGAAGTCAGCGAAATTACACTGGGGATGAATTTAGCCTCATAACTTTTTCTGATCTATTTCCTACAATTCTCTTAAGTATTTAGTTGCTTCCTGCTAATTATTTTTGCATTATTTTACAGCAGGCTAATGTGTGCCACATGAGGCTTTTGTAAAATGTTCTTTAATCATTGTGGCTCAAAATAATTTAAGTTTCTGAATGAGTTTATACAGTGGTAAAGGATCTGTTAGAGAAAAGGCTGTGGTTCTTTTCAGTTTCATACCAATAAGGAGTAGGCCTGGGGTATTGCAAAAATATGTGAAAACATAAAGATTGTTGCAAAGTTCAAAACGATCAGCCTCCATTAGGGCAAAACTGTGCAGGTTGAACCTGGTACTTGGACCAGTTTCTCTAAAATTAGTACTATGTAAGACATTAAATCAGTGTCTCAGACATGAGCAAGATCCATTTACTTTAGGTATACTGAATTAGGTATAACATGGTTCACCATATGCCTGAAAAAAACCTAACTACCTCAAGTTCTCTGCTTCCACCTGCATGCAGCCTTCTCCAAGTAGCACACACCTTCCTGAGCAATGTCCTGCATGGATTCATACTAGAGTTTTCCAGATTCCTTGCAAACTCTTCCAAATACTACATTTACTTAAACAAGCATATGCATGAACAAAATCACAAATAATAGCTTCAGTGTCATTTTCAAGCTTTGCCAGGCCAGGCTCGGGGTATCATGAAGTCAGACTAAACCAGTTCCTTCTCCAGTGCTTTTTCAGCATTTTCGTCTTTTTGAAAGATGTTAAGATATGGTCCTGCAATCACTCCAAGTGTTGGGTAGGTGGTTTTGCGAGTAGATTCAAGCAAGCTGTCAACCACTTTCTCAGAAAAAAATAAAATGAGAGAGTGGAAAAAAGAAACAGATGGTCTTTACCTTGCTAATGCCACCCCTGTAAAATATCTAAAAGGTATCTTAGTTCTGTATGGCTAGTTCTCTTCTTATGTAAGTTCTGTATTTAGTTGGAGGCCTGCCATGTTTTCCATGACTGGGCCAACCACCTTTTGCCATTACAATTCAGGGTCCTTTCTTTATTTCTGTTCCAGCAAAAGTCTCACCACCACAATGACAGTTGCAATTGCACAAGACACTTCAGTAGCTGAGCCACGGACTGAGCAGAGGCCAGCTGATTTCCTGGCTTCTTTTCCAAAGGCTGCCTTGCTCTTATTCCAACAGCCTCTCTGCATGGGTTATCTGGTGTCGATTTATAATTTACCCCACTAGATACCAGCCCCTTGAGTATTATTTCACAGTCAGATAATTATTCCATTCAGCTTCTTTAAAATATTCTCTGCTGCTTTGAAATCAGAGAGGCTGGGGTGCCTAAGCGCATAGTCTTTAAGCTCTGTTCATGCAGCTGAGAGAAATGACTCACAGTGCCAATGTGGATTTACTCATTAGGTCTGTTGTGCTAGTAGATGCTCTGGGGAAGCTGACAGTGACCAAATATTTCCTTTTTATCAGTGCAGCTATTTGCCTCTCATCTTGATGCAGAGCAGCTCTGGTTGTCACTGGTATGCGCTGCATTCTTATCAGATCTGCCTTCTCTTTCTTTCCTCCTTCGCTCTTGAAAAGTTGCTCTTACTCACTTTCTCAAAGTACATTATCAGTGCTATTTCACAACCCCGTCTCTTCAATTGCCATATGCATACAAAACACTTTGGTCTCAAAGAAGATAAGTATTCCGAGGTGAAATGAATAACACCCACATGTTTGAAAAGATCTTGTCCCTCCCTTGTCTGACCAGCCTCACCTAGAATATTGTGTGTAGTTTTGGGTGCCACAACATTAGAAAGATATTAAACTATCATAAAGCAGCCAAAGGAGGGCAATGAAGATGGTGAAGGACATTGAGGGGAATCTCTGTGAGGAGTGGCTGAGGTCACTTGGTCTGTTCAGTCTGGAGGAGACTGAGGGGAGACCTCACTGCAGTTACAACTTCCTCATGAGGGGAAGAGGAGGGGCAGGTACTGATCTCTTCTCCGTGGTGACAGTGACAGGACCTGAGGGAACAGCCTGAATCTGTGTCAGGGGAGGATTAGGTTGGATATTAGGAAAAGGTTCTTCTCCCAGAGGGTGGTGGGGTACGGGAACAGCTCCCCAGGGAAGAGGTCACAGCACCAGCCTGGCAGAGTCCGAGAAGCATTTGGAGGATACGCTCGGGGACATGGTGTGACTCTTGGAGCTGCCCTGTGCAGGGCCAGGATTTGGACTCAAGGATACTTGAGTGTCCCTGACTAAGAGCCACAAAACCTCAAAATAATTGGCAAATTTAACTTTTCAAATCATGCCTTTTTGTGTGAGTGGAGCTGAAAAATCTTTACTATATTTTTCACCCCTTCTTGTCCTTTGTCTCAGAGAAAGGAGGAGAAAAACTTCCCAGTAAGGAAGTCAAGGACGGATTTTGTCATAGGGTACATATTCACAAAAATAATCTGCTGTCACTGGAGTTCCAAAACAAGGGGCTTGACGCTAGGGTCTTGATTTGGTGTTCCACATGGAGACTGTGTGGTGGCCCAGGGGCTGTGTTGCAAATGTTACCCTGCTCTCCCGCTGCTCCTCTCAGAAACCACAAGTTTGTCTATTCAGTTCATCAAATTATAAGATGTGATTAAGTCAAATAAGTTTTCTCATGAGTAATTACTCTTTAATTGTCAATGTGTAATAATATCCCATCATAGATGCAGTTGTTTTTTCCAGGTTAGTTGAGGAATGATTCTGAAGAGCAAAATAAAACTGCTCTGGAAGTAAAGGCAGAAAGATCTGAGTAGCAGCATGCCCCCTTTTGATAATAAATTTAAATACTAAGGTTGTCTGTGGGTAAGAAGAGAACTGATGAAGTGATAAAGTACTACCTGATTACTTCAGAAAACTGCCTGGCATTAAGGTTTTGCTACATCATACAAGAAAGAAGATCATTTATATCAAAGTGAAGGGGTTTTACCATGAGAAAGGATTGGACACTCCATTCCATAAAATTGCATCTATAACTTTGCACAGAAATGAAAAATATCTAGACTTAGAGTAAATAATATGCTTGACAACAAACCTTCCAAAAGTTAAGCAGCAACTTGCTTGACCTTTTTCCTCTGGAGTAGGAGAAAAATGCAACAGAAAATAGTTTTTCTCTCAGTGGATATCCCTAAATAACAAAACGCTCAGCCCCCCCACACACACATATTCATTGAAAGAGATTGACTCTAATAAGCCAGTCCATTTCTTTTAGCAACTCTGTATAACAAATTATCACTTTGATAGAATCACAGAAAAGAGGTCTCAATAGACTTTGAGGATATGTCTTCAGTGCTAAGTAACAGAAAGCCTGGGAGGATGCTTGAACACTGGAGCTCTGATTGTCCACACTGTTTTATTATTTGGTCTCTTCAGCCAGTTTTCTTCAACACAATGCTGCTATAGAAGAGGCAAGACATGAGCCAGTCCATGTGACTGTCCCATGAGGGCAATTTGACATAGCCTGAAAGGTTACAGAGCCATCTTTTCTACTCAAAATAGAAAATATGCAGTAATATGTTCTTTTTCTATATGAACCAAATCTAATCAATGAGCTTTGTGGACTGAATACTCCAAGGTTGTTCTCTGCCCAACAACTTTCAGTATTTCTGAATTTTGCTCTGCTCCCACTGACATCAACAATCTCTCATTGTCACGAATCAGCATAAATAACTTGCTGTCACCCCTCATAAGCCTCAAATTACAGTATTCCAGTAAATTTACAGGAAAATAATCATTTGCATCGCTTCTCAAGCCTTAGGATACAACACTTCCCTGCCAAGATAGTCCTAACAGTAAGGGGCTCTAATGCCAGCTCACCGCACTGCCTGCATAGACACCAACCCACATATCTCCATGGAACAGTCAGAAAAACCGTTCAGTAAAGTAATCTCAAAATTCTTCCTGGGCTGTGAACCTTGGAAACCCCTTGGGAATGCAGGAGGTAATCCCTAGTAGGAATCCTTGCAACATGTTTGTTTTCTATGAAGTATGGCAGGATAAACCTGCCTTAGATGATGATATGTGGAATCAGTGACACTAATTTCTCAGTTAGACCACAGTACCTCTCAACATCTTCAGTCAGGCTTTATGAAATTGAATGAGGGCAGAATTTGGCCTTGTAATTCTACTCCCTAAGCTGAATAAAGCCCAATTATGACCAGAATTATTGATATTGTTACCCTTATTCAAGACAACCAGCCACTAAGGGACAAAGCAATTACTATTCGTTGTTAAGGCAATATAGATGCCTTTGTATAACTATTCACCAAAGCAAATATTTTTAACTCTGTGTGTGTGTGTATGTGTGTGTGTGTACATGGATTTTTCCTTTCAGACTGGCTGGGTTTTCTTCTTTCCTATTTAATTTTTCCTAATGCAAATAACTTAGAGGAATAAAATGGAATAGCTTTAGGGAAAGGTTCACATCTAGCTTGATAACAGACAGAAGTTTTCAGAGCATGCAAGATCCATGCACAAGACTTGTACCTGCACATCCAGCCTCAAGTCCCTTCTGTTTCCCGGGCCTGTGAGGTAAGGGATGAAGAGCAGTTGCTGTTGTTGGGATAAAACCCAGCAGCAAAGACAACCCCCTATACCCACCACTGTCATAACATGAGTTCCCAGACCCCAGAAAATAGTTATTTTCAGCAGGTTAGTAGCCTAAGCACCAAAAGCTTTGTGTCCTGTCTGTAAGCTGAGAGCAGTTCAACAGCTGCCTCCTCCTCTTCCTCTATATTTATCCACAGAAATCTCGTGGATGTCCCAGGATGCTTCTCAGTTGGTTGTGCAACACTCAAAGCCCCTGTTGTTACAAAAGACACTCTTTCAGTTCCTCTCAGCAGGCTGCTATGCTGTGGGCCTTCAAATCAAAAACAGACTCATCTGGGGTTCCTCTTAATGTTCCTTCTAATGTGCCTTCTCCCTAGAGATGCCTCCCCACATTTAAATTGCCTTTCCTCCTTTGCCAATGCTAATGGTATGCATTAGATATTTGGCACAGATGCAATATGCCCCTTCTAACTTCAGCCTGTCTTTTGTTCCTAAATGAAAGCAAACTTCAGAGCATCCGCTCCATGTGGCCATTTCTCTGTGCTACACCTGCTTTCACCTTATGCAAAACACAGGGAATCACGAACAAAACATCTCCAAAAATGCTGGTGTGTAACTTAGAATACCCTTAATAAATTGCCCATGAAAGTATGGCACTGCTCTTGGGTGCCTGCTCATGTACAAGCAAAAAATGTACCAGCCGTGCAAGGGTAGAGGAATGAAGTGCCAATACTTGAAAATTATTTTTCTGGATCATATTTTTCTGGTTTTCAAACTGTTCTTTAGGTTATTAAGGCATTTTAGTTCTACTTAACCTTTCAGAACATGGGCAACATGATGTCCTAAACACCTTTTCAAAGTCTCCCAACTCTAAAAAGAAGGTGACAATTGTTTACAGAACACTTTGTTTCAGAAGTTATTCCCTTCTTACTCCACCTTTGGGAGGAAAATTAGCAGGAGTTGTTGCAGAGTCAGGCTCAGACAAGAAGAGCCTGAGGCAACAGCGGCAGCCACTGTGTCATGCCTCACCGTGATGTCACTGCCAATCTGACACATGCATCACCTCCACCACATTTGCCATAACTGAACACAGCACGATCATTGCAGACAGCTGCTGAAAATGCTTTTTAGACCCTTAAATTTCAAGACTTCTTACTACGGTGTTTTTATTATCCCCTACCTCCACCAACTTAGAAAAAAACAAACATGTAAGGCTTGGTTTTGGTAGACTCTGCAAGTTTGATTAGGTCTTTTCTGTCATTAGCATGGCATTTCACTTTGAAAATGTGATCTGTATTATTATTATTATTATTGACACTTACTCTTTGTCTTTGAGGAAGTTCCCACTGCCCTCACTTGTGTGGAGCAGGGCACCACCATGTTATCCCCAGAGAGCATGCAAAAATTAGGCATTTATTACACAAATTGACAGGGGTGTCAGTGTATGAGAGGAAAAAAGTAAGCCCCATTTTCCAGATGGGGAGTTGAGGTGTGAGAAAATTGATTCAGCCAAAGTGCAGTTGAAGCCCGATCATATTTTCATTGAACAGTAAGACAAATGCAGTGGTTCCATTACAGATGCATGGGCAGTGTATATCAGTTTGTACTCATACTCTGTGTGGTATTGAGGAGGCAGAAGACATAAAGGTGCCTTGGGATCTCTAACACCAAAATCCTAACTTCTGGAAGTTAACACTGCAGCAAACTGATTTCACTAAAATTATAGTGTCCAAGTGAGTACATGTGTCCACTTGTGCTGTTGTTTGGGGGCTTGGGGGTTCAGCTTAGTCACAGCTCAACAGGAAATCAGGATCAGTCAGCAATGAGTCTGCAGCACTCACTGCTCAGGGATGTGGTAAATGATCTGCAGCAGCTGGAAAATGGGGAAAAATGGTGTAGATACTAGATTTCATGGAAGAAGTACTTTAAGGTGGAATTTTTCAAGATGAGAAAATTCAGATTTTGTTTTTCAATGTCTCATGTACCGAGAAGGAGATGAGCAACACAGCTGGTTAGATGTCTTTTCTCGATGTTTATAAGGTAATAAAAATTCATTGAGTGTGTTTGATCTTTCCTGTGAGTGTCTCTGGGTTTCTATTGGAGATAACCAAATCTTGCAAGTCTGGAGTCAAATATTATCTGTATGAAATCTTTGTCCTAGTACTATATCCTCCCTTGCAACATCGTTCACATGTAGTTGTTCTGTTGCCAAATTCTTCAAAACTCTGAGTAATGTCCGTTTCGCTGACTCTTAGCCAAATCAAGTAACTGAATGCTTGCTGTGTTCTTTGGGTTCAGGTTATAAATTGCCATACAATGCTACTGACTAAATTTATTTCAGTTCTCCCATTTCCCCCTACCCTCCTGCATAGGCCAAACTTCCCCTCCTATGCTGCCTGTGCTTACTCCTTGGGTGAATAACAACATATCTCCGTGAAACACAAACCCACCTGTTTTTAAGCACTGTTTGTCACACCTCCTCCCCCAAACTCAATGTCCTAAAGTCCACATGCTCTGTGTAAGGTAGAATCTGGTACTGATTTTGAATGGCTGGTCACAGATCTAGGCTGGCTTTTTTTTCCAGTGGGAGGGTTAGGTATTCATTATGGTTGAGGTGACTGGCATAAAAACAAAGCCTTATCCCCTAAAAAAAGAGTCGAAGATTTGCCATCTCCAATTGTGCAGGAGTTGAAGGGAAATGGAGAATAAATCAAACGCCATTGAAGTAAAGTGCAAGTTTTCCATCAATTAAAAAGCACTCCATCAAACCTTAGGAGTACATAACAAGCTCCATTTTTGGAATGAAAAAGTAAGGCTGATTTAATGAGACTCTAGATATAAAAACCCTCAAGAGCTAAAAGAGAAGACAAACTGGTTTTTTTTTCCTGGGATGGACACTGGAACAGTGGCAGTCCAGCAAAGCAGGGTTATTTCAGGAGACAAGCTCACCTGTGAGGAATAGTGTTTACATAAGTGTCTGTGTCCTCTGCAGTTGCTACGTTAAAACTGACCCAAGAACGTCATGAATTCCAGAGGTATCATTGTGTTCTCAGAAAGGTCCATTTCCAAGATTTTCTCATAGGAAAGTGCCAGTGATAGGGACCTCTACAAGAAAAAAACCTCTTCCTGCTAGTTATTTAAGGGACAAGGAAGTACAAAAGCTGAAGATGAGGGGGTAAAAAGAGGAAGGAACCAGTCTCGGAGCATTACAGCAAAAGTCTGTTGTAGAAAGGAACATACAGGTCTAGTTGGGCAGCTTGCCACTGCAGATACACCTGAAATAAGGACCAGCATTAGCCCCATCACAGCTCCTTTCGGATTTAAATAGTGTGAAATAAAGCAGTTTATTTTTTCCGTCCAGAAACACTGCTACTATAGATTTGCAAACCAAAGTGGGAAGTATACTGCTGGAAAAGCCAAGAAAATAGACACTTGTCAAATATTGGCTCCAGGAAAAGGAATAGACATTTTTAGAAATCTCTTCAATTAGAAGGTAGAATTTTGGATTAGATATGTTAAGGCACAGACTGAATCAGTCAGGATTGTAAATGCCTCTGCACTTCAAATTCCTAAAGACCCATGCATGCTTCACATGTGAAACACATCTCTGAGATTAGGCCTCTAAGTCCTCATTTTTGTGAGCAGAGATAATATACGGAACTGTTAGGATACGATGAGCTGACATTCCAATCATGCTTTGCCGAAGTGTAAACGATTATAAGAGGACTAAGGTGGTGGAAAGCATGGCTGAGGTGTGATAAGCCTGATCAGATCTATGAAAAAGCCACCTGTACAGGAAATTCATTCTGAGCTCGGAGTTAGCGAGCTGAATGCACTATCATCCAAGCTCTAACCTTCGTAAGTACACAAATACACAGATTTTAATGGTGTCTGCAGCTTTCTAAACACACCTTGAAATATTCCTCTTCAAACATGCTAAATCCAAACTCTTTTAAAATTCTGTTTGATCCGACCCTACCCTTAGACTGTTAGGGAGCTGTTCGACCTGTATTAGCCTAACAGCTTTCATGCTTCAAAAATAGAACTATTTTATGAGGAATGTGGGCTAAGTTTGCTCACATCTAGATAAAAACATGCAGATGAAAGAGCAAATGATATCACATAATGTATCATGAATCAGTCCCTCAGTGATTATTATGGGTTTTTTTCCAGTTTGCCAGTCATTCGGGTACACTCCCTGTCTGCTTGTAATTCTGGAGGTTTACTGCATGATCTGGGTGGACATATCCCACTCTGCAGATAATCTGCCAGGAGAGCACTTCAGCATTAATGACTGTGTACTGTTAGTGGTAAGCAACATGTCATTTAGGCTATATGGTTTTGTTTGTGCTATCTGGTTGTGCAATGGCAATGCTGAAATAATGAATGACGAACATACTTCCCAGATGAAGTTTCAGATGAATGACTATTCGTGGTAACTACCACAAGAATTTAATGATTTACTTATGTTTTCCATGGATATGCTTCTACTCATCCAAACAATAAATTCAATAACCAGAAGAAAAAACTTGTTCTGCAGATTCTGAGAAACAGATTCAGGTCAAGAGTTCCCTAAGCTTCAAGCCCTTTTCAACATGCGGAAGTGAATTTCAACATTTACAAAGCTGGTAAGTGCTGAATTTCCCCCCATTGGTTTTTTCTTTTTTGACCCTGGGAAGAAAAAATTAAAAGATTGATTAAAACTGTTGGATTTTTTCATGAAATTCACACAGGAAATGAAGTTTATGAACAAAGAACTTGGAGGACAGAACTCCAGAGTTTTAAAACCAGCTCCAATAACAAATTTTTCTGTGCCTGTTGGTCGATTATATGGTGTGACACACCATGAGTGTTTGTTTCAAGCAAATAATGGGCAAAAAATAGCATCACTGATAAAGCTGGCCTTTCATTTGTGAAATACCTATCATCTGTTTTCAGTTTGCTCACACTATTAAACTTACGCTTCACTCTTTTCTGGATTTCAGGGGGACTTTTTGCAACTGTGAAAGGAACACAACATAGCCTTTGGAAGCCTTTGTGGTCAAAGGTGTTGTATAACCACCAGTTATTTATTATGAAATGAATACACTCTTGTTCAAGTGAATTCCAGCATGAATATCATATGACAGGACTGAGAGGAAGCTTGTTTATTCTATAGACCAAAGTAGTATTTGTCTTAATAAAATGATAACATTGTTCATTTATCTTTGGAGAATTAATCTGATATGTCTCTTAGTTAAGCTTTAGGGCCAGATTTTTCCACACTGATTCACCTTGCCAGCTATTTATTCATGTGAACAGGCCTATGTAAAGTTCAGGTCATTCTGTGTGTGAAAGAAAAGAAGGAACAGCCATGTCTTAAGATCTGTTCTGGGCAGCCATGAGTCTAGCAACGACATAGACTGGGAATATAACTGAAATAATCTAGGCAGTGATGTTCTCATATTGGGAATATGGTAATATCAGCCAAAAGGAAAAAACAATTAGATTTAATTAAGCTAGTACATGAGAAAGATTAGAGACAATGGGGGTTCTTCCCTTTGAAAATAAAATGCTTGAAAGTGACCCTAGCAAAAGTTTACATAGCAATAGCTTGAAGCAAAGGATGGATGGATTATTAAAATGATCTTCTCAATATTTAAAAATCTAAAGTAAACAAAAAGTAGTAACTTTGGTGTCAGTCTGCAGTTAGAGTGAGTTACAGCACCTTCTTCATTAAGTGTCTTTTCTGTATGGAAAAAGAAAATATCAGAATGAAACAGACTAGCATATATAGAGTAAAATGTACTTTTCTTCATGAAAGTGTCTTCTAATCTGCCAATACTGCTTGTGCAAGATCTTTGTGAAATACTGTAGCCATAGGACTTTAATGAATGACTTTCATTCAACAAATATTGACCATGATTTGAGTCCAAGGGCCATGACCATCACAACAACAGTTAAGAAATAGAATTTCTCACTAAGTCATGGCATACAAATCACAAATGCGTGGAACATATGACAGTCAAACCCTGTCTTTCCACCTTCCTCTGAGAGGCAGTGTCCAAGACAGTCCCTAGGTTATTTTACTTTTTTAACTGAAAAAGCCCCCAAATAAAGCAATTATTTCTCTTCTATATTATTTTGCAGTTTTTTGCCCCTTCCCACTCCCAGGAACGCCACCAGAACAATCCTATTTTTATTCAGCATTACAGATATAGTCCAAATTTCTCTACCCTCTATTTTGAAATGGAGTGCTTACCACAAAGTAACTAGCGCACTCATAAACATTAAATCTGCATGATTTGCAACATTATTGCAACTCTCTCTTTGAGGAAAGTCTGGGTGCTACTGTAACTCCTGGCAAGATTCCCTCCGAGTATTTACAGCACTACAATTTGAACTGTGGCTTATGATTTTGGTTCTGGAGGTCCCAGATTTGGTTCTCTGTATTTTGCCTACCAGGTGACTGCTGTGCTGTAAATCCACATGGAAATTTATGACCATGCAGTGACACGGTCATGACTGAGACTATAAATCTAAGCCTGAATGCTGTCAGCAAGCTTCCCTTCCTTCACTGCTGCATTTTTAATGCCTGAGCTAACTTAGATTATTCGAATTGCTTCAACAATTTAAAATATTTATGCTGCTATGGAAGTCTTAAGGTCATAAAGAAATTGCTAGTAATAGAAGCAATGTATTGCTGGAGTCAGTGTTTGTGATTCTTAACTTTTTCCTGCTATGTGGCTCGCCCCATTCAGTTATTTAGAAGTGAACATCTTTTAAAAGGACTGGCTCCCTTACTGAAAGGATTTTTTGCTGAGGTACAATCACTGAAAAACAGGTCCAAGATTTTGAATTGAGGGAATGAAACCAAAAGGAAAGTATAAACAGTGGTTCCTGTATTATTATTTGTAGATATTTGGTTCTGCGCTACATGATCTGCCAGAGAAAGCCAAGGGAAAGAGAGCAGATATAAAAATGTACATTCAAAATACATTCAAGACCGGACCTGGAAACTCAGTTTCTGAAATAGCCAAGGCCAGAAACATCTCCACGCTTACAACTGGAAGCATCTGTGAAGAAGCTGCTGTTTACTACCCTGGTTCAGAGGGGAAAGAAGGGGAAATTTGCCTTCTGGTGCAGACCTGAATATCTTAGTACTCCCCCAGCTTTTTACCAGGATAAAACCTAAATCCCAGAGCCTAAGAGGCAAGCACAAACCTGGTGGTATACAGGCTCCAGATCTGGGTATCTGCATTAATGCATTTTATACAGATTTATAACTCGAGGGAAGAACAAGAGAATTAGAGTAGCTTTAGATGTAGATAACACCGCAGGTTTAATTATCATAACAAATCTTCCTGAGACCTTTCAGGGTACTTAATCTCAGTTTCCTACCTTGTCTCTCCTCCTTCAGCCCCCCAGCTTGGCAAGAAGCGGAGGGCACTGTCACCCTGTGCTGCATCTCACTATCACACACCATGGTGCCAAGCAAATAGGAGGAAATACATCTTGCAATCGAGGGACACACACTTCAGTGGAGTCCTAAAAGCTGTGTGGGTGAAAAGCAGCTGCTGTGTGGGGGATCCCAGGCACTGAACGGCTGGGAAGCAAGAGCTGCTGGCAGGTCAGACCTTGCCCCAACAGGAGATTCTGCAAGGGCAGCCAACTGTAAAGTCATAGCTCTGCCTGCATGTTTGCAGGGAGGAGGGGTTCATGCTTTGGGGTACCCCTTTACAAAGGGGGTACCTGCACCAGGTATCGTGCCTGCCTATTACTTTTTATGCTTGTATTTCCACAAATCGTTTATGGTAGTTTTGTGTTCATTAGTGAAAGGGGCTTTGGAAAACTTGTGCAGGTTTCTACCCTCATGCCTAGAGGTAGGTGGAGGAGGACCCTGTGGCAAAATCAGTTGCAGCAGGAAGGACTGTAACAGCCAGAGATTTCTAGATTTAGAAGTAACAGAGAAATGGAGAACACCCAACAGCCACAGAGATGTCTATAGCTTGTAAAATGCATCTAATCCTTGAATTGCTGCACTGTAGTCCCAGGGGTGGCTCTGCACTGCACAACTGGCAGTGACACTCTCCTGGTGCTGCTGGCACCACGACTCCCCATCTGCAGGAGAAACTAACTGGCAAAAGCCACTGAGCCCAGATTTTCAGGATACATTTTGTATGTGACATAATCATAAATCACAGCCAGGTATTATATCTAAATCTGTCTAGGCTCAAAGCTCAAAGAATCACAGTGTCTTTTAGTTTAAAATCCTGTTGCTTTACCCAGTGGAGATGTGTTGCAGTGTCTTTTTTAAAATTTGCTCTTTATGTTTGTTTTTCTTAAGTGATACCTTGAAATAAAATGTCATCATTTGTCTGTGCATCATAGCTCATCAGTAAAAATTAATTTCTAGTCAGACAGCTTGCAATGGGACTCAACATCCTAAAATATTGTGATGCATTTAAAATATTAAATGCATTTGAGTGGAATTCTAGAATTACTTGTTATTAATGGCAGTTGATTTTTACTGGAGAAATAGAATGACTTCTGACCGTATAATGAACTTTGTTAATCAGTAGACTATTTTGAGCAGAGGCTAAAGAGTGCAAAATGTGGTGCTGGTTTTTTCATTTTTTTTTCTAAATAAAAAAAAATTATGAGATTTTTGATTCTACAATATGCAACTCATGGAGTTAAAATAGCTATAGCCCAGACACTGACCCTCAGTGCAGACAGTATTTCATCATTTCAAACCTGTTTCCTACAAAAGATTCCAAATCTCAAAAATGAGGTACAATGGGTACATTTTAGATAGTCTGACATGAGGCATTTGCCACACTGTAAAGCTTATTAATGTTGGCCTGTAGGGCTCTGTTTATTTTTATTTAATAATGAAAACCGGCATGGAAATATTTAAATTTTTAGAAAATATGCCTGGCTTTTAAAAGTCTGTAGTTTAAGACGTAGTTCATGGTATAATTTTTTCCCAATGGCACTGTGGTTTTTAATGCATGGGTATGTGATGCATCCCATCAGGTCACTGAACCCCAGCCTGGCTTGAAACATTTGCACTGCTGGAGCTTCCGGGGGCTGCGTGCCCACAGGTGATCTCAGAGGGCTGAGTACCACAGTGACCCAATGTACCCACCTTTGGAAATAAAACACATTAACCAGGTCTGACTGTGCTTCCTTCCTTGCCTTGTGGAATATACAATATTTATGATTAAGCTTTGTAAATGAAAATCAGAGCAGTTTCTGTGCTCGTTCGAGCAGCACAGTCTTATTCTGGGTGATTCATTCATTGAGTCAGGCAGCCATGCATGCAGTCATTCATAAGTAATGCCACGCTTCCCTTCAGCATGCAAGAATGATTTACCTCCCTGCTGCCTTTCAGTGTTTGTTCAGCAAACACACTAAGCCAGAGAGTTCCTTTTTCAAGCTTTGTTCTTATTTTAAAGAAACAGTGTAACCTAAATGCATGGGTACAGAGTGCTGTACATGGAACTGAGCACATACATCTGTAAGAAACGGTTGCAGTCCATAGCATCCCTCACAAAATATTCTGTCTTTTCTTGGCGTCTGTGAGAAGAGGCTTGCACTTACAAGCAAGATTTCAGCTCGTTTTACACTCATGCCTTGCCCCAAGCAGGCCTATAGAAACAGAGCCTTCATAACATTCACCAGAGCTCCTAGAAGAGGACTGATAACTCACCTTAGCCTCATGCAAAGAAACCTGAGGCACCAGCAGATTTTCTGTTATCAATTTTTTTTTTTGCTAATTTCAGCAACTAATGGGAAATAAAAAACATAGGCTATCACAGACCAAGGAGGAGCCTTTGAGTTGGCAATTTTAAGGAGCTGTGAAGAATGAAGATCTGGCAAGAGCTGAAATTGGGCAATAATATGTGCTTGAGTCTTGTAAATTCAGAGCACAGGGGATTGGCCTCATTCAATTTCACAAAAATAGAAAAGAGGTGCTAGTGTAGGCTAATCATCTTAGTACTCTCCCCACTTCGAGAGGGGGAATGAGAGTAAGTTTACATGGAATGAAAGCACTATGTGACACCACCTATATGTTCCTTATTCCTCTGGCACCAGCTAATTTCTCCTTATCGTGAAATTGCAAGGTCAATTCAAGTAAATATCAACAAATACACAGCTCAGGGCAGCCCTCACAACTACCAAAATTCAGAGTGCAGACACACTGGGTGAAGCAGAAGGGTTATGCAGCACAGGTGCCTCCTCCCCTTTTGGGGGGGAGACTTTTTTTCCTCATTTCTAAATAGACTTCTGAGAAAGTCTGGCCTTGAAAAAAAAAAAAAAATCATTTCACATAAATCCACAGGAAAAAAATGTAAATGAAAGCTAAGAAGTTTTCTGGGTGTGACATGTTCATACTTCCCAAACATCTGGGGTATCACAATTAGAAACCCTTTGTGGACATATTTCCATTAGTCACAGAAAAAGACAGCTCATTTTTTCCCATTTTCTCAAGATTTCAAAGCTCTACACTGTATCCTTAAACATTAGTCATTAAATTACGTCTCAAGCTAAAGGAATTTCAAGCTTTGAAAATCTTTTGAAGTTGGCAGATTATTTTATTTGTCTGTTTTCCTTTTTTAATTTTAGTTCTTTAAAAAGGAACTTCAGTTTATCTTCCATTATTGTTCTCTTTTCTAACTCATCAAAGGAGATCCTTATGAAAAGGTATATATTCATGTTAAAGAATGATGTTTTGAAACTCTCTGCTGTATTTTGAAATCCCTGGTAACTGCAGGACTTTAAAAAGACCTATTTAAATTATTTACCTTTCTTCTTTTTAATTGAATTTTCAAGGAAATCAGAATTGTTTTCTTTGAATTTTTGCTTCTTTACTTTATGATGTATGTAACATTGCACCGACAAAAAAGCAGTTGTATTGGATTATATTTTTCTGCTGTCTTTTAAGTTCTGAGGCATTTTAATTTTAAGAATTTGCACTATTTAGGACACTGTGTGGCCATTATTCCAGATAGCAGTCTATTGCTGATCTTAAGAGTTTATAAGAAAGAAAATTGCATTTACAGAGAATATAGGCATTGCTATGTTTTGGATTTACTGAAGCATCTGACTGATAATAATTTTTAAAAGAAAAGCGAATTTTTCACTAAGCTATAAATTCTATAGAGTGGCTGACTAGTGCAGAAAATGTTGATTGCTTATCAAAAGAATCAAACACCCAAAAATCTGAAATACTTTGGTGGTCGTACTTGGTTTCTCTGTACTTACAAATTTTGAGTTAGATTTTGTCCAAGTAATTAAATGAAATATGCATGCTAAAACTGTGAATGTTTCATTTTACTTCAAAGAAGTTCAATATATGAAGTTCAATAAGCAATCAATATATGAACTCAATTCTCGGAAAGAGATCCCAAACTGATACACAATGAAGCAAACCAAGGGACACAGCAAAACCAGCTGCGGGTATGGATGGGGTAGAAAGAAGGGCCTTGTAGAGCAGGCGTGACCATGGGATTTGACAAGTCTCACTTGGACTCAAGATTTATAACCCTGCACACTTCCTATAAACTTCTCTGGAGTGCGATTGCACATTCCAAGCATTAAAATCCATTATGCTTGACCATAACCACTCGTCCAGGACACTGTGCAAAACCTTGCTCCACAGAAGTTACATGTTCAATTCAGTAATACTCTCATGTCATATAAAGTGACAAAAGCTACAGTAAATGCAGAAGCTCCTTGCCTGGACCAAACTTTTCAGCCAAGCTGGCCACTTTTCCATGTAGCTGGGTACTGACCTACAGCCAGAGCATGGAATGTAACCTGCTCCTGAGGTTTATTTGTGATATAAATATTAACCTGGGGGGTTGATATACTGGTTTTACATATCTACCTGATCAAAGAGGCTAATGTTCTCTCTTTCATGAGACAGAACAGTGGAAGCACAGTCAACTCCTAGTGTCTTTCCTGATGTTACCCGTCACTAACACTACTACTGTTAGTGTAAAGCAGCAATAATCAGCTCTGTGCTTCAGCGTGAACCTTAAGAGAGGCTGGTTTGTCCTGGCACAGGAACAACTGGTCAAGATTTCGGTCCTTGTAAAAAACCTCAGAACTATAAATTACAAAGGAGCAGCAATTTTTTAATTGTCTTCATTTTTCAGATGAGGAAATGAGGCAAATAAGCCTGAAGTGTGCATCAGCACCATGAACTGACTCCAGAGCACATGATTTCAATAAATTGCTGTTTGATCTGCCAGACAGTCTCTTTTGTAGGCCAATGTAGTCTTTTCTGCTTCATTTTTAATTCTTTTGTTCACCTTTCTGAAACCTCATCAGTGACCCACTCCCACTGTTCTGACCTTGTGCTCTTTGTAACGTGGGTGTCTGAAGAGAAGTTGTCTCCAAGTTAGCTGAATGCAAATGCACTGTTTTTTACACAAGAGGGAAGAAACCTGCCATGGCTGAAACATAACAGCAGACAATAATTCTTTCCTCACGAAGGACCTGCTCCTGTTCTTTCTGGGCAAATTAGGCTGCCTACACTAACCTCTTATGTGAAATAAAATCTCTGATTTCCATACACTGCATGAAGGTGAGTACTGAAAACACCAAAGTCACCTACAAGATAGCATTCTTTAGCAGGATTGAGCTGGTGAGAACTACTCTAACTTTTTAGTTTTTGTACTTCAGCAAGTGTTCCCTTTATTAATTCACTGCATACTATCTAAATCTCAGGTGGCAAGTCTTGTGGAATAGATGCTGATTTAGGATTATTACTCAGGACAGTGCAGAGGGCGTCATATCCTCTTAGGAAGCCTGGCCACAAGAAAGAGAATGAATAATCACCAGTCTGAGTCTACAGAATGAGCCATGTTTCATATGTTAACCTCCGCAGAAGCAAAAACAGCTCAGTCATCAACATGCTGTTCATCAAGGCATTTCCAAATAACCGCTTCTCTGAGAACCAGGATATTATGGGTTGATTAGCATTTCTGCTCCACTTTTCTCTTTTGCTTTGAATTCATTCAGGCACCTTGAAGCCACATGTTGAAGTTGCAGTGACACTCACTGGAGGAGGCTGAGCTGATTACTTTCTGCTTCATGGTCTGCTGAGACTCCAGGCACCAGGTTCTTTATGGTACTGATTGCCCTCACATTTTAGCCCATTAAGCATTGCATATCTGCTGAGCTATCCAACTTTTATTCAGAAAGCTAAAAACCTTTGCCATCATCCAGCACTCTGCAGATGTCCCAGATATTACAGCAGCACAATCACTATACTGTTTAGAGTACTTTGTTCCTGTCTCTGGGTGTTATAGGGTGTCACATCATGGCATGTGCTGCTAAAGTAGGAGGTAAACCAGCATGACATAATCGGATACAGCCTGTGGGCTCAGGGAGAGGGGTGGGAAGGAAAATACAACTAGATCCATATCTGATGAAAAGCCAGTGACCAAAAATTTAGCTAAGCAGTTACTAGTATCTTATCAGATTATTCAAGAGAAGAAGTTGCACAGTGACCTAAAAGCAAAGTAATTTGATTACATGGCTATAAAAAGTAGACTCAAAATCTATATTTGTATTTCAGTTAGCTCACAAGTTCAGCTGATTCTAAAGATGCCCCACTTAGTCAGCATTAGCAGCCTGTGTAATTTGAAAAGTTCTGTAGAAGCCCTTCAGTTTCACCAGTTTGGAATAGACATGGGGTGGGATTCAAAGCCCATAGGCTTCTGCCAAAAACATGCTTATGTTTGCTTGTCAAGTTCACCTCTTCCCCACTCCTCCCAGCCTTGCAGCTCTTTGGCAGCAAAAGACTCCCAAAGTCCACCAGTCTGTCCTGTGTTCAAAATTCTCTTGTCTTAAAAAAATCATTTTAGCACTTTTTTTTCTCATTCTATGGCAGATCAGAACCAAACATAACAGTCCCAAAATTCTTTGTGGAAAGGTTTTACCTCTCTCCACACAACTCTACTCAAATGCTATAGAAAGAACCAAATTAACTGTAGAACTGCTGTTGCAATGACACATGAAACCAATTCCTTGGGAGACATTTAGGATTTAGTCACACATAGGCTCCTGTCCCTCTTCGTCTCTCTCTACCTAAGTATACCCAGCAACAGACAATGAGACAGAGTCTCTCAAGAGACAGATATATTAGCCTGCAGCCTTATTGTTCTCAAGGGAGAAGTACTTTCTCTGTCCTAGAATAATTGTTTGCAATTGCAAAACATCCTCTGACTAAATAAAAACAAGATTCCCCTTGGCAAACTCAGACAGGCCAATGGTTATTTATTATTTACAATATCATTACACATTTGAACTCAGTCATGAATCAGAATCCTAATGGCCACCTTGCTACATACAGATGAATCTAAATGTGTGGTTTTACATCCTTCCATTTCTGACTAAGTTTTTTGATAAGTGGGTCATTGAATTAGAGAAATGGGCGCAGAGAGCAAAGAGTACTAGAAAGACATTCTGGGCAAAGTGCTTGTCTTCTTTTAATGTGGTACTTGTTCCACTGAATGTTTTTGAGCAAACTGTACAGGGTTTGTTTCTGAAAGCTGAAAAAGGGAACTGAAAAAGCATTTCAAATTACTGAGAAAGTTTCAAAAAACAAATAACAATCTTTCACCTGCTAATTACAAAAATGTATTCTATACTGTAACCTCACTGGATGCAAATGTTTTTGTTCTTATTAGGTGCAACCCTTGTTTCAGCTCTTTTTTTAGTATTTTCTGATAAAGTCCTGAACAATAATCAGGATTCCCTTCCATGATTTATCAGATTTTTGGTACCCAGCCTTTTCTTGCAGCTGTTCGTTTGTTTCTGAAAGGTGACTCAGAATAAGAGCTGTGTATTGGTGTGTCCCAGCACATTTCATAAAGAGCATTTTTTCCTCTGTTCCAAACCTGCTGGCTCCATCAGATGCACATCAGAAGGATTTGCTCTATTTCCCTTTCTAACTGTATCCCTACATCAACAGAAAAATCTCTTCCCAAACATTTATTACCTCCAGAACAAAGAGTTTAGTAACTGCATAGTTTCCCTGCAATCTAAATGTTTATAAAAATTAACCTAATAGACCTACAAAGTCTGTCTGTAAGGGCACTGTCTGATGACTCACGCACATGTTACAGATGAGAGCTGAGATGGAACAGAATCAGCAACTAACTGTATCTTCACTGAAGATGTCATAGCTCTGAATATGAGAAAACACAAGCAAAAAAACCCCAAAGTACATCTCCCTACTCTCTGCAAACAACTAACTCCACTCAGTTTTAAGGAATTATTAATGGATGTCTTCCTAGATGCATTTTAAAGAATAAGGGATAAACTCAATAACCTGGGTTAACCTTATCACTTTTGACTTTGCTTTTGTGAGAAGGTTTGTAGTAGACATCAACTTTGTTTTTCTATATTTTCCTGTCTATTTGCCAGTTGCTGTGCAAAACTTTGCAGTGTTTTGGAAACATGATTTAACAGGATCAACCAAATGTTCCTTCTCAGTTGATTTTTCAGCCTGAGCGAACAGAGGATGAATTTTGGTCCCATGACTCTGAACACATTTCCATCCTTACTTACACACAGTTCCTCCAATGGTGGGGAAGGGCTGTCTCCTCCTAACAAGCATCTGAAATGGATTGCAAGAAGGGGAGGAGAAATAATTAATTTTTTCAGGTGCCTGATCTGCATGTATTGCTCACAGGTCCAGGGACATACAGATCCCCAAACTTTGAGCCAAGAAAGGAAGTCATTATTTCACGTTCTTTGGGAATTTGAGAGGTTGAAAGGAGTAAATTAATTCCTCTTTTTGTGTACCATGGTTCACCTGCTGCTATGCTCTTGGCATATTTTACATGATACTTTTCTTTTTCAGCACTAGTGGCATTTTGCTCACTTGTATCTTCAGACAATGACAAATCTGGTGGGTTGATTTGTTCAGTTGTATTTTGAAGTATTAGATCTGACTGATGCTTTCCCGGGATGGAGAGCTCTGTGTTAGACCAGGTGAAAGTGCTACTGAATGAAAACCCAGCAGCCAGTTCCCAGCAATGGCCCATCATGGATGCCATGGGAATATGAGAATAGGAAAAGTATGTGTAGAGATATTAACCCACTATACTTTCCCAGCCTGCAGAAGTGTACCATAAAGGGGTTTCTGATCCAGAAACACTCTCTTCAGGTTTAGTAGCAGCCCAAGCTCACTGGATTTTCAGTTAATTAATTAGTTGTATCCAACCGCTTCTCTAACATCCCCAATACATCCACAAGTGGCAAGGAAATCTGGCCGTGCCTACTGGAGTAAAATTTATCCGATTAGATAATCTTTAGTAGGTTTTTTAATTTAAAATTTGAGAAACAGCTCCATATCACTGATAATTGGCATCTTACATCACTCTCCAAATCAAGGGCAAATATTTTCTGCCATCGAATTTCCCTACAGTCCATTTTTTTCTCTAAGAAGTAAAGAATTGTGTGTTTTCTCTGCAAAGCAGTATAGAGAAGCAAAAGCTACAATTCTTCTAAGCTTACACACATACTGTATTTGTTGCATTTCACATTCTCATTGCAGCATGATATAATCAAATCATTCCCCATTCTTTTCTGTTGGTCACATGCAGATTCTCAATGGGCTTCTCTTGGATCACTTGGAGGAAATCCTAATTTACCAGGAAGTGCCTTTTCCTCAGGGTGACAGGTTATATAGAGAGTTTTTCATGAACATGCCTTATTTGCTGCCAATCATATGGAAAGCAAGGAGAAAAATCTGGCCTTAGTGAATCCTGGGAGACTTAAAACAGAGACAGAAGGGAAAGTACATCCATTATAAGTGTTCTTTTTAAAACATAGTTTTACAAGACTCTCAAAATGTAAGGAATTGAAAATTATATTCAAAAAACTAAGTAGTCAGGGATATAAGCATATACAGTTTTGAAGAGGACATTTTGAACATAGCTTTCTGGATTTTAAGTTCAAAATTGGCTTGATCACTTGTCTGATAATACTGCATACTACAGATGGGCACATGAGTGGAAGGAATCCACTCCTTTAAATCTAAATTTATTCAGAGTGATAACCATTGGTCCCATGCGCCTGTTGGTCAGAAGGGTTGGCTGGTTTGGAAAAAAAGTGTGCGAAATTTTACAGCTGGTTTTAAACTGGTCTTTACAGTGTACAGAGTGCCTAAAATCACTTTTTTTTTCTCCCCAAGAAGACCAACTCTATCTCAGTTGTTGCTGATAATGCTGGATCTCTGAAGCCTTCACTTAATATATGTATGTCCTGTCAGTTTTAGTGATGTGGCCATTAGTGTGTTGAGACTTTCATTTCTCAGTGTAGACTCTTTATTTTGGTAGATCAGTATTAATTTTTTTATGTAGTACCAATGATGGAAAAGACTTCTAACTATGTGTCTTGGGATTCTTTATCTGGGGTTTAAATTCTTGATATAAATTTATCCCAGAGAGTGCTTTTTCTTTTATGGGAAAAGATAAAAAGCAGATCGCATTAGTGGGCTTGAGAAGGTACTGTGAACTTCCCTCTTTCTGTATTTTGACCAGATATTTTTTGTTTGGTTTGTTGTGAAGTGTGACAGTCTTGAAAAAATTTAAACTTGCCTTGAGAGAGGAGGAATACTAAAGAGACTTTTAGATCACTGTGTCAATTACACAGAAAATATCTTTGCATATTCTCTGGAATATTGTGCATTTCCAGTACTTTTTTAAAATAACTAATGAAAGTACCCATAAAAGTTCACAGATTCTGATGCAAAATCAATGCGTCCTCATTTTAGGGCTTTCCTTTTGAGAAACTATGAACTCTGGATAAACCTCATACACATAATCCTGACTCTTGTAGTGAAACTACACCTCAAACAAGAGTCTCTTGCCTCTCTCCATTCTGCTTCCCGGATCTGACAAGTGAAATTCCTTGGCTCCCTTTACAAGATGTTCTACAAATATGTTGTAAGTTACCCTGCAAAACAAAAATGTTTCTTTCTTTGCCTTAATTGGGTACTTTTATCATCATTCAGGTCAAAATTTTTCCCTCTGTCTCACAGCTTCAATAAAATTCACCAGGAGAAAAGTCCATAGCAAAGGAAGTATATCCTCTGGGGGCAAAGTACAGCTGAACATGATGAGCTTGTACACAAGGCCATTTTCACCAGCAAGTGAGCAAAGATCTCACTTTTTAGAGTAGTCCAGCACCCAAGGGTAAAAACCTTTCAGAAAAAAGGAACTAACCTCTTTCACTGACTTCACTGGGAGGTGGCACTCACCAGCATTTGAACCTGAGACAGCAAGTGCTTTAAGTTACCTCTGTTTATTTTACACTTAGATTACTGTCTTCCCAAGATCTGTGCCTAAGGTAAATTGTTCTGTGAACATCCTATTTATCTTAACAGTATTGCTCAAAACAACCAAAGTTCAAGTTAGGAGACAATAAAATATATCAATTCAAATAGCATTAGAAGTTCAGAAAGCCAAAGATACAGACACCTGTGGGGTTATTGTGGATGAACACATTTGAGGTTAACAAACAGTCAGAATTGTGTTCAAAATTCCTCTATTGCCTCATGCACTGGAGCAGCAATCAGAATTTACAAAAAATAAAATAGAAGGTCAAAATGACAAATGTTATAGTTATAGTGGCAGTAACTCATGCTCAGTGAAAAGCTAACTAGCTATTTTTAAAGCACATTTTTTTCTGCTACCTATCAATATGCAAATATTAATCTTAACAGCTTTAACAGTTCTAACAGAGCTGGAGAGCCATAATTCTTAACAGAGAGAGATTTTCTCAACATGAGAAATTGCCCACATTATGTTCCAAGAGCCTTACAAATAGGAACCATGAAAAATTTTGTATAAAAATCTACAAGAAGTCAAACCCCATTAATTTATTTTTATTTCTTTAGTGTAAGGCTCAAGCTCAAAGTATTTTATATTACAGGGGTTTTTGAGGGGTTATGCTATCAGTGCCACTGTGCCTGTATATGCTAAAAGCACAAAAGCTACAGGGAGTCATTGACCTACTAAAAGGCATAAGAATACCTGATATAAAGTGCTTTAGGGCTTTGAATGATTTTTAAAACCAACACCCAGATCTACCCTCAGCATGAGAGCCTAACGCAACAAGTTGTCAATCCACATGGCAGCAGTGGGAAGAACAATTCCTAATAGCAGCCCAAAAACTGGGACACGGACTTTTGGAGTTTCCCCTGGGATGCCACGCTAATATATCTTTATAGCACAGCTTTTTTGGGTAACAGAGAAGGCCCTGCTGAATAAATGAAGCCACAGCAGCATAGCCTATGCATAAAATTCAGATTGCTTGCGCAAATTATAAGGCAAGGATAGGGACAGGATTTGTGGATTTCTCCCATGGGGACACATGGAAGGAACTCCAGGCAAAATTCCTGAGGAAGATCCTTGTTACTGAAGCCTGTTTCTGCTTCAGGAAGGGGAGAAGAAAATGTGTACCCAAAGCTTCATCACCAACATGCTTTTTCCTGACTCATTCCTAGGCAGGGTTACTCTGACTGCTGCTAAAAGAAATTTCATCACAGTCTCAGAAGCAAATTAGCAGCCTGTTTCTCACCTCCAGCTGTCTGTGTCTTTTAGCAAGTTGTGCTCTATTGTAATTGTTAACAGGAGGCTTTTTTCCCAACTGAAGCCCCACTGTACCCTCTTCTGCCACAGCTGTACCTCTGCAGCACAGCATCCTGGTGTCTGGCCTGCACTTTCAGAAGGGAGAAAAAGGAATGGTGCTGTCAGCAACAGCAAAACACATGGAAATGCTGCAACAGGGGCAGTTGTGCCTAGAATAAACAAATTTATGCAAAACTAGTGTATTCGTAGATGTACTGTAACAAGGATATGCTCAAGCCAAAAAGGGGCAATGGCATTCTGGCCTAAAAATACATTTTACCCTGTAATCAGTGCTTGAATATTTCCTACAGTATTCTATGAGAAATACTGGTGCTTAAGCATGAAGGAAGACAGCAATGAGTAAAATACACTTCTTGGGAATAGAAAGAATATTTATGCTACAATACGGTCACATTATTTCAGGGACTGGGTAAATAACCCAAGGCATTTCCAGAAGAACGCCTTTCCCGTCATTCAGATTCTTCTTAAATTGGATGAGCACCATGCTGACAAAAGCTCACTATGCCCCTTTGAAAATCACCCTCGAGTCAATGGCTTCCAATGAGTCGCAGACCAAACTACTGCGGTAGCAACTCCTCGTACAACACTAACACAAGGTAGAATTTTACAGATATTTTATTTTTCGATATGCAAGTACTATTGATTAAAATGTACTTGGGGTCTTTTGTTCATTTGAACAAGGCACTGGATTTATGAATTATATAGCACTCTCCCTGCCACACAAGCTGATGTTTGATCATTGGCCCGTGCCTAAACAGCAATGTTAACCTAAAGCCCCTGTGTTCTTTTCTCTTCATGCATGATTCTTGCTCACAGAGCTTCATGCAGAGGAGATGAAAAGAGGATTTCCACTGGAAAAAAAACCTTCCAGAGGCAAACAAACCCAGAGTTTTTAATACCACAGCTGTCAATATAAACCAAATGAACCTAGGAATATTTTACACAATTTACAGATTTAATGCTTCCAGTGAGGCTAAACAGTCTTAAGAGGAATGGTTCAAACATCATATTTCAGTTAACCTTCTATGAATCATTAGCTCACTGTTGCATATAATGGTGATATACAACTGGTCTTAATATACAGTAATTAGTGTATCTTAAGCCATGGCTAAACGTACATTGAATATCAGATTAAACTCTGAAAAGGTATATGATCTAGCAGATAAGACGCAGGACCAGGATCCAACAGAACTGGATTCTGCTGCTGGCTAACCAAGGTATCTAGGTCTCTCATCTGTGCCTCAGATTCTCAATTGGCAATGCAAGAGAATGACACTGTCTGAACAGTAGTCTTTAATAGGAACACATCTCAGTGTTGCAACTCGCGAACATTTAAGGTGTACCTGCCTTTGCAAATCAGAGAATGGCAATGGGATGTCTCTGTTTCTGGAGTGAGTAGCATTAAGTGCAAGTGCCTCTTTCCTGGTCCACTGGGCGTGAATGGCTAAGCCATTGAGGTATCAAGAGGTGTAATCAGCCTCTTCTGCTCTCCATCAGCAATGCAACCCTTCCCTTGTCTGTCAGTAACTTGTGTCCTTGTTTCAGGAAAACACCCTCTTTCTGTAATGCCTCTAAACCTCCTGCAGAAGTGGTGAATGTTTCAGTGTTCAAGGCATGGGGACCTCAAGGAGGGATAAAATAATTACATATGTTCACCTAGATGAAAATACAAATCTAAATGAGCAAATATTTTTTACCCAAATCTTAAAATCTAACACTTGGAAACAGATAGTTGTATTATGGTCCTGCTGCCAAACAAACACTATGAACAAGGATTACAGGAGATCGCTTCACTGCAACCTAAAGGTCCTGTTACACTTCTAGATCTCCTTCAACCAGAGATAATGGTCACAGAATGTGCCTCCATCACTCTGCTGTAGAATGTGTGCAAATTACTTTAGCCTGGCTCTCCTCTGTACTGAGAAAAAGAAAAGCACTTTCAGTTTTAAGTGAAGGTGGGATTCAGTGGGCAATTTAAGTATAGTGAAAGGTTTCTTCCAAAGCTGTTATTTCATCTGTATCACACTTTTTGTCCAGCTCTTCACTTGTTCCTCTTTCTGTACCATCCTTTTTTTTTCCTTGGTCCTGCTTGGTCAATATATCTCACCCATTTTAGAGACTACTGCCTTAGTCAAACCAAGGTACCAGAGAACATCAGCAGCTTCCTACATTTTTTAATCAATACTCTTGATTTTTTTCCTCTGTCCACCATGTTCGACAGGGTAGAGCTCCTTTAAAGCATCCTACAAGCAAATTCATTATCCAACCAGAATGCCCTTTTTCTGCCTATAAAAAATGCTACACTTGTTGTGCCATTCATTTCAATACCAGCTTGAGCATGCAATAAAGAACACCACCACTAAAAAAGGCACTTCCCTCCCACCCATACAGATCACTACTTTTTGCTCCTTTCCTGGTCCCCTGACATGTGCCAGCAGAAACAGTTGTGTGGCGGCACAATGAAGAGTTAGGAAGTTGACATGGGTAAAAATAACTATATTTTGCTCAGTTAGCTGTTTTCTGCATCAATGCTTGTGCTGGGCTAGAGTAGCTGGTGCTGCGAGGGTGTACAGGGGATGCAGAAGGCAGAATAATCAACCAGAGAAAAAGACAGGGAAGGACTGTCTCTTTTGGCAGTGTTTCTGCTGGCTTAAACTGCCTGTAAAGTCATGGTACCAGGCCACTGGCCCCACCACCTGTCACACAAAGATGTATTACCTCACCATTTCCTTGTACCCTTTTGTGTCCTGACTATCTTTCATTCTGCACTTTGCCACAGTGGAATTTTGGAATTTGTTGTCTTTTGTACTGTGATTAGAAAAGGTAATGAGCATTGTAGTCATAGGAGAAAATGCAGGTAGGAAGAGAAATGTTTCCATTATCCTAAAATGATTTTTTACTCTTTATTTCTTACAGAGCAAGAATTCTGATTAATGTTTCTCTTTTGGGCACAAATATATCTTGCTGCAAACTGGAAAAAAAATATCCAGAAGTCAGACGTGCCTGCACCTAACACCTTGCATCTCTCTGCTCAGGACTGGTGTAACATATCACTCTTGCAGAACTTTTTTCTAAATTTTTTAAGAGTTAGCAGCAGTTATTCTTCTGGGAGAAGATATTATCCTTCTGAGAGTGACAGGCAAGTCGTGGTATCTTGGAAAGTCCTTTCCCACAGCCACGGAATCCACCAGTCTGAAATGTTCCTGAAAGGGCTGTAGTAAAGCAACTTTTTTTCTCACTTCCCCTCAGCTGTTGTCTCTCAGCTGCCTGAGGCTTTGAAGACCCAGAAGGTGAAATAGTATCTAGAAACACTTACACATGGCAGTGGCAAGAGTGAAGGGACTTTTCAGGCTGAAATAACAGAAGAGGAAGCACGTAGATCTGATGGAAATCCTGCGTAACTTGAGGCATCTCTAGTATCTTCAGTACACTCTACTCCCTTCCTTCCTGATGAGGGGAACAGAGATTTCTCAGGTCCTGTAGTCCCCAGGGGAGATTCGCAGGGCTGGAAAGTGACCTATAAAATCAGCACAGACAAGCTTATCAACAGAACTTCCTCATTCCCTGGCAGTGAATCTTGGAGAGCCATCCCCTCCTTGGCTTGTCTCCTCTCTTCTCTCACCTAACTACTGCCTGCTTGTGCAGTCTCTTGCCAAATAACCACAGAAATGGCCAGAATGAGTGGCACCAAGAGAAGATGGCTGTGAAGCTCTTAGAGGTGTACAGGAATCTCTTTTCTCTCTGTCTTCAGAGCAGAGGGGGACATAGGCCAGCTTCTTTGGGTTGGTAAAGAGCCCATGGCATTGCTGCACCCCAAATAAACCAGCATAAAGAAACCTGCCATAATGTTGTCAATTCGATGTGTACTTTCAACTGAAACTTGAAATATATTTTAAAACTTACTACTAAAATGTTTACTATTCTCATTGATATCTTCCACTGATTGCTTACAGTCAGTATAAACAAACCCTTCTCCTTACATTTATTTTTATGGTTTTAATAGCACTTTCTTGCTTTCTTAATGACCAATTTAAAACTTCGCAGGGCAGATTTGAGCATGAGCTATGCACATCTGGCTCTGTAATCTGTGTCACTAGGACTCTATAATGATAATTTCTCCTGAGGTTTTTCCCTTCTTTTTCAGAAATCAATGGACTCATTTCTTGTTCTTCTTGGTTTTATAATAATATCTGATATATGTTAGAAAACTTGCACATTTCTGTTGTTGCCTGAATGTCAGACCAACCTTGTTCTCCTCTAAGAAGAGTCACAAGCAACAGGCAGAGTACTGGGAGTGCAAATAATATTTGTCTAATGACTCTGTCTCAGCTGAACCAGAGTGATAAACCAGCAAGCAGAACAAGCACTCTGGCAGAAAGCTTGTCTTTGAAGGTGCATGATACCACATCAAAACCCGCTACAGAATATTTACTGATGGCTCAGAAATATTTCTCACCTCTGTCTAAATGCTGAATATTTGAAGCAAGAAAAGAGGGACTACATCATAGGCAGGAAACATTAAATATATAATTACTTCTTTTTGGCACAAACTGTACAGCCCCAAGATTCTTATAATGTATAAAATAGAGTACACCTGTCATGTCTTGAATGAACATGAAACCAGGAATTGCAAAGTTAAATACATCTGAAAAAATTGTCTCAGTTTCAAATTGGAAGTTATATTTGTAGTAGGTAGTCATGTAGTAAGATAAATAGTTTATGCATATGTGGTTTTAGTACGCAGATTTCAGTTTCCACCTTCTGCTTCTGAAGCAGCAATAGTATTTTGGCATAAGGGCTCTTACTGGGGGTAAGGGAATCAATATTTTTAATCTAAAACCTGCCCATGGTCCTTGTGTATTGATACATAGGTATATTCTTTATGCGACAGACTGAAACTAGTTTTGTCCTAAAGGTCACAGGAGTGAGAACCAGTGGTGCTGGGCTCCAATTCTAGTTTGCATCCACTGTAAAATCTTGGTCAAGATGAACTCAATCCTTACACAGTGCCTGAATCTGTTTTTATTTCCCACTTGAAACAAGGTACACTTTGAATCATTTCTCTAGAGTTCCATTCTGTTATATTTTCTTTTCATTCCAAGGTTAATTCAGTCTGACAACACTCATTGTGAAATACGAATCGTTCCCAGGGAACACAGTGAGATTCAGAGTAAAACAGTATAGAAAGTTTTCAGTATATTCTCTTGGCAAAATAGAAATTGGCTTCATAGCTTTTTCAGTAATACAATGGACAAACCATTGCTTCTTGTCCTAGACAGTAGGGTCTTGCTAGAAGGAACTCATGTGTCATCAGCTACAGAAATTAAATATAACTAATTTGCCACCCTGGGCATCCCTCAAAAATCAGTGGGAAGAAATTACATCCTCCAGTCTTGGGAAAATAAGAAGAAAATAAAGCTATTGTTAAACTGTTAATTTCTTTAAGACAAATGACACAAGAGTGATCAGTGTTTAGGATGGAGTGATCATCACTCTCTTTTTACGATTTCTTAACGCCAGTGAACCCAGCAGCTTGGTCCACTCCTATTGTTGAAAGCTCTAATGTCTGCTTTGGCAGAGTTATGGGCCCCTGGCTCCACAACCATCTTGCAATTTGGCAGCACTGTAAATTAAATAGGGATAAGAGTCACTGGAAACCTGGGCACCCTTGGCAAGGCAGGAAGCCAGGGTGACTTGTGCAATCATCCAATTTTGAAAGACAACAAAGTCATCAGGAAAAGGGAAGGTTGGGGTCTGGGAAATGCCTGTGGGTCTTTTTTTTTTTTTTCCTGAATTATTATTATAGCTCAAGAAGTAAAGGATCATTGATCTGTTAATTCATCAAATATGTTGAATACTCTGTTTCAGTAGAAATGCTTATAGTTCAGCCATTGTTTAGCATTTTCTGCCCTTTTCCTCTATTGTATCTCTCAAGTATGTTTGAATTCTTTGAAGGATAATGAAAGCTCTCTCCTGGGGAAAGGGAAGTCATGAGTGATAGAGCAACTGAAATGGTACCTGAGGCTGGCTTGGCAGCAAGCACAGCTGGTGAGCTAATAAAGTCGACATTTCTTATGGATTCTTGTCATTGTGGCCATGTGATAAATGTCATTCTATACCATCTCCAGTTCTTCACAGGGGAAATAGAAGTTGGAATATTTTTGGAACATGCCTTTGTCAGAACAGGCTCACTGTCAACCTCTAAAAATCCTTAACTGAATGCAACTTCAAAGCTTGGAACGTATGACAGAGTGCACCCTGATTCTTTGGCAAGAATTGATGATTACAGGGTGCAAAGAAAAGGTGCTGATCCATTAGATCAACACCGACAACAAACACTATGGCAGGGAGTATTTCATTACTCATATTTCATTAGGAAGGATATCAGGGCTTTGAAACTTTGGCCCTGTTTAGAATAATGGCAGAGTGTTGGCTCAGTTCCTGTGACATTGCTAACATTGATTAGACAGGGGCCTAGAGTTTTAAATCGTATAATTATTCAGGTTGGAAAATACCTTTAAGATACTAAGTTCAGCTGTTAACCCAGCACTGCCAAGTCCATCACTAAGCCATGTTGCTAAGTGAGGTGTCTATACATCTTTAAATACCTTCCGGGATGGTGTCTCAGCCACTTCTCCAGGAAGCCTGTGACTATTAGGAAGAAATTTTTCCTGATATCCAATTTAAACCTCTCCTGGTGCAACCTGAGGTCATCTTCTCTTGCTCTATTGCTTGTTACCTGCAAGAAGAGAGCAATCCCCACCTCGTTAAAACCTCCTTTCAGGCAGAGAGCAATAAGGTCTCCCCTGAGCCTCCTTTTCTCCAAGTTAAACAACCCCAGCTCCCTCAGCTGCTTCTCATCAGACTTGTGCCCCAGACCCTTCCCCAGCTCTACTGCCCTTCTCTGGACATGCTCCATCACCTCAGTTGGGAGGCACACAAAACTGAACACAGTGTTTGGGATGCAACCTCAGCCGAGCACAGAGGCTGATCCCTTCCTTAGTCCTGATACAGGCCAGGATGGCATTGTCCTTCTTGGCCACATGGGCACGTGGTGGCTCATGTTCAGCCAGCACACCCAGGTCCTTCTCCTCCAAGCAACCTTCCAGTCACTCTTCCTCCATCCTGTTGCTCTACTGGGGTGTTGTGACCCCAAGTGAAGGACCTGTCACTTCACCTTGTTGAAAGTCATGCAATTGGCCTCAGCCCATCAGTCCAGCCTTTTCAGATCCTTCTGCAGAGCCTGCCTCCCTTCCAGAAGATCAACACTCGTGTCCAACTTGGTGTCCTCAGCGAACTTACCAAGGGTACCCTCAATCCCCTCCTCCAGGTCAGTGATAAAGGTATTAAACAGGGCTGACCCCAATAGTGAGCCCTGGGGAATTATTGGGGTCCCTGTGGAACACCACTAGCGACAGATTGCCACCTGGATTTCCCTCCATTCATCACCGCCCTCCAGGCTCAGCCATCCAGCCAATTTTTCACCCAACAGTGAGTGCACTTGTCCAAGCCACAAGCACTTTCTCCTGGAGAATGCTGTAGGAAACAACATCAAAGGCTTTATTGAAGTCCAGACAGATGACATCCACAGCCCTCGTCCAACTTGCCACAGAAGGAGATCAAGTTTGTCAAGCAGGACCTGCCTGTCTTATACCCATGCTGGCCCGTGCTGATCCTCTGGTTGTCCTGCACATGCTGCATGATGGCATTTGGGAAGATCTGCTCCAGGAGCTTCCCCAGCACTGAGGTCAGACTAAAAGGCCTGTAGTCCCCTGAATCTTACTTCCAGCCCTTCTTGAAGATGTGCAACACATTGGTTAGCTTCAGTCAACTGGGACATCGCTAGTCAGCCAGGTTTGCTGAGAAATGATGCAGAATGACTCAAGGAGCACTTCCCTCAGCTCCCTCATTGGGCAGATCCCATCCAGCCTCACAGACTCATGTATGTATAAGTGGTATAACAGGTCACAGAATCACAGAATATTCTGAGTTGGAAGGGACCCACAAGGATCACCAAGTCCCACTCTCAAGTGAATGGCCCACATGAGGATTGAACCCACAACCTTGGCTTTATGAGCACTATGCCATAACCCACTGAGCTAATGGACCGATTCCCCTTGGATTACGGAGCTTCATTCTCTTCAAGACCAGAGGGCTGGATACCCAAAGAACAACCAGACTTACTATTGAAGACTGAGGCAAAGAAGGCATTAAGTACTTCATGCTTTTTTACTCTGCTGTTCCCTCCACTCCCCACCCCCGCATTATTTTTCCAATAAACTGAAGAGCCTTTCAGATTATCCACAAAGTAGATGAAATAAGAATGGCTTGAAAGAGCAGACTGCAGTATCACAGGGCTTTGCATCAGCAAGTTTCCATGGTCACAATCAGGTAGCGAAGAAAGCTTTTGTAAGCACATCTCAATGTTCTTTGTCAACATCTCCCTTCCGGTGTTGTTTGGCTTTCTTAAACACTATTTATGTTTCATTCTGAATTCTCTTCATCACACAAGTGAGGTTACAGAGGTTAAAAAAGCTGAATGTATCTTGCTCAAGAGTTAACCGGACTTATATCTGCAGAATGCATGGCAGCCTTGGAGAAGGCAGTGATTGTCTTTCGCTACCCCAGCTCAGACAGCCGAAAGTCACTGGAATAGCCATACATGTACTGATATCTTCAAGTGACTGGACAGCAAAACTGCAGCTCTATGCGGGGTCACATCACTCATCTGACCCAGGTCCTGGATCTTCCTGCACTGGAAATGCAATTCTTTCTGTGCAGGAGGGAACCTGAATCTGCAGCAAGTTCTAGAGGCACTCGCTCTCTCTGTGTCCACATGAGTCAGGCTCCTCTACTACCACTTGCAAGGACAGTTTCTGTAATGCATTCTGTGGTGCCTTAATGCTCAAACACAAACACTGCCAACATTTTTACAGTCACCCCTTGAATACACACAGACTTCCCCTCCTTGAGGGGAGCAAATGGAGGTTGAACTTGCTTTGTACTTGGAAGGGAATTGTCATAGCTTTCCTATTTTGAAGAGGGTGACCGACCAAACCTATCAGAACTGAGGGGAATGAAGATGAGTATAGACACTGTTTCCACCTAAGTACTAACTAAGATGTCCAAGCCCTCACCGGATTTAGGCACCCCATCTTCACACTTCTTACGGAGTGAGGAATGCAAATAAAAAAAGGACAAGGCTTGCCATGCATTGTTACAAAAACTTCTGTATTTGTTTGAGTGTCTCAAAAGTTGTCAGCAAAACTCATCAAAAACTGTTCCAGTTGTGACACCTGAGCTCTGGACCACAAGAAAATTGATGAGATATTTCTTTAAATAAAATAAATTTAAAATTAGAAGAGCTGACAACCCTGTGAACAGAACTTTTTGTTTTATGGGATTTGTAGAACTGCTGGCCTTGGGCTGTGAACCAGAGAATCAGCTCTTTGTCGTATCTGGAAGAATGGCTTCTATTCTCCAAAGATCAGAATTTTCTAGAAATTTGGTGTTCTCACAGTAGTTATGACAACTCAGTTCAGGAACTGGGTGCTTCCTGTCTGGTCTCAACCATGGCTGTGGAAAGCAGCTGCAAACAGGTTTTCCAGAAATGCTGGCCACGAGCATTACATGCAGGTATAATCTGGACACAGCGACAGGAGACAGGCAGTGCGGAGAGCAGGAATGGGCTTGGGGTAGTAGGAATGGTTGTGAGATGAGGCTGCTTCCTTGCGTACCCTGACCTGGGCAAATTGATGCTTTTGAGATTTTTGTTCAAGTTTACTTTAAGCTTTCTTGAGGCATTTCAGTGAAGCAGTTAAATATGCAAGAATGCCCAAACTGAAGCAACTCCTCCTGTTTTCAGTGACCTCAATGGGTTGGCTAGGTTGAAAAGTAAGGTTTTCCCTACAGATGTGGAATAGCTCTTGAAAATGTTGTAGCAATTTGGGTGTGCTAAACTCCAGCTTTGGATTCTGGGATTTTCATTGAAGGTTTAAAATTCTTCCACTGAATGCAAATGACTATAAGATAGCCTTTACATAAAATTTTTTTAGAAAAGTGGTTTTTGTTGTCCATAAATATTTTGGATTATTTTGAAAAAAATTTAAATGGATATAAGATATTAATTGTTGCTGAACTAAACACATTAAGAATGCAGCATAAACTGGCTGTTTCAGGGGAGCAGAAGGAAAGGAAAAACCCAGGTTTTTTTCCTAAAGTAATAAAGTGTACAAACCCCAAATTCTATTGAGAATGCTCCAGATGGACAAATTTCTTTTTGCTATCCTGCACACAAACTCTATGAGCTACTGATAATGATCACTAACTTTGTTATAACACACTTTAAATCTATAACCTGCAATAATTCTCTAGAAAACTAAGAAAATAGTGTATGTTCTTTCCTCACCTGCTAAACAGATGGCAAGGAGTGTAAATCTATTTATTTGACTTGTTTTTATTGCTTTGGGCATCTTACATTTAAATAATCAGACTCAAAGTACTAACCTCAATCTAAAGCAGGCATGCTTTGGAGAAAGGAAGGATCCTTTTTCAAAGGGAAAAAAAGGCTCTGGTAAACAGTAAGCAATTAGCCACAACATGCTACCAGGGGTTGTTTAATTGAGGCTGCCATACTAAATTAACCAGATACATGCCCTTGGAAAGAGCAGTAAAGCAGAACTACTTACTGATGTTTACAATTATTCTGGAATATAATATGAAAACACGTGCTTTTTCTTTGATTTTTTTTATTTGTTTTTCCACTACAAGAAAATAAAAATGCAAATCAAACTAGCCCAGTCCTTCTGTCTCCCTAAATGGTAGGACTTGAAGGATTGAATATTAGCTGTCAAAATCTCTCTGGGCCACTCTCTGTGGGTAGAACCATGAGACAGAAGTAACTTAGAGTTCTTGTCTGCCCTTAATGACTGTCCTGTCAAGTTAATCTGCCCTAGTGTCAGGCTTTAAAGAACAGTTATGACTGCTCAGCTCTCTATGTCCCACAGATGTGGGGAGCATCTGGAGAGCTGTAAATGAGTTCATAAAGTAGTAGGGAAAATGTCCTTGATGTCACATCCAGATTGAGTGCTTCAAGTATAGAGAAGCTCTCTCCCAGCACTGAGCTAAAGGTTTTTTGATTCCCAGTTAGAACTGCTCATTGGACAGTCTTGCAATCTTGTCTCTGAATTTCCTCACTTTGATTTTTTGAGTTTTGTGTAAATATAATTTTCAGGAAGTTATCATCTCATGAGTTCCTGAATATCATGTGAACTCCATTTTCAGTCCAACACTAAATTCTCTGTCCCTTAGGGCAGGGTGTAATTAGGCAGTATATGTCCGCACTAAGGGTAAATTAAATGCACAAAAGCAGACACAGTAACTAAAGGAAATTACCAATAAATCATCAATGAGATGAGCTCAAATCTCATCATTTATTTGCAAAGACAAAAAACTCTAATTTTAAACAGTGGTTTAGCTGGTACTTAGAAAGGCACCTGCAGCCTTATACAACATATCAAAGTACCTGAGCTTATGTCCCAAACTCTAGACCAGTAGATAGATGTTCTGAGTCATCCTCTGGGACACCACACCATGCATCACTATAATTTGGATAATTTAAGGCTATGCATCTGAAATTCAGGCATTCCAAGACCAAAATTTTCTGTTTAGTATACATAATTCCCAGCATAATCCTTGAACACAAGGGCCACTGGCTGAGAACACTGTGTGCAGCACAGAATCTGAAGTATGTGGGGTCAGCATGTCAGAGAAGCCAGCTGGGATGTGACTTTGTAACTCTGATATGAGCACTCTGCAGGTGGATCCTGGACTCCTGGTTTATCCTCAGTCCAGTTCTGTACTTTGTCTAAAGGCTCATAAATACAAAACCTACAGGCTAAGCCAAGTCTAAGACTTTACACAAAAATAAATTCTTACCCTATAGTAACTCAAATCAAGAAAAGATTATATCAAGTTGGTACAGACTACTAACTTACAAGCACTTAGAGGAGTGCTAAATTAGGTATTTATTTGCTATGAATCTGTAATCAGAGTGCTGTATAAACTTATTTAATATGACTCAAATATCAGACTGCCATAAGCTATTAAATGTATTATTTAAAAACATTAATGAAGTCAGGTAGTTATACAGTATCTGTAAGAACATAGTACATAAGAAAAAAAGATGTTTTAATTATCTATTTAATATTTTGCTTCCTATGACTCCAGAAATACATAGTACTAATCTCTAGAATGAAAATATCTATACTATCCATTTTTAATTAAATCTTCCTCCAGAGTCCTGTGTCTCACAAAGATAGTAAACAGTGCTGGTCAGTGATTTTTAATGCTAAGGAAAATGATCAGTATATGTACTGTCTGACAACCAGAATATAAGGATGAAGGGATCAGATGAATTCCTGTAGAATTATAAACTGTCCCATTATTTAGTCCCATTCTAGTGCAATTTCTCAGCACTTTAAGTATTTATTGCCGGTGTAGGTTTTCAAATGACTTACCACACAACTTCCTAGCTACTTTGTGTTTAAGTTTATCCCTCGTGTTATTTTAATGTAGATTTTTGGACTCTCATTTCCTTTGAGGATTTTATAGAAATAGAATTATTATCTAAATGCATTAAAAATATTAGTATCTATAGAGTTGGGAGGGTTCTCCTGAAGTCTGTAAGCAACTCCTACAAAACAGGAAGCCATTAACTGCCACAAACATATATAACTGTTATATTAGATGAATATATTGCATGGGATACTTATAAGACATACATTGATGGAGATAAGGTTCAGAAGCTGGGTTTGGTTATAGAAATACTGACAGCAGCTGTATTTGTTTCTTTATTGTAAGGCCTTATTAAAAAAATAGAGAGAGGCAAAAACCAACACTTTAAGGCGAGTTGTGAAGATTTTCAGAGCTTGCAGTTTTAGAGAAGTCCACAAAAAAAGGTTCCTCATACAAGTTATAAATGTGTGCAAGCTTAATTGCCTTTCCAGTTCTGAGATTCACAGCTAAGGCATGGCCTGCCCCTGGCTCCCCTGACCTTCACTTTTAAGAAAACAGAAAAATCAATGTCAGCAAATGAAACACTGGGGATGAAACAAAAGCAGCCATTGAAGAGACCTGGGAGATTTATGACTTGAAGGTGACTGGAATTTAACCTGAAGGTAAGTTAGTCACTACAGTGCGACAGTGTTTAAGATTCTTACTAATCTGTCTTGGTCAATACACTGGCATCTGCATCCAGTGCACTAGTTTAACTTTCTGAGTGGTCAGAAGTCAGTTAGCACTTTCCTCTGAGCTATAACAGAAGCTTGAAGATGGCCATTCACAACCATGATCATATCATGGAAGATTACAGTTGGAACAATACCTCCACAAGCTTGAATTTGTGATCTGTTCCCTTGCAAGAGATACCTGAGTAAAGGAAAAAAAGAAAAAAAAGAAAAAAAAAAAAGCTAAACTAGACTCAATTTCAAAGAAGAGAATGGCAAGTTTAAAACAAGCAAGAAATTTTTTTAAAATATGTCTATCTAGACAGCATCTAGATAGAATTACTACTTTAATTTCTGTAGATTTTGTTGGCATAACTCCAGTGAAGGAGGGCAAAACCCTGAATTTTCCCTCCTTTCATAAAAGCAAGGTTTTCTGGAAATATGTATGTATTGCTGAGATGGGACATGGAGGCAAACATAGGGCTCCAGTTAAATCTCCAGCAAGACTGTAATGCATTTTAGATTTGGTTGACATTGCTCCCCAAGGAATTTGTCACCACCAAACAACACAGCTATTAAAATATGAAGTGTTCCAGCTTCTTTCAAGTTCCACCATTACTTAATAATTGCAAGAATTCAGGGCATTTTTTCAGGTTGTGTTAAGTCCACTGGACTGTCACATATTGTTAGGTCACTTTAGAACTGGTTTTATGTAATGTTGCTGTAAAGCATACCCTGGTAGGACACATCAGAACTAAAAGCACATGCCTCTGTGTCTATAACTCAAAGAAAATTTGACTACAGGCCAGTAAGAATGGGCATTTTTAGTCATACCTGTGCTGAGCTGCAAAATCCAATCACCCAGCAGTGGTTTAGCTTTTCAGGTTTTGTAAGGCTGTGCACACACTATTAAAACGTATGAATGACTCCTTAAAAGCAGGGATCAGCATTCCTTTTCCTTAATTTATTTTCATTACTGCCTGAAATGTGACTATTTTTTATAACATTACCGGATATTTTGGTTGTAGGAAAGTACACCCAGAGATACCATTCCTGGAGAACATATTACTGCTGCAAATAGTCATGTTTATATGATTTCTCAATGATCTACATTTTAAAACCTGAATTTTGGCACTGAATGGCCTGTGTAAGCACCCAACACTAACGTGCAATTAGGTACTGTCACAGGAATAGGTACATTGCTCTACAGGTAATATAATAGTGGTGGCAACAAATCTACATCTCTTTCTTGAAAAAACCTTCTAATCAGTTCAAAAAACAAAGCAAAACATTTGGCCCACACAAGAAAGTGCAGCATTTGTTGTGCAATATTACAAAAACCTTCACTTTTTCCAATCTACTTTCCCTGGAGTCTCCAGCTGAAATTCCTTCTTGTGCCCCTATCTCACTAGTCACTAACACATTGGTGGTCAGGGATAGATGTGATGAAGTACAGATTTCAGTGTCTTCTGCAATGACCAATGTCTTCATATCCTGTCCGCCGCTGCCACACGTAATATTCAAGATGGAAAAATCTTTCTTGTGGAAAACAGCATGTCTTCCATGTGGCAAGCCAATTTGTTTAAAGCCAAGAGACTTTAAACAAATTGCTCACCTGCATGTGTATCTGTTCCAGAGTGAACACCTCTCCATGCCTTCTCCAAAGAACGTTGTCATCCAATCTGTTATGACTTATGCTGGCCTGATTGCTCTTTGGAAGAAGCCAGAGATACAACTGTGCAATACCCTGGGTACTGCTGGAGACGGAGCATAAGTGATTTGAAGTAAGATTGATCAGAAAGGGAAGGGTAAGGTAAAAATAAAACCAACTGTGATGTTTTGCAATGAAATAAGATTTCCTAACTCTGATTGGATTGTGATGTAACTTCAGCTTGATTAACAGCTATCTCTCCTTGAGAAGAGCATTTATGGTCTCAGTGTTGTGTTGATAGTTACTGGCTAATATTGAAGGGCAAGTGGTTAATTCTTTATGTGAGTGATTCAGATTTACTCCCGTGCTTACAGAAAAAGTGATTACGCAGTTAGGTTAGGCTCTGTTCAGTTTGTCGTCCTTTGTTACTGTTTTTGTTGTTCTGGGGAAAGCATCACAGACGTGGGCGAGCTTTGCTGTGCAGTGGGATGAGAACTCTCTTCAAAGAGAGGAACTTGGTAGGAGACAGATTTGAGGTGGTGTGGGGAAATTAGTCACTCTGTTGTCTGGAACACTTCTGTTAACTGGGATTTTGTAAATCTTGCTGCAGAGAGCATGGAGAATTTCTTGGTCTCTCCCAAGAGGTGATATAACAGGAGAACAATGATATTTGAGATAGTCTTCATGCAAACACCAAGAATTGGCCCTTTCCTCTTACTCATCTGCACATTGCCCAACTTTTCTCCATTCTATTAATTCCTCTACAAGACCACACTTATTCCCTCTTCTAAACAATCTTGTCTGTGATGATCTATTCTTATCCCTGTGTTTCCAATTCTGCTTTTGTATTTCTCTTTCCAGACCCTCCAGATTTTTACTTCCAGCAGGGATGTTTGCTGGGTAGGCTGTCAGATTGCTCAGAACCCACAGAGCTGGAACACAGGGTAGGGTAAAGTACAAGGAGTACTAAACCAAGACTGAAACATCAAAGGAACAATAAAGGGATGCCCCAAGCCATCAAGTCCCCACCAACACACCTCAAGATGGTCTGCAGTGATGGGCAGGAAGGGTTTCTAAAGGTGTTTTTTCCGGTCAGATCAGAAAAAACAAGGCTTTTAACTACCCACTTCCACAGATACAAACTGAAAAGCAGAACTCTGGTCTCCATTTCTTCTGCGTCAGAGGAGATCCTCACCATGCATTTGGCATCAAACTCCCTCTTTTCCCTTGAAACGCAGTTGCATTATTCAAGTTAGTACAGCAAGATGGGAGGTAACTAGAGACTTATTTTTTTAAGGCAACCATTCTTGTCTGCTCTAATAATGCTATTCAGATTATTTCTCTGACCTAAGATAGCTCACAAATGCTGTACAAAAATGTCATCTCTGTCTATTTTGCTTCAGGCCCTTTCACCTGATGCTGCACCCTGATTTTATTTGATTTCAATAATTGTTCACTCTTCCTGTAACCAGTGTTTACTGGTGGTTTTTTGCTTTTCCTGTTGGTTGACAAGCTTACCAAGCTTACAATAAAAGAAATTAATATCAGTCATTGGTATTGCAGTCCCCCACATTTTCCCTTTTGGCTTTTTCTTTTTCTTTCTTTATCTGGTTTGGTTTGGGGTTTTTGTTGGTTGAGGTTTTGGTTGGTTGCTGCCTTTTTTTTTTTTTGGTTGTTGTCTTTTTTTTTCATTCAATGTTTAGGTTACAAATGTGAGGAAGGAGTCTTTTAAAGAGCAGCAATAGACTCACAACACTCTGTATTCCTACATGTCTTTATCCTCCTGCATTCTCTGTGATCGCTAAGATCTTAACATGACATGGATAAAACCTGTTCATTTAAGTATCATCCATTACAGAAGAACTGATTATAACACTGTAGAGCCTATGCTCAGCTTCTGAAAGTTCATCATGGATCTGTTTTATCTAGTCTGGGTTTTTTTTCTAGATCATCACACAATGTATTAACCATGCTGCTATTTGGCAAATTTTTGTTGCGGTCACTTGAGTTTGAGTTTGATTAAATCAAATCCATTTTTCATTCAGGAGTTAATAGTTTCAGTTGCTCACCTTAAAAAACACTTCTACTTTCTCAAGGTACTTGGTTATGATTTCAGTATAACTCAGCTGTTTATTACAGCCAAGTGAGATGATTCAATTTCCTTGCTGATATACTGAAGTCTTGTTATAGCAGGAAACAAACATCTTCTTGGTACGCTAAGTTCATTTTTTACAGTGATGAATGATTCACTGAGCAATCATTCTTGAACATGTCTGCAGCCATTTTTAAATGCTATTTTTCTAAGAGAGGAAGACAGTGTTTAGTTGTTTTATTTTATGCTATAGGCCAACCTATCTATGAGTAGTATTAACATTTTATATCCTTTAGAAGAGAACTGTGGCATCCATACTAATATCACAAGATCTCATTTTATTTCCCATGACAGCTAGCAAGACAACTTGATTTTTTACTAGGCAGAGAAAGCATATTTTTTCCAAAGTGAATTTACCAGTTCACAAGAGTAATACCCACAATTCATTAACTCAGTCTTAATCACCTTGTACATAGAACAGGGCTTTTCCCTCTAAGGGGATGTAAGCAAATCCTTACTGCTAGCAATTGTGCGGTGAATGACAAGTGTCATGGACTGAAACTTCTCTACAGTGTCTTCAATATCAATATTTTTCCTCACAGGCTAAACATTTGGAGGAGTGTGTTTAGATTTACATCTCTTATGGAGCAGATTTCCACTCTGACATTTTCTGTGCCAATTCTTTGCTCTCAGAGGGTTCATCTATGCACCTAAAATGTAAAGCTAATAGCATGGATGCTGACAGATCCTGATATGTCCTACTATTCTCCTTATACTCTTTCTTATGCATCTGCCAATGTGTGCTAAGCCTGAACAGAGGGGGGAAAAAGGATTCTGCAGCCTAAAATGATTATACTTCAGAGGTTCTTTCCATGCAAACACATGCATCACTATATAATCTATGAGTGTTTTCCCACCTATTTGCAGGATCAGAGCTGTAGAGTCTGACCGTGATGCTTCAGGAGCAGGCGTCAATTTGACCTTACTCAGTCTTTGTCCCTCTCCAGATCTCTTGAATAGAGCTGAGAGGTGTACAGTCAGACATGACTTCAAGTGGCTGAGCTGAAATGGCCCAGAGGTGAAAATTCAAGACTCTCCAGTTGATGCTGTGTATTTAACACAAAATGTGACTCAGGTGGATGTTGCCATGTCTCCAAATTTGAAGAATGATGAGCACTTTCTATTTTAGTAGACAGTTTTCAAAATGCCCAATAGGAGCACTGAAGGAAGTGACAATAGGATAGTGGCCATGACATCAGGACAGAGAGAGAGAAAAGGAAATTTAGACTGTTTGAACACAGGGCAGAAAAACAAGAGTGAAGTCTGGGACTGAATGAAGTAGTTAAAAAAGGGACCTAGAAGTAAGGAGATGGAGTTATATGCGGCATAGAGAGAGAAAGAGCAGAAAGGGGCAGCAGAAGTGGAATTTAGACTGGAAACCAGAGGACAAGAGCACCTTTATCTACAGGCTTGTCCTTTGCACCAAAGCCTAAAAGGGCATCTTTCCCCTGTTGTCACAAAAATGCCATTCTAAAGCAAAAGTTTCATCCCCATCAAAGCTAATTTTCTGAGAAAACTACGTGCTTCATACCCCGACTGCCTGGTACCTTTTATTCTGTTCATTCCAGAGGCTCTGGTTCCACATCCATGTGCCTCAAGGACCACGGGATGATGACATCTGGTGGGATGCTGAGCAGGTTTGCAATGGGCATTACAGATGTTTTCTCTCCTGATGGCCCTGGAGACTTTCACATCATTGACTTATACTGCAAAAACTTCTGTGTAATTGAGACTTCCCTCTGCAATTGCAGTACATGTGGAGTTAAGGGGAAGTGTCTTTACCATTTTACCAGTTTATTCAAGCCTTCTTGCTCTGTATCCTGCTCAAGCTTGTCTCCTCTGTCACAATTTCCAAATCTGAGACCAGGCAAAGTTCTCATTGTTGAGGCAGAGAAATGACACAAGCACACTGCAAGAGAAAGTCAACATGCAACTGTTGTAGCAATATCAGACTACTCAAAAATAGCCAACAAGTCCATTCTAAAACCAGTATGCAAGTCTCTGCCTTATTCAGAGTTTTAGCTTGTGTGATTGTATGTCAAAATTGGCAAGGACAATCTTTGTGTGGGAGTATTGTGGGGGTTTTGAATTAAATCATATGAATTCCTTTTTTTTTCACATTATTTTTATTTTCCAGAAGAGAGTGGAGAGACAGTCAAGCTGGATGGAAAAGGCGCTACTGACTCATAAGGATGAGAAAAAGCCAGCCTTAAGAAGGCATTCTGGATTTATGCTTGCTGATTCATAACTTCCTACATACATGTGGGGAAAAAAGTGTGGATTTTGCCCTGAGCTATATTCTGCAGGAAACCCGCCCTCCCTTCACAAAGTGAGAAAGTAGTTTCAAAACTGTAGGAGGACTTAACTTCAACTCCCAGAAGATGTTCCCTTGAAAGATGTTTAGAATAAAGAACTGAAAACATTATCCCCAACCACCAATTTTCTCTACCTTTACAGAGAAGTTCAAAACTAGTTAAAGCTCAAATTTCCCAGTTAAATTATCAGGTAAACCAAATGTATCAATCAAACAAATAACAGAAGAGAGTGGTGTAAGGAAGGCACTAAGGGGTTTGTGGAGAACTGCTTTTCCTTTTCGATGTAAATGCTATTAAGTCAGTATGTCCCAGAAGAATAGAAACAATATCAAGAACAATAAGAAGATAACAATTAAATAAGCAACTGCAAATAGTATTTCATTTCAAAGGGACTTAAAACCCATATCCAAACAGTTTCTTGATTACCTATCTTTTGTAAAAGGACCCAATTCACAGAGGGTCGAGGTTAAAGTTTTGATTTCAACAACAACTTTTTATGTCCCTGTTCTACCAAGGAGCCCAAAAGAATCTGCCTGTCCCCACAGAATTGGGTGACAGAACTAATTGGCATAGAGAGCAGGATCCTTGGCTTAGAATGCTGACTGATTCCCCTGCTAAATGGTATCTATTGAAAAAGTGTTTTATGGAAAATGGTTGGCAAGATCCTAAGTGAGATAAGGAGTGACTAAGGGCAATAAGCCACAATCTGAAAGCCTTAGTGAATTAATTCAGTAATTGGAATGATATGTGTAAAATAAAAACAGAAGAGAAGAAGGGATGTGCTGGCTATTAGCTACAATATGGAAAATTGAAAACTAATGGGCTGAAAAGTTAAAAGAAGAAATTCAAAAGGTAAAGTATGCATTTTCAAAAAAGGATTGAGAATTATAGGTAAATTAAAGGCTGGCAACAAGTCTGGGAAAAGGGTATATCTCGAAAAACAAAAAACAGCAAATAAAATTTATGCCACAGGATATAAAGAAAGCAAGAAAACACCAAGAAACTCAATTACAGAGTAGCAATCTAGACCTCATAAAAGTCTGCACAGCTATGTATGATAGCAACTGACATGGAGACATTTGGAATAGGCTAGATGGGTCTAATGAAGAAGCCAGTAAAGTAAAGTGACTCTGTTCCAAACCAACATCGGATAAAACAAGAAATCATTGCTGATGGCATATTTGGAAATGAACCAGAGAGACAGAATACCACTAAAGTTCATTATTTTAATAGAGATATTCCGTGAAAAAAAACAAATAACATGAGGAATCAATCAATGGTCATACCAACTTTGGTGTGATACGGCAGAAAGAGCACTTGAGAAGCAGAAGATTTAGACTTAGGCCTTGCAATTTTCCTCACCCTCCAAGAAGATGCTACTCAAACGTTAGGGACTCTACGTACTAGATGAGCAAGAGAGGTCCGAGACAAGACTGGGGTGATGAGCTGATGTTATCTAGGCAGGACCCAGATGAATTGCAGGGTGAATGTTATGAGTGGCTAACAGTCCTAGCACTGCTCTGAGCTGAAGTCAAAGGTAATGAACCTAGTCCTTGGGATGTTTCTGCTACCTCCCACAAACTGAGATCTGTTGGGAAGTGGAATGAGGGGATAGGAAAATTCGTTTTCACACATCTATATCATGGATTACCTGTGGAAATGTCATTTCTGCAAGTGCTCCCACAAACTATTTTGCAAATGCAAAAACAAAGCCCTGACACTTAAGACTGTGAGTGGAGCCAGGTCTTAATCATCCTGGCCTGATCCAGAAGCATGCTCCATGAGACCAATGGATTAATCCAATCAAACCAAACAAGACTGTTAGAGGAGTTACCAACCAAACGGAGAAAAAGCACCTGTCTAGATCAGGGGTGCACTAGCAACTTACTTCATGTTTATAAATGACAGGACAAGAGAAAAAGGCCCCAAGATGCCTCAAGAATCTTTCAGATTGCATATTAAGAAAAATTTTTTTCATTGAAAGCATTGTTAAGCACTGGAACAGGCCGCCCAAGGAAGCGGCTATCTCTGGAGGCCTCTAAAAATGTGTAGACATGGTGCTTAGGGACATGGTTTCAAGGTGGACTTGGCAGTGTTAGGTTAGTGGTTGGACTTCATGATCTAAAGGACCTTTTCCAACCTAAATGGTTCTGTGAATACATGTACAGAAGAGTCTTGTGCGAAATTCTGGCTTTAATTGCATCTGTGTAAATCTGTTATTCACAAGCTCTGCCTGCAAGCTAACTGAATCAGGTCATGTTTGGCCTGTGGGAATTTATTATTTATTACTGTAAGCCTGCTACAAGTTCTGCTGGTGCTTTTGCAGTCCCCAAGGGACTGCATTTTTTTCATGGAGTCTCATAGAGACTTGGCTCCTATCACCATTTTAATGAGTAGTCTTTTCCCATATGTGATTACTCTTGGAGCAGCTAGAAGACAAACTTTGTTAACTGCAATGAATGGCTTTATGAATGAGCACAGTGCAAAGGATCACAGAAGTGATACCACTTCTGTTCTGCAGTTTCTCAGAACAGCATTGCCCTTTACAAAAGAGGAAGGTCGGAGGCAAACTGTGAGTTCTAGATCACGTTTGCAAGTTGTCACAATATCTGGGATTGTTCAAAGACGAGGGTTTGTTTTTTTTCAGGCACCTCTAGATAAGGAATTATCTTGTTTACTTTCAACGCTCCAGATGTCAACAAAGTAATTTTGATGTTCAGTGTCTAATTTGAAAGATGTACAATGTTCCAACAAAACATTTAAAGTGCACAAGGTCTGCTTCAAAAATAGATATGGATCAATAGTGGCCGAGTTCATTAAGAAGACAATTTCTTTATTATGTTAGGAAAAGCATGGTATTTTCATTAATAATAAAAGAAAGACTCCCTTCGAGTTTAAAGCTTAATGTATTAGTGTTTATATTACTCCTAAGGAATTTATATTTAGACCTTTTTCTCAGCTTTATCGTAGTTGCTAGGTAACAGAGATGCCTGAGACATGATAATCTTTAGGGATCAAGATGGAAGAAAATTTTATCCAACAAAAGTATATGTGAATAATTGCTCTTTTCTCAACCCCACTCTTGGAAAAAGAGGAGCTGGGAGAACACACTTTTAACAGTTCTTGGAAGAATGTTGTCAAGGTTATGGAGAACTCTGCCTGGTCCCCTCTATTAAAGTTTTAACATCAGTGGAAGTCATTGGAAGAATCAAATTCTTTTCTCACATTCCTTGAAAGTGACTGAAATGAGCACAAAGGCAAATGATCACCCCATCTGTCCCTGTTGTTCTTGCAGCGGCCTTTCCAACCCCAAGGGCCTGGTCCCACTCGCCTGCAGTGCTTTCTGCAGGCTCAGTTCCTCCCCTCCTTTGACCATGGAGAAGCAGAGAGAACCCAGGGTCAGAGGTCGGGTGGCATGGCTGCAGTTTTGCTCCCTGGTAAGCAGCTGACAGAGTTTAGCTTTCAGCTTTACAGGTGAGGCAGGCAGCAGTGGGGGTTTCTTTTCCGCTCTGCTCTGGTGGCCTGTCAGTCACCCACCTAAGCTGATGAAACGGTGCCAGAAGCAGGTTTTAATATCATCAAGCACAAGCCATTAGCCTTAACTAGACAAGAGGAGCAGCCTTCAGGGACCCATTGTTATCCCTAAAGGAGACAGAGGAAATGAAAATGTAACATGTCTCTGTGGGGGCTGTAGGGATATGAGTTCATTTTTTTTAGTGCCTTAGGAAAGGAAAACAAAGATGGATTTCAGCTTTTAGTACTTTGCTACTAAGACTAATGGCTTGTGGTGTTCATAACAACTATACTATTCTTGTAACAATAAGAATTATTATCTAGTAGCTTTTGCATTGTTCTCCCCTTGTGCTCGCAGCCCTGGTGCATCTGTCACATGCTTGGTTGGAACAAGAATAATGAATGGTTTACTTGACAAATTTCATCTTTCAGCAGGCAAAAAACAAATGTCTTTCTCAGGTAAAGGGGTAAGCACAGTATTTGGGGGGCTATCACTACTTCTGTTCATTCTGATTGTTGTTTTTTCTGCCCTTTGTTCATATGGTTTACAAAGGTTTTCACAAAGAAAGGCAAACTGATTTCTGCAGACATTTCACCACTTAACTTGCAAAGAGACATCAGCAAAGGTATCAGACTAAGGCCATCTCTGAACAGTTTCTTGAAAATACTGAAATGTGAACTCCAATTTGTCCCTGTAACAGGTTACAAGTCATGTGTATAATTTTTGTTCCACAGGTATAGCAATGTAGTTCCAGGAATTATACTAGAGTTACAAATACTTTTCTAATTCAGGTAAAAGAAACTGGATCATTATTATTTTATAACATCCTGTATGTGAGGATTCATGCCCATTTACAAGTAAACAAAAGAAGCGCGGCGGGGGGGACTGAAGGCAAATCTTTTATAACTGTATTTATACAATTTTTGCAAAGAACCTTAACTAAATACCTAGAGGATGCAATTCATAAAGTGCCAAAGCACATTAAGTTAGGAATTGCAATGCCTGTGCTGTGTTTTACATGCCTGGTTCCCAGACGGAAATCCCAAACCCAGAATTACGTATTTACCTCTCCTAAGCAACTGACATTCATTAAGATGAATCCCAGCTCTGATTAGGCTGTGATATAAATACAATCAATTAGAAACTGCACAGGAAAGTGTCTCAACTCCCTTCCTTTTCAGAAGCTAAGATCCCACTTCAGAGTAAAGAGCAAGTAGTTAGGATCTGGAGTCCACATTTTGTCCCCTACAGATCTCTTAAAAATTGCCCTGATTCTGGCCAGGACAGAGTTAATTTTTTCAGTAGCCAGAAGGGGGGCATGGAGAGGACCTGGATGCTACTCTGTACCACCTCATATCTTTTCTTGGGATGGGGGAAATGGTCTTTTCCAGATTCATAGCATGGCAGAGGGAGCGGTCAAGTATTGTCTACCATTAGAGGGGGTTCCGTGTGATCACCTCTTCATCGGCCCCTCTGTCATTAGCATTGTTGCTCTTACTGTTCATTTTCTTATCTCATTGCTGTTTCCAGTATGTTTTTCTTGTTTCAACCCATGGTCTTTACATTTTGTGACTCCAATTCTCCTCTCCATCCAGGGGGAGGAGGAGCATGTGAGCGGCACATGGTTTGGAGAGTCTCAGGGGGAACACCAAATTGGGGGGTACCATTCCTAAACCTAAATGAGAGCTGGGGAAAAAACGACTCTTTTTGTCTATCTCTCTGCAGGAATGTGCAACAGAGATCACTCATCCTGCAGGCTCTGATCTAGGAAGTGGGAAGTTGGAACACCAGTCTCTCCTACTCTGCCACAGATGAAACCTCACTACTCTCCTCACCTCCTTCTTCCCCCTCTAGACCCCCAAAAGGTTCACTGAAAACACAAAAACAGCTGTGCACTTGTGGTTTACAGGAAGTGCAGCCAGGGCACTGCTGGGGAGATATCTCCAAGGCTGGATGGTCCAGGTGCCTGGGGAAGAAAGTGGATGTAAGGCTGCCTCTGCCAAGGCAGCCCTATGGGTACCAAACTACCTTCAGAGTTCAAAATCCAAGGGCTTTGCCCTGAAATTTTAAGTGTTAACCCGGTCACCTGACCTCCTGACAGCAGGATGGCAATTTGGGGTTTAATAAACATCTGTCTACATTTTAATCAGTCACAGAGTAACCACTGAATTTGGCTCTTTGTTTTGCATCTAATAAGCACTACTGGGGACTTGGGATGGTTTGAATAATTTAAAGAGGGTGTCATAAAATATGAGTACTGCAAGAAACTAGGAATATATCTTTATTGTTTCCAAATCAGGCTAAAAATACATGAAATTATTCCAGTTTATAAAAAATTATTGCAGGGTTTTCATTTCTTCCTAGATTAACATAAAAGGAAACTCAGTTTAAAATTTCTTATGCGTATTGTTTTATACTCTGCCTTTAGAAAAGATGGAGCAGATTCTGCTCTGTTTGATTTATAATACGTTTTTATGCATATATTTTCCAACCAGCTAGATGAATAAATATACAGAGTGAATCACACATGCACAAGCCACTACTTTTTTCCGGTCATAAATATATCTTCCCTTTGGGACTATTATATTCTTTTATAGAAAGATACTCCCCAAACACATGCAAATTTTCAATAGGTAATCAGAATGACATGGAGAGAAATATCTAATGATTTAACCAACTGCATAGAGCCATTCAATCTGATTCTCCACTGCACACTGCAAATGATATCAAATGAAGGTGAGTGAAATCATAACCCAAATCCTTCATGCTTGGCTTGTGGAGAATGATTGTTCAGAGTGGAAATTCAAAGACATTGGGTTTTAGGCAGAATCAAGAACATGGAAAGCATTTTGCTTTTTATGTCCATTATGGTATCAGGAAACATATACTATGCCCAGGACTGCATCTGGTGATTCAACAAGAGCTGAAATGAACAATAAGGATGTAATTTTGCATTGTCTGGATCTGCAAGAAATTTCACATTTAAGGGTGTGGGTGTTTTTAAGTATGGAGTAGGGAAAGGTATACTCCTGTAACATGTTTCAAAAGCTGACTTACATGCTACATTTCTCTTGTTTCAGTGATGATTTCCCATTTATATATGCAATGTATTTGAGTAATATAGCCACTGCAATCCTTTAATTTTATAAATATGTACACTTATCTACGTATCTGCCCAGATATATAAATATATCTAGAAGTGTCTCTCTGTGCATTGATAGATAGCCACAGCATTTAGAAGATGGCATGCAAACGTGTCTATCTTGAGGCAGGCCTGAACCATACACATCTTCTCAAACATTCAGAGGAAACATCAGATACCTTGTAGTCTGGAATCTATGAGAACGCTCATCATTTCAAGCTTATGAGAAGCCATGCGACACCATGTCTCCCAAACTTTTACTCATGATTTTTTTACTTTACTTTTAATTTGAAGTTATTTGTCAAAAATATTTCTCATTTTTAACAATAGCAGTAACAGGATGGTTTTATTGTTTTTAAAAACTGTTCACACTATCTTGTGCAAATACCCACAGCAACACTAACCACAGATTGGCCTGTTTATATCTTTTCCTCATTTTGCAGGACACTGCGCATTTCGTACCCTAAGGTAGCTATTAAACAATTCTATGTTTGTCACAGTGTTATAGGAGCCCAGTAGCGCTGGCTGATGGCATCATTCTAAGGGCCTGCTGAAGCAAGCTATTCAAACCTCCATTCCCAGTAGTTGCTATCAAAAATGAAGTGTTTCAGCTTCTCTTTGTTATAATTAGGAAACTTTTTGCACTCTTTTTCCTCGGTCTAAATCTTCTTTTCCAATTTTGCATGCTCATGAGCATTCAATACTTGTCCTCATTTTTCTTCCAGGCCAAACAGTGATAAATTTGCTTTAAAGTTTTCTCTTAAAACGTTACAACCTCTTTTTCCTGGGAATAGAAGAGTCCCAACGTAGTCTAGGCTGTCATGCAGGAGTCTTAACAGGGACCTGAGGAAAAAAAATCATTTTATAGAAGGCAGTGTTGTTGGAGTAGTGCAGGGGTGAGCTAGTGATCATCATACTGACCAACATGCTGAGTGATGATCATCCCAGAAGAATTCCCTTAGGCTCACTTAGTTCCTGCATTGTAGATTAGTGGAAAATAGCAGACATGCTACCCTCTAATCTGTGCTAATATTTTGCCATAACTAGTTAGGATTTGAATATTTGAATCACTTGAAGATTAGAAACTTTGCATAATTCTGTGTTCAGCTCTGAAGATGGTGGGAGTTGCAGGGTTATGTCCTGACATGCACTTTCACACCCACACATCACATATCACATCAGTCTAGTTTCAGATTTAAGAAATTAAAAGGACAGTCTTTAGCTTGAAAGGTGCAAAATTGGCCTCTATGTCTAGTATCTGCATAAGGTCTTGCAATATTAAGTGAGTAATTGGGATGGAGGAGATTTTCCTCTAAGACAGTGTGCCTGTGTTAATTGTTTTTCTTTGATTAGTGACAAACCTGTCGACTTCTCAAGTATCTAGTAATAAGAGGTCAGCATTCATATGTGATACTGGGCAAAATAAAATTCAGTAAAAAACCAGGGGGGTTTTCAGGGTCCTAAGGGGGAAATTATTTTAAGCATTCTGGAAAGAGCTTTTACCTCTTCATTTCCATTTGCTTTGACTGTCTTTGTGACTTTCATTCTCCTAATGACGACCACAGGCAAAAGCAGATGACAGAAGATTCTCATGTCAGGCAGGGCAAGTTTTGCTGATCACAGAAGAGAGAGTTGATTAAAGCCCTGTCACTAGAATGGTGCTGTTATTTGTCACACAGGAGAGATTCTTCAACACAGAAATATTTGTAGAGTCTGTTGGTGTAAGGTCAGGGACAAACATCCAACTGTGTATCTGCAGGCATTTTTCACAGCAAGTGTTGATGTCAATTGAACTATGAAAGCACTAATCAATAAACTAACAAATTCAAGTCTTGTTGCCAACAGAGAGACATTTCTGGCTTGAAGGAAGAGAAAATTTATAAATTCTAGATAATCTGATCCTGGAATTATTTTTATAACTTGCCTGTGATGTTTTAACTAAGGTTATCATTTTCTGATGAAGAATGAGATAGTTCCTACTCTCTGAAGTGTGAACTTCAAATTAATTCTTGAATTTAAGTCATCCTGCAACTACTTTTAACTCTTCTTTGAATTTTAAAGGTTTATTCACCATAATGTATCTGACATCAATTTTGAATAGCCAGTTCAGAACCTGGAGTAGACAAAAGTCTCTGCTTTTAGAATGGTAGGATACTTGCTACATTTAGAAATATTGCATATGAAGTCTGTTTAATACATTGTTCTGGTTACCATGACTACATCTAATAAATGTTTGTATACCTCAGCAGTGTCTACATCCAGTTAAAACCCCTTTATTGACATTTGCTTCCTGCTGCATTTGGCACAATAAACTGAAGTCAGGAACAATTATGATTTGAAAGGAAACAGATATCGCATGTTCACACTTTCAAACCTGTTTTTTCAAAATCCCAGGTGGTCAAAGTAGCACATACACAATTAGAGCATCTCCAATTATTTCAGTCATTTATGGAGCAGCTGGTAGGAGGGCTGATGCCTGATTTGTGCCCACAAACGCATGTTTAGGCGAGATTTAGCACCCGGCTTGGTAGTGTTAATTGTGTTAAAGTACAGATTCCTATCAACCTGGAGCAAAAAAGGTTTTGTGAGTTCTACTTCACGCCTAATTTTCCCTGGAAATATCACAGGCAATGGATACAAGTTGAGACTGAATTTTAGGACAAGAAGGGCAGTGAAGTATTACAGCAGAAAGGCTGCCCACAGGAATTGAGCTCTTCATCCCTGGTGGTTTTCAGGAGTTGACTAAACAGTCATGGCTAACCTGATCTGGTGGTGGCAACACACAGCCTCAATGGGAAAGAATACGCATGGACCATCAAAGCCTCTCCTAAGCAACATTTTAATGACTTCTTTTTGGTTTTAAAACTTGAGACACTCTATTGTATGAACTGGATGCTGTAAGTTTAATATACCTGTACATTCACATATGTCTGTATCCATGCACATACATATGTGCACACATATAAAAATTGCAAGTAGAAACACACCCTGCATTTTTAAGAACACTAGATATGCATGCATTTTCATTCAAACCTCTGCAGACAAGTAGGTCCCAAAACAGCACTTCTAAATATCCGCTTGACGTATGTGTGTCTATTAATTTTGCTCAAATTGTGGTTGTGGCCTCCGCTGGGGTTTGCAAGATGACTCAGGGAAAGGAGGATTGCAAAACACAGAGTGCAGCTGTCAGCAGCAGCTCAGGTCCTCCAGGGTGGAGGCATGAGCGTAACCAGCTGCTGCACACATTTTAGCTGGTTCTTACCCTCCTGCCCAGAAGGAACTGAACATCTGCTGGCTCAGGAGATAGCACAAAGATAAGGAAAAAGTATGTCACATTTTCTAGGGTTTTGAGAGGTACTGATGCTATCTGTCTCTTGAAATGCAACACTTCTGAGTTTTAATGTTAGAAGCATTGGATATATTTATTAGCACTGGACTCCAAGCCTCCCTTCATAAGGGTAGCATGATATTGACAACTAGACTAGGTTGTGAGTAAGGAATGCCCAAAAAGAAGCAGCTCCTTCGAGCAACACCAATAAATCTTTGGGCATCTGGAATGCCATGAGAAGGGGAGTAAGCCTCTGTGGAAAAAGACAAATCTTCCATTAAGCGAATTTTGCTGTGCTGGGCTGATGCCAATTTGTAGTGTACATTTTGATGGGAAGAAGAGTTGGTTTTGCTCTAAGTTTCTCAGCCACTTAAAGATAAATTAATCTTTGGGCCACTACTTCTTTTCTTTAGTCAAAACCAAATACTTCTGGAAGTTTGATAAAGTCTACTTTAAGAAACACAAATAACAGGCAGAATTCTGCTTTCAGAATTTCTGCTTTCAGAACTATTTACTAGTCCCAAAAGATACTTAAATTTTAGACATAATCTTCTGTTGATAAAATTTACAGTAAAAGAAACAATAATGTTTAGCACACTCACTAGCCACCATACTTGTGACCAATGTGTCTGTTTAAGTTTTGAAATTTTTTTATGTAGAAATCTTCAGAATTCAAGTAAACAGAAATGGAAATGCAGCATAAAATTTTTTCAAACACTGTCTAGCATTTATTCTTGTAACTGAACTGTAGCACTGGACAGAAATGCATTGTAAATATATTTGTAAAATTCAAAATTTACTTAATATCAGTGTCATTGTTCTAAATACTATTTGTTCCCAACCCTGAATCCTTCCTCACAAATCCTTCTGTTTCCTGTTCTCTATTCTCAGCCAAGACACCCCTAGCAAAAGTGAAGCTTGGCCTCTCTGGTGCACATCAGATCACACACCTTTTCATTCACCTCTCCCTGATCCCTGTTATGTTTGGCTCACTGCCCAGAGCCTGCTCTTTCCCAGAGCTTGGTTTTCCAATACATCCCACCTACCTCAGCTGGTTTTTGGCAGAAGGGGGACACTGTGAACTGGCAGCTGGCAAACAGCAGCTCCCAGCAGATGCAGAGTGCAGGGAAGGAAGGAAATTCTGTAGCAAGTGGTGCAGATGGAGCCTGACCTTATTGTGTTCACGTGGCCCTGCCATTCAATGAAAAAATCCTTTCCTTAGTCCTGAGCAGCTCTTTCTGTGGCTGCTGCAGACCCAAGGCTAGTCAACATCTCATTGCACAACTGAGTAGTAAAATTTGTTTTCTTAAATGTCAGACTTGCCACAGGTTTACTCTGTTATGAGGAATAATAGCTTCTGCATGTGTGAAGAAGAAACCCTTAGAAACAGTAAAATAATGTGAAATTGCTAAGAGTTACTTTAGCAAGTTGTTAGGTAGCAAAGCATTTCAGATGAAAATGCCTGAATGTCTCTCTTTTTTGGTTTTTTTTTGTTTGTTTGTTTAAACACTGCTACCTTATTGCACAGATGCTGACAAGCAAGGCACACAAGAGTATATGCAACAAACTGTGCCAGCAAACAAAAAAATATCCAAAATCTATCTTTGAAAAACATGTTACATCCTCATAAAATTCCCTCTAGGACAATTTATTAAATTATATTTTCTATTCAGTCTCAGCCTACAACTTCCTGTTTACTTGGATTTGTAGTATGTGATTTCTTTCCAGGCTTGTGTTTGTTTTCTTTTCTATTTCTTTTTTCCAAATTTTTTCAATGACTTGTAAAAGCTGATAGGGAAGTTCATTCCAAGACTGAAGTTAATGAAGGCAGCAGATCTTGATTCCTTACAGAATTAGAAAACTGTGTCCATGGAAATAAAAAGAGAAGTAAAACCTGAGATTCCGTTTTTCTTCTCTGCTGTAGGATGTGATGAGAAATAATCAGTTTAGTGATATCTGAGGACAAATATTTTGCTGTAGCAATTTCAAGACATGAAGTGCCAGGAAACCAGCATCAGACAAGCTCCAAATGATGACACATACTGAAAAGTAACACCTGCCATTTCTCCAACTTATGTGTCTTGGCATGCAGCCTCCCATCTAGTAACCCTACGCTAACATTCTGTAGGTTTGTAGTTATTGGTTCAGCACAAAACCAGATATTAGTTTTGGTACTGGCTTATGGAAATAGGTCATGACAGCTCTTCAAGCCACAAGTTAATGCATTACCATAACTTGCTAATGTTGCTATTGTCCCAAGCATGGTTTGGGGCTTTATCTCCCTCACACAGCTACTTACATTTTATTCATTGTTGTGATCTACAAAGTGCCAGCACATTTTGTGACAATATGTCTGCAAGCCTGACCTGGTGTGTTTTTTTTCTCCAATTATGTTTTTATGTTTGCAGGTTTTTTCATTTTCTATTGAGAACTATGGGCAGATACTAGTTTCCTCTCTCCAGAGAATATTATATTTATAGTACATATTTTAAAAATTTTTCTTTAAAGAAAAAACATCTTAACAGGATAACTCCTCTCTCTTACTTCGCTCTAACATGACTCTCAAACGCCTCGTAACATCTCCCTTACTCTTTATTTAGAAACATCAGCCTCCCATCCTTTTACTTTTCCCAGAGAACACAGACCTTCATTCCCTACTCTTTTTTAATAGGTTGTTTTTTCTGTACTGCTCTTGGAGCAGTCTACTTAATCTTCTCTGTTGCCACAGATAGAAGTCAACCTCCTTATCTTTAAATCCATGAGATTTTATATCCATTTGATAAAGTTGGAAGAACCATCTAACAGGCAAAGTCAGAGCTATAAAAGATGAGTCACACTGAGGTAAAATACACCCCCCACCTCCTGCATATATACCCATGCACACTGGTCATGAACAGAGCAGTTACTAAAAACTAAGCCTTTTATCACCTATTCCACATACAGATTTGCTCTCAAAACTTTCAGTTCTTCCAAGCTGGGACAGCAGGAACAAACAGCCCAAACATCACTTTGATCAAAAACTCAGACTCCAGAAGGCTACTACACAGCTACTCTTTTTCTCTTTATTTTTTTCAGCCATTCCATTCCATTCCATTCCATACCGTCCGTCCTTCCTTCCTTCCTTCCTTCCTTCCTTCCTTCCTTCCTTCCCTTCCCTTCCTTCCCTCCCTCCCTTCCACTGCCTTGGTACTTCCTATAAAAGCAAAAAGCAACATCTGCTTGTTTCAAACACAGAGCCCATTTTTCCAGCCCTACTCTATGAATGGCACTCCAGCAAAGTTCTGAAGCCTGACTCTCCCTCAGAATAATCTGAACAATCCGATGAATTACAAATCCATCAAATGGTCAACATAAAAACAGCAGTAAGGTCTTCCCTGGCTTAAACATCAATTTTCTGGCATTCATCTGCCCAAATGACTACAGCTGAGGACATTCCAAGCTATAGCAAAAACAATGGTAATTTTTCCATTAAATTATGCTGAGTATCTTGAGATAACTTAGTTGGAAAAAATGCCTGTACTCCATCCCAGTCTGAAAAAATCCTAAAGCTGAATCTAGAATTGGCATGGCTACAGAAGTGTCTTCTAAGTGCACCAGAAAAAGCCTTTCTATGCCATGTCAGTGATTAATTTCCTTTGCATAGACTTCAACATATGTCTTCCCCCAAAAACAATACAACAAGTAAGTGTCTTGTAGCAAGAACACATTCTGCTAAAAATGGCCCATAATCATACCTTTTCAACTCTTAGACACTTCATCTTGTGGATATTTTTGGGATATCTTCTGGATGAAATCCTTTAACAGAAATTATCCAAACACTTCTTCACACTAATTGAACATATTTTGTTTGTAGCCTTAGAGGCTCATTGCCTTAATTGCAGTGTCAGGGGCATCCAGAGGAGCCTAAACAGCACACCTCCCAAACTGGGAGCAGCATTGTGTGTTAGGGTGCTGCAAGGCTCCCCTTGGGCTAATTAGCCCTGATTCAGGGGCACAACATTGCGCTAACAGCTGTGCTTCTGGTGGGGTCCCCAGGTAAGTCATACACAGAGTTAGTTTATGTACCTGTACTCTCTAGACAAATCTGTTGCGTAATTTTTCACTCACACTCCAAAGAAAACTTTTTAGAAGTCCAGGATTATGAAGTCTTTGGCTTTCCTTTAAAGTTCTTTCTGACAATTCCTCCAATTAGTCATGTGTGACTTCATATTTAATAAGTATAATTAAATCATAATTTATCCTGTGCTGTAAGTGTGATCTGCATTAACAGTTTAGCTTTTTCTGGATAGGATAGTTAGTCCAGTCAATACTTTCCTCATTTTTCCATAGAAGCAACTCACATGGTAAAAGAAAGATTAACTTCTGGAGAGTGTTAAAACATCCCTGTTTTGAAAGAGTGGTTCAAGTGTTTAAACTTGTTTCTTTGCCTGGGGACAAGAAAAACTCCTTCTGGTACAGGAGTTTTATTTCTCCTACTTTCCTTTTTTTCTGTTTGCTTCTGGTAACATCTTAATTTCTTTGAGCAATTCTTCTTCCTATGGAGGAAAAAAAAAATCTTTCTTATATCTACTCCTTTATTTTTTCCTTTTATGGTGAAAATTGCTGTAATGTTTTAACAATGTCTTTACAAACAAAGACATTGCCACCTTTTGGAACTCCGATAGTCTCTTTCAGATGTTTCCTGTTTTCCTATAATAAAAATGACTTGATGTGTTTTTGATTCCTGTGCAGTCTTGCTTTCTGTTAGCACCACCTGGTTTACAGCTATGCCACCATGTCACTCCTAAAGTGACAGTCTGCTTAGGCTGACTGGTGGTCCTGAAGTACAAACAGACCACACACACAGAGCACCAAAGGCCAAATACACTACAAAGTTTACTGTGGCTACTCGGGAAAGTCCATTCAGAGGACATCCAATGCCTTAATCCATAGATCATGCTTTCATTGTACTATTGCTTCTTTTTTATTATTGCTCTTTCTTTAAGGTCATTCCAGATAAGTTTCAGTGTCTTCCTTTATCCTCTAACATTTGGTTCCTGAACAGTGATTACAACAATCTGAAAATCAACTTTCAAACTCACCATTGTTCATACTTTTCAGCAACAGTACCAAGCACATAGAACACAGAGTAAAAACAAGAAAGATGAGTATTCTTTGACTTAATTTTTGTGTTTTTTCCTTTTTAAAATCTTGCTGGCTTTTTTTAATTCATCACAAATTATTCATCCTTTTCTCCCGTGGTTGCTCAAAATGGGTCTCCTCTAATTTCTTTTCTTGCCCTGGCCAATTTTGCTGCTTTTAGAATTCTCTTTCATCTATATTTCCCCACCCTTCAACAAAATGGTTAACAGTATTACGTTAGAGATTTGCTTAGGCATGATTTTCTACTGTAGTCTTGGTTTACTGGGATACTCTTGATCAAAGTCCATGTTTTAACTTTTCTGCTGACTTCACTAATATCCCATTATCTATCTAACTGTTTAGCAACACTCATCATGTTATCAGCCCCAAATGACAGTTATTACCTAGTTTCATTTGTTATTTTATGTTGAGACTCTGTCTTTCAGTTTTCAGTCTGCCATTTTTCTTTTTTTTTTTTTTTTGCTGCTTATAAAACCATTGTCTGGGTAAAATGGTTTCTTTGGCAGACAAATAGCAGAACATTCCAGCATAAGAAGTGATGTACTTTGGTTGATCAAAAGTCAAGCAAGCCCAATTTACCAATCTTGATAATGCATAGCAAAAGTTCTTTAAGACTAGCAGAAGCATATGCAATTAATTCAGTGATCTTTCCCAAGGTCTCCAGCCTGGTTCTGACAGTCAGATTATGGATTTCCTGAGCCAGAGATTCCATCTAGTAGACAAGTGTATTTTTGCAAGTATTTGTCTGATCCCTTTTTGAACACATGTAAGCATTTGGTTTTCAGAGTATCCTGTGGCAATGACTTCCACTATTGCATGAATGTGTTGTGTGGAAACAACATGTTGTGGGGAAAATTCCTTTGTGTGCATGCGTGTTTTAAGCCCAGTCACTTAAATGGGCATGCACTCATTTCCAAATTGCTACAAATATTGAATTATAGTTCCAAGATTTTCTTCCCTTCACCATATACGTTATTTGAACTTCTTCCATAAGCCCCAGCTCCTTCTTAAACCCAAATCCTGATCCATTTAATTTTCCTTTACCTGGGAGGAGGTGAGTAACCATTTTCTAAAGGCATCCTGGAACACCTCAAGCGAACACACAGAGTATTTGATTTGGGGACTAATGCTCGGGTTCCAAACACCACCTCTCAGCTGTAAGACATGTAGTGGTGCTCTGCATCACTCTCCAGCTACTTGGGTGGCTCACTTTTAGATCTCTTACAAGCTCTCTAATGTCTCAGAAAAGTGGGGTTGCTTTTCAGCTTACCCTGTCAGAGGAAACTTGCAGCTTCAAGCTGTGAATCAAAACCTTTAGCAAAAATTTGTAAAGGGAGAGCATAGCACAACATGACAAAGTCCTTCAAATCCAGGACATGTGGTGCTGTATTGAGGTTTTGGGACACGCAAGTAAGCAGCCACGCAAGCACTTGCATAGTATTCAGCCATCTTTCCACTGCCACATTGCTTAAGAAAAACGTGTAATTACTCCAGCAAGAGGTTTTACGTGATATGTAGGCAGACTGTCTGTGCTACACTTTAACAGCCTGTAGCTATAAATAACATTATTAGGAAAGCACATTTCCTTAGAAGGAGAGAATAGAGATAATCACCTTTCTAACTGTCTAGAAACATTTAGATTTCATGTTTAAAGATTAAAAATAGACTCAACAAATGCATTCAGTTTGTGACAGTGGGTTAAGCTTATTATCCAAATGATACAATTGACACAATAATGCCAAGAGTTTATTGAAAGTTCTAATACCCATTAAAATCCTAGTCAAAAATCTGAAACCTTAAAAGGCTTTTTAATTAAAAGGTGAAAATTAGGGTCATGACACATTTGTCCAGGGAGATAAAACACAGGCAGCTGACACAGCTACTCCCCTGCTGTGTACACGTACCACCCTTTCAATGGACGCCACTGTCTTGAACCACAGACAGCAGAACCACCACAGATTTCAGACTGTGTTTCCACCCAATACTGGGAATTGTTTTCGTAAAATGTCAGCCTGCAAATTCTGTCTGGTTTTGCGGGGGACCGTCTGCATGAGTCCCTGCCACATCAGGGATATTATGGGCTGAAACCATGTCCCTGCTATGCCCAAGGATCAGATGATGGGGCTACTTGGTATGTGCTGCACTGTCCTCTTCCTGAAGCAAAATTAAAAAGTGGTGGCTGCAGCCTAACACTCACATTTTTCTTGGTCGCACACCTTCAATTCTTCCTTCTTTACATGGCAGGAGGGAAAACCCTGAGCCCTGTGGCTCTGTTTTGGCTTTTGCACTGTGTCCATTTACCTGTTCAAACACCACGGACCTGTGGACATGCCAGCCTGCTGGAAAAACCAAGCGTCCCTCCTGGCACAGTCTAACCTGGAAAACCTGACATCCAATTGGTCAGCAAGCACCTCCCCAGGAAGCTGTGTAACCACACAGCATGCAGCTCCCTATGGATAACCACTATAGCATACCTTCTGACCCAAGAAAGTGGATATAGCTTTGTGGTAAAATAAATGAGCAAGTGCTCACTGAATCCTGATGAACCCAGACATTCTGCCCTCTTGCAATGTGAGGGTGTTGATGCCACAGCTTTCATGAGTAGTTTTACAATGCACAGAAAAGTCTGCACCAGGAGCTCGTGGCGTATGCCATTCAGGCCATCACAGCCCTTTATGTTCCTTCTTTTTGTTTAGTCCATCAAAGGTCCACGTAGCTTCAGAGGAAGCAGCATTGCTTCAAAGCCTGCCAGCCCGACCTGTGACAAGCTGGAAACAGCAGCTTGGTCAGGTGGAATTTGGCCAAGCAGATATGCATATCTCTGTGGAAAAAATTACCTGGCCAGAGTTATTAAACTAGTGAACTACCGATCAGTCTAGGTCAACCAGGTTGGACTTCCACTTTCTGTTTGTAGAAATGCAAAACAAACAAATGCACACACTGAACCACATCACCTTAGGAAATAACAAGCCAAGGACGTAACTGGCATCCAGCCCATACAGGATATTCATTCACACAGGATACCTGTGTTGAACACTCCTTGCTATAAATTTTGTTTTGGTTGTTTTCTTGACAGAAGGTTAGTCCCACACCCAGGCACTCCCAATATGTTCTCAACAAAGTTGTAAAACAAGCTCTCTGAGTCAGGAGTTACACATTGAGGGAAAATACACCTGATAACGACACACAGCCTCCCCAAAGCAATACGTCCTACCAGGATATCTAGTGTGGGACATCATAGGCATGCATGCTCTTGTGTGAGTGCCAAATCCAGATGAGGTCTCCCATGTGGGATAAATAACTTTTATAATTTATAAGGAGTATAAACAAAGTAAAACAATCTTGTTTTCATCTTCATAATTTGATTCCACTGAAATCAAATATTCCCACTTTCTGTTGATTTTCACACACTTGCCTCTGCAAGTTCACCTAACCAGAACAATTGATTCTTGATCTTCATGCCTTTCCAAACTTTATAGTAGCTCTTCCTCTCAATTATTTCAAGGAGAGAATGACCACAAACAGAGATGTGTCTAAACAGAAACACTGAAGACATAAAACACCACCTTTATGTTAATGGCTATTTCACATACATACAGTACTGAGTAGCTGAGAATGCAAGTAACATCCAAGTTAAAAACAAATAGTTTCATTGTAAGCTGGGCAGTAAAGACAGCTGGCTTTTAAAGAATATTCTACTTCCTCCTCCTTTCCACATACATAATGTTTATTTTAAATTTCCATGGGCTTATGCAAACTGGACAGCTCTACAAACTTCTGATTAGATTGTTTAACTTTCTGGTGAATGAGTGTTACAAATCTCTCTTTGTGACAAAACCTAGAAGTTAAACGTATTGCAGACTCCTGCCATAGAGATTTGACTCCTTAATTTGAACTATAGCAGCTCAAGTTCCTGGTGTGATGGTGAAGAATGAATCATCATCCTTGCTTACACACAGCATTCAGCCAATGGATAATATTTGATATGTTGAATTTTTGCTCATTTGATTCTCAAAACGTTCACTTTGCAATTGTTAAACAAGGAAATTAGAAGATTCAAAGCAAGACCTTTCTTTAGTTAAACCAATTTCTCTTCAGATGATGAGATCATTTTGACCAAACACAGTAACTCTAAAACAAGGTGGGTTACACAGTCTATTAGCATGAGCATTTCCTAATAGTATTTTTTAAATTAGTTTTAGTTGCTACTCATTTCTATGAATATTTTTGATCTAATCTCCTTTCTCACTCAGGGCATGACCCAGCACTCAGTAAAATAGATGGGAACTTTTACATTAATTTCAGTGGGAACTAAAGTGATCCCTAAAGATCACTTAGTAGATCGGTGTTTAGTTATGGTGAAGTTCTTCTGGGATGGATTTTACAACTATTTTGTTGGAGCCATCCAGAAACTGGAGATTTGTTTCCTGTAATTCATAGCCCCATTGGGCAATGCAGTAGAATGCATTATAAGTGCTAACGTGAGCAACAATATCTAGACAAATACATCATTTATTCAATGGCATCAGGGCTCTTGAAAAGAACAGCCCATAAATTCTTAATGATAAGTACCTGAAATAAGTGTCACTGAGACACACTGGATCAGAGCAGAAAGCAAATACAGTATCATATTCTGAGATATTTAGAGCAGTGTTTAATTATTACACCTCAAGAGAGTACTCTCCTTCTTTTTGAAAGAAATATTTTTCTAAAGGTGAAATTTACATAGATCATAAAATAAAGTCACTCAAATAGAGTAGATGTGGGGAACCCAATGCAGGGAAAAGGTTGCCTCACTCTTTTGGACTGCCTCCCAGCTTCAGGAATTAAACAGATTCCAGTCTCTAGATAATCCACCTTTGTCTAGAACCAAATAACAACACTTCTCATGTTGTTCATTGAATCTGCAATAGTATCTAAATAGTATTTTGAAGAAATATTAGTAAGATATGCGGGGAAAAATGAAGAAATCAAGCAAAGAGTAATGTGTTTACCATGCCAGTCTACTCAGATATCTTTACTTGATAACTGTCTTTCAGGATGAATGAAAGCTGAGTAAATTATTGGAGGAGTGTCAGTGGGAAATTACTAGTTCAACAAAGAGATAATGGGTAGTGTTGAAAGGGGAACTTTTGGCTAGAGGAAGACTAACAAAGGAGTTTCTAAAAGATCGGTCAGGCCCTTCTAAAAGGGCCTATCTTCTCCAATACTGTCATCAAAGAATTTGGCACAGAAATAGAAATAAGCTATTGAAAGCTAGTGACGATTCTTATTTGAATGTATTTGTCATAACAGTGAGGGAACAGGCTATTTTAAAGGAAGAGCTGGATAACTTTGAAAGCTAGAGTATCAGAAATGGCATAAAAAGCAACATTATTATTGCAAAGCCTTTCAATTACTAATGAGATTTTTTTTAAACACTACTTGGAAAAAAATGAGAGGGAGAAATCACTGAGAGCACTAGTTGCTCACAGGATGATTATGATCCATCAATGTGATCTGACTATGAAGAAGGGAAGCACAAACCCCACAAATCTTTTTTTCCAGGAGAGATAAGAAACTATTTATGTCTTTGTATTTGTGAAAGCTCTTCTGTATATAGTTCTGATTGATTGTGTTCAAGAAAGTTGAATGTAAGCTGAAAGAAATATAGTGAACAAATGACAAGCAACTGAAAGCACTTTACTTTTCTAACAAAACAAGAACTGTGAGGCGATATGTTTGCAGCACCCCAGGGGTTAAACAGAGGAAAAAGAGAAAAGTAGCAGAGCTAGACATTGTCAGGATGATTAAGGCCAAGTGTAAACTGGCCATGGGTGAGCATAGACTAGAAATTAGGAAAATTTTGCAACCATCAGAATGTTTTCACCTGGAACAGCTTTTTCCTAAAAGTGGGGAGCCATACTTTTCAGAGGAGCTTGAAGAGTTTGTAAAGAAGAGAATATAATGCGGCAACCTGAAGTAGCAGAGATTTGTACTTCCTTGATGAAGTTTTATATACATTGATTTCAGTCTTCCCGTCACTTAAAAACTCCTGGGCAATTTTGATGAGTAGTTAGGTGAATCTGGGTCATTCACGGGCCCAGCTGTAGTTTTGCCACTGGCCCTTGAGGCTGATGACTAGTTACAGAACAGATTAGCAATGAGACTGCGAGCCAGAGGTGGGATGGATGTAATCTTTGCCAGAATATTTTCTTTTGCTGCAGCACCACACAGTATGAACTGCATTGAAAAGATGGAACAAATTCCTTTTTTCATTCGCTTCCCCTGTGTCCCATATTTACCTTCATAAATGTAGTCCCTTACATGAACTGGTGCACAGGTATTTTCAAAGGAGAGAAACAGGATAGTTCATACTCTCAACTTATTCCTGCTAACAGATGAACCTAGGATTATTGTCTGTGAATATTACAAAAGCTTTACAAAGGTAGGCACTGTAGTGATAATGGTGTTTTTTCAATAAACTCTTCTTGGTATCACCAATACTTCTGTTCAAATCTACAGTTTTGCTGAGCTTCTGTGTGGTTTAATTGCAAAAGCAACAACTGTCAGAGGTTGTTGGATGGATTCAGACACCAGCAGTAATTTTTGTACAGTTTACATTTATTAGCTTCTTCTTCTCATTCTTCTCTTTTGCTGACTTTTATGTCATGTGCCATTCATAGTGCACTGTTACCTTTGTTTTACACATAGACTATATGAATTACTAAAAAAAGATACAGAAATACTGTGAAGACATCACAAGCAAGATCTCTCAAGTCCTAGAGCAGCATTTCAGCCATTGAATAAACCTTCACTTTCATCCTAGAAAACTTCAGCTGAGGCTACCAGGGGGTCCTGCATGTAAAATGCCAATGGGATTCATGCCTGGAATAGAAAGTACACAGTGAAGCCACATACATTTCTCGCCTGAGCAGCTGAAATGACAAACAAAAAGCCATCAATACTTCCTACAACATAGAAGAGATGTAGCTACAGAAGGACTCTTGGCACTGAAGCCTGTTAATTTTGGCTCTCTGAATAAAGGCTTGTGCAGTCCTACAAAAAAAGGCATTCTGTTTCTGTTGTAAAAGGGCTGGTTTAAGAAAGGACCCAGGCAAACACACAAGAGAGCTTAAAGAAGGAAACCTCTGAGGCACTATGTGTTTCAGACCTTTATCAACAATTTAATTTGTCTGTGGCAAGGAGCTGTTGTTTATAGACCTCATGTTGCTCTCTGATGAGTGATTTGGGCTGCGTTGATTTATAGAGTGAATGGTCTGACTATGTCTTTGAGTTATCTGCTTTGCCTACTTGCTGTGTAGAAATCACCAATAAGTTTTTCCAGTGAGATACTCCCTGTGGCTTCTCAAGCTTTGGCTCATGTCCTCTGTTCAGGATTAAGCACCTATTAAAAATACAGGATAAAGACTCATGCTCCTTTTAAGGACATGAGTCTCTAAGATGCCTGAACATCCAGGACCAGCTGCTAGAGTTACACACCTTTGATAGGGAATCTAAACAGCCCATTTCCTGAGCCAGTCACTTAATGATTAAGAAACAATGAAATTAGTGTTGTGTTTGAAACCACTTTTTCTTTGAGCTGTGCCTGAGAAAAATCCGCAGGGAAAATTCTTGCAATATCCTTGAGCTTAAAATCCCCAGATTCTCACAGTTGGACAGGGTGAATATGCATTTTTTTCTCATGTGAAGACAGAAACAATATTTTCTATTACTGCCTAGTGCTTCTAGTGCCTTTTTTTTTTTTTTTTTGCTTACAGGGGATTAGAGCCATATCTCCCCTCCAAAGTGGGATTACAAGGATAAGCGTGTTATTGATTAAGCTGGAGCTGAGGAGACTCTTCTCCACCTCTACTAACTATGAAGCAAAGGAGTAAAGCTTGGTGACAAAGGGAAGGAATGGCTCTATAGCCCTAGAAATCAGCCTACTCCTTATAGAAGAACTCTGCAAAGTGACCATTACAAAGTCATTGCATTGCTTTGAGGAACAGCTTTGTCCTGCTTGGCACCTGTGTTATCTGTGCCAGCTGCCAGCAGAGATCCAAGGTGATCTCACCATCACCTCCTTTACAGCTTCATTTCCTGAGGAATTTGAGCTTCCCTAGTCATCCTGTCTTTCCATTTGTATTTCAGTTTGCCTGTCGTTTGTCTCCTACCTTAATAACTTTTAAATCTGACAACTGCTCATAATCACATTGGGCAAAAAGGGATTTTGGGCAAAGGGAGAATTTCCAGTGAAATATGAGTTCCTACAAGCCTTGTTAAAGCCAATAGGAGGGTAGAGGAAAGAGCTATGCAAACTGGAGAAAGGAGAATCAGAGAAAAGTTTCAATATGAGAGCCCCTACACCTCCTGGCTGGACAATCACCTTACATGTGTCTGCTTTCTGATCAGTGTGCCAATGGGCCACAGCATCTGCAGCACTGTGCTACCTCAGCCCACAGTTAAGGGACAGGGGGGTGAAATGAGGTGAAGAAAAAATAGGGAAATGGAGGAAATGGATTAATGTGAGGATGTGCAGCAGACATGAGGGAACTGGGGAAGTCTTACGGACTTTTGAGGGAAACTCTGACTGTCATGGGAAGGTCAGATGAAAATCCATAGGAAGCTGGGCTTCCTTGTTCTGCTTCTCATGAAACAGGATATGGGACATATTTAGAACTGAACCAGCTCAAAGTACAGTGGCAAAAATGCAGACTTTCAGAGTACAGCCAAGCTGTAATTTCATTCTGTTCACTCATTCAAACTGTAATCTGTCTTCTTTCCAGATTAGGCCAAATTTGACAACAGATATAGCTGTGCCTGTGCAGTAACCGTACTCCAAGTGAAAGGGGCATACAACTAAGCTTCCAATAAAGGCCCTTGCTGAGTGGCTGTACTGCTGAAAACTGAATATCTGAGCTTAAACTAAGGAAACATCAGCTGCATCAAGTACTGAATCTGGGTTACTTTCAAGCATAAATTACACCCTTACCATAGTTGAAACAGGCCCCTGTCAAAGATCAACAGATATCTCAAGAGCCACCTACTTCAGCTCCCTGTTTGCTGCCAGCATCTGATCGTCTCATCATTCATGCTGTATGTATGCTCACTTTTACTCCTAGGCTCCCTTCTGAAGCAAAATGACTGGTTTCTTGGAGAGGAAGTCTGGACACAGTTAACAGAATAGCTTGCTCCCGGTTCCACTCCAGACAGACAAAATGGACACGGACTGCAGAAAGTTTAACTCCCTCAGTCCATGACAGTTGTCTGATCTTACTGCAATAGGCCTCATGTCCTCAAATTCCCTACAGCCTACCATGGGACAGCACAAATGGGCAATACATGCTTTGAATTAGTAAATCACAACTGCTTAACAGAGAAATATGGGGCCAGAGGATAGCTGGCTCAAATAGTACCTCAAATCTGGCCATGTTGACCTAAAGAGAGTAGTTACTTCTGAGCAATATGGACAGGGCCTGTCTTGCACCACTTGGTCTGGGTCAGAGATTAGCCTTGGGGCAGCTGCTCTGGTACCACAGTCACGGCCCTTGAGAAGCCAGAGCTCTCAACAGAAGGACTTTGCTTCCAGGCTTACAGCTGGAATTTGAACTATTCACACTGATAGGTGCCACCCCTCACCGTCAGCTCTCACCCAAGACTCTGGTAGCCCCTCCAGCCTTTCTCCTCAGAGACCAGTTAAAATATTCTCTCAAAATAGATAATGAGGTAATAATTTTATTTTCCTAGTTGCTTAAGAAGAGTGTTAGAAGAGTTAATCCAGGGATCAAAGGTCTTTGTTAGCAGAGAGTCTTTTGAATCCCATGTGTGCCGGTCACAGAAATAACACTGAAAGTGTACAGACCTGAAAATGACAGCCAGGATGGAAACCAAATCTGCTACAACCTTCTAATGGAATTTAGGGTCCTTTAAATGTTTGGGTCAAGTTTGATTTTGCTGGTTTATGTAGGCTGTTGTGTGATTTAGCCAGCTGCTGAATCTTTTCATGCAAGTAAAACTTTCCAAAAGGGCCTTAAACTCTAGTGACGGAATACAGTTGTTTGTATGTCAACTGCAGCTTCTATTTATAGGATGATGAAAATATCCCCCAATCAGTAACTCTCTAAGAGATAGGCATTTCATAAAAATAGATTATAGAAAACAAACAAAGATGCAGGCATGTTTTAGGTTAATCAAAACACTGATATTCCAAACTCTCCTCATAACCCATATATTTGAGACATTGGTAAATTCAGACATTAAAACCCATTCAGACACAAACACACCAACTTTACATACGATAAGGAATGTGGCTATTCAGGGAAAAGGAATATTAATATATCCTATGGAGAATGAACACAAAAAGAAGTGGAGGTTTTTAATGCCTCAAAATTAAATTAACTGCTTTCTGTGATACTCAGTAGAGCTTGCATGAAGGCAGTTACCAGAGGTGAATGTGCTTTTAAAGGGTGTTGATTTAAGACCAGATTTGTTTGAAGATTGACTTGAAAGAATTTCAAAGGATGTAGCTTAATTAAAAATATTCCAAACTTTGCATTCCTGGCAAAACCTTTTGACCTCTCACGACATTTAATGCTCGAAGGTGAGGAGTTGACTGACTGCTTCTCACTTCACCAAAGGCACTCCGGATCCTTCCCCCCATGCCCCAGCCGTCATTAATTGTTGATAGGTGCTCATTACACCGAGCTAAAGCCAGAGAAGCAGCAGATCAGGCAGCGGCAGGCGCGCAGCTGCAGCACCGGGGCTGTTTCCCTGGCTAGGCCTCAAACACGGCTCCTCCTTTCCCAAAGTCCCAAAAACAGAGCATGCACACGACGGTCCGCTCACTGCAGCCATTGCACCGCCTGGCATTCCTGCCGACAGAAAAATCCAATGGAGCTATCCCCAGGAGGCACTGGAGAGGCCGCTCCGACCCGCATGCCTCCCTGAGGGAAGGCCTGTGCCGCCCGTGCCGGGGGGCCTCTCGCCGTGCAGGCTGCTTGCATTCAGTCAACACTTCGCTTTTATAGGCCTGCGGAGCCAAAGCCTGCTAGACTTTTGAACCCCAGGCTAACTTCTGTCTGGCTGCAGCCTCGTTTTCTGGAGCCAAAACCTTTTTTAACAACTGCACAATAACAAGTAATTAGGGTAAAGTCTGCTAATCTCCTTTGGGCCTGGAGGTTGTGTATTCAGAACCCGTTGAAGGTAGAATTACTGCCATCAAAGCCTGAGGTTACTTTGTGAAAGAGGTTGAACTCTAGGTCAAGGAAATGTTAACTGGACAAAGAGAGATCGGGGCAGATAGTGTTAAAATTAAAACTGTCCTACTCAGATAATGCAGAATTGACTGCTTTTGCTCTGAAAACTAGCTGAATGAACAGCATGAGGGGAAGGCTAGAGCGGTTCTTTCAAAAGGTGAAAACACAGCAAATAAAGGATTTACTGACTTTCATTTGTGAATTTATTTGTAGTCTCTTTATTCAGTAAGACAAAGTAAAATATCTTATTTTTTATGTCATATTGTATTTGGGCCACCCTATTTCCTAAAGCGATTTGATTCACTAAACTGAATAAGTTATTTCTTAAATATCTTCTCTCTCTCCTTTAAAAGCCCCCATGCAAAAATTCATTAGAAATTGAAAGGTTCCTGCTCTTTACTTAAGAGTCCTGGGGACAAATGGCACTTGCTGGGTGACAGGAGGGACAAACAAGCACAGACACACATATGTGGAGGAAGCATGCTCCAGAAGACAGTGGTGTCCATGAGGTGCCCTAAATATGGCATGACAGTGGGTTTTGTGCCTCTGGTACTTGCATATAGCATAGGTCAGGCAGCGATTCCAGTTTTTCAGCTGGATTAGAGCCCAGCCACTGAAAATCTTCAAACGTTCAAAACAAAATCATCGATTTTGCCTGGAAATTCATCACAGAGCAGGACAGCCCTCATTCCACCACATGGAGTCACTCCAAAATTAATTCCACTCACTCTGGTCAAGGATAACAAATACGCCACTGTCCCCTCGCTAGTATCAAAGCTGACAGCTCCAGCAGGATCGGCAGCACTTTGTTCTCCCCTGTCACCGTGAGGAGGCTTTTCCCTGCTGCTGCCAGGGGATGTTAAGTCCATATGTGGGAGCGGAAGAGCAGAAACATTGAAGCCAGCTATTTCCCAATCCAGGTTCCACTGGGCTCTGCCACAGCACCCCTGCTACCTCCCTAGCTTTTGGGAAATGGATGGAAATACTTCAGCTGACACAGGCAAGGGGCATCTTTGGGCATGTGATGGCAGTTAACACAGCAGTGGAATTACCTCACAGTTCAATTCCCAGGGCAAGATGCATTTAATGGCACTGCAATTGCCAGCTGGATTAAGCCAAGAATGCTGAAGTGGATACGGCTTTCTCCTCCCAAGCTGAACTATCAGAAGAATTCTCTTGTAGGGCTTCTTCAAACCTGAAGGCTCCCAGAGTAGCTGGTACAGGTACTATCATGGGAAGAAAAAGTGTTTTGCAGAAGACCAGTGGCAGCAAAAACCATCCTCAGATCTGAGGTGGGACACTTCAATGCACAGAGAAAGACATCTCCAGCCCCACACCTTCCTCCCAAGGAGGCAGCATCTAGAGCTCTTCCCTGAGCTATGGGCAGAAGGAGAGTTTCCAGCTTCACTAAGAGGCTGCTTTTTTTAAGAAAAAAAGCAATAGCCAGTGTTTTTAGTTCCCATTTTGTTGGCATTTCCATGGGGTTTTAGGAACCCCAAGTTGCCATTATCTTCATGAAAACATAAACTTTCTCCATATACAAGCTATATAAAACAGGCTCATCAATATCAGCTTTCTTTCATGATGGGTAGGTTTTGCATGTATTTTCCTTTAATTATATGAGAACAAAATAAATTAGTGGTAGTGACTAATCATGGCTTCTTTTGAAGCATTATTCTGACAAGGAGACAGAAAATGACAAGTGCATTTTTATGTTAATTATGACCACGTGAATTAGCCCAGATAGATGGCACAACATCAATGCTAAAATGCACCAAAATGAAGCCTGACTTTTTTCTGAAACTTAGCACAGGAGCAGTGTCCATGGTACAAGATGCATTGGGATATATTTCTTCAAGTTTCAGATTAGAAATAGCAGTTCTTTGCTGCACTAGCAACAACACCAAAACTAGTTAAATTTTGCCTGGTTTAAATGTTTCACAGATTAAACTAACCAGCATAACTGTACCATGAAGCAATCTTGTATTTGTATGAATATAACAAATTGGTCTTTAGTCAGATATTTCTCAGACTAAAATTCAAGCCTGCCTCCTAATTCAAATACCTCCATCCACGCTTTTTTCTGTTTCAGCTCTGCAAAATGGAATTTTGTGGCCGCTACTGAAAACTGCCTGTCAAAATACCACACAATAGCACTTCAATTAGGACAGCTTTTGGTTTTAGAATATGATTTATATGAACATTGTGTCTGTTTCAAAAAGTTCAAAAGGGGAAGAAAATGTAGACAGAAAATGATGCTGCAGAATAAAAACCTGTCCACCTTCTGTGAGGAACTTGTAGCTTTGCATGTGGATGTTACCGTGTTGGACAACAGGCAAGCTGGTTTGTGGATCTTGCAGGTTTTTTCCTTTAGGAAAGAAATCAAGTGTGAGAGTCTGGTGTGCACTTTGATGACTTTCCTTTTAATTCTAAAAGATTTTTTCCATGAACCCAACAGAAGCAGACATCAGGAAACACTTTCCTTGCCCAGACACCCCCCAGCCTGTCTCTCCAATTAATTCTATGCTCAGACATTGGGGCTATAGTTGGATTTCATAGTTAGCCAATCGCAACTCAAGCTAATGACGAAAGATTCCCTTCTGTCCGTCCTTCTATTGCCATTATTTTCATCCTCCTATTACCAACATTGCACTGTCTGTTGCTTTTCTGACCTCATGGTGTGCTACATCAGGGCTAGATCACCAGAAGAAATTCTGATAAATTTCACAGAGCTTTGCAGACAAGCGCATGCTTATAGCAAGGGAAGAAACAAGAGCACATAAATGAAAACAAAGAATGATAAAGGGAATAGACTGTCTTTTCAGAGGCAACTGGTCATCTGATTGCCTGGCCTAGCATCAGACTGTGCACTGCACCATGACTGTCTGCTCCATCTCAATGTGATGACCATGACTGTTTCCCCTATAGGCTGGTGAATTTTTTCTTTTCTGTACAAAGAACAGCTTGCCCATCGTTTTTGCATGCACAGACCAAGTATTCTAGTACTGCTCAAGTTTTGTCATGCACTTCTTGCCTTGGGCCATAACCTATGTCTGCTTCCTACCATCGTTGTATAAAAGAGCATTTATTAAATTTCCTGGTACTGAGCCTGAAAGAAGGGAACCCACTGTCTTTATCCAGGTCTGTGATTATCAACAGATTAAAGATTTGTCTGACAAAAACTGAGACTTCTAGGCAGACACCCAAGATACAAAACCAGCTAGAAGCTTCTTCAGAGAATGAATCAATCCTCATACTCACTTTAGGTAGAAGGCACAAGGAACAGAATCATCTAACATTAATGCAGGTTCATTTCTATGTTTCTTGACTAACAGTAACTCACATTTACAGGAATACATTAGAAAGTCTATTTTTCTTTTTTTCTTCTCCCAAAGTAATGGCACACACACAGCTCCTGGGCCTGATTCATTTCTGCATCACTTCAGCTTTATTTCAGGGACTCCATTTATAGTGCAGCAACTACATGAGCCATGAGTCCTGTTGGTGATGCTCTCAAAAGCAAGAGGGTAGGATGGTCTTTTAAGTGGCTCATGACATAGGACTCAGTTGCCCAAGTTCCCTATTTGATTCTCCTCTGTGAAACCAATTCACGAGGGTGTGAGGGCTCTGCACCTCCCAAAAAACCTGCTTCCTATTCCCTTACTCTGAGAAGCCAGAACAAAAGAGCATTTAGCTCCTCAGTTAATTCAGAAATCTCTAATAATGTGAGAAATTAGCCTACCCAGGAATCCCTAGGTTCTTCAGTCATTAGTGGATATTATCAAATATTATGCAGTCAGCAGTGTGCAGTGTGTTTTCACAGCCAAAAGAATGCTCCAGCATCTGATTTTGCCAATGGTTAACATTTGAATAGCTACTGACCAGGATTATCTGACTAAACTCTGCAGTAAGACTCAACAATCCAAGGATGTAGAATGGTAATTATGGAATACAGCACATGCACATCATTTACGTTAAGTTGGAATACAGCAACATGCACATCATTTAACTCAAGTTACACTCTGTACCTGGCTTTGCAGGACTCAGGGAAAGAGGAAATTTTCTTTTGATCTCAGATAATTATTATGTTTATTATTAATATCACAATAATATGCCATAGCTGTAACCAGCTCTTGTTAGCCAAGGTACTATATAAAGATACCAGATGATTAAATCCCTGCCAAAGGAAACTTACATACACTTCAAAACACCAAAAAAAAAAAAATACCCCACAAAACCAAAAACAGAACAAAAAAACCCAAACAAAAAAACCACCAAAAACAAAAAAAAATTTCCAAAAAAACCCCACAAACAAAAACCCCACAAAACAAAACAAAAATCCCCAAAACAAGGAAACAAAAAAAAGAAAACTGTCAATTTTATTTTATTTCACCATAATTGGCACAGTCTTTTAAAACCTTAATAGTGTAATAACAAACACTGCTTGAGTGTGATCTCTGCTACTCTTGTGTAAAGCCATAGGAATGACATTCATTTAGACCTCAACAGAGAGACTGAAATTTTATTGCTGGCATATAGTAAAAACACTATTAGAAGAATATCATTGAGGTTGCAATGTCAAACACTTAGAATCTTACAGAAGAACTTATACCCCTAGGTGCCACCTGAGACACTTCAACACATACAAAATTTAACTGACAGAAACAACTACAGAACCCCAGAAACAACTACATTTGCTCATCTCTTGCCTTTCCAGCAACATCATCAAGGTGCTCTGCTTTCTGTTTGTTGATGTGTGTTTTCTTCTCTGCCTAACACCAAAATTGTTCTTAGTTGACTGGTTTCATTAATATTTTGTTCATGAAAAACAGGGGTGTAAAGAGTATTTATACTGCACAGTGAACGGATGTTTGAGGCAGCTGTGATTGGTGCTGCTCAAGTACAGAAGTACAGTGTCGCTCTCCAATCAAACGTACCAATTTTGGGGAAGACTTACTGTACAATCCTCTACCTCACTGACACAGCATCACAAATCCTCTCCCTCCTCAGAGTGTGCTGTGCTGTCCCTGCTTGACAGGGCTGGCAGCTCAACACCAAGGGTCAGTTTGGCTAAATTTTATCACTTCTAACTTATAAAGAAAGCTGCTCGTAAAGATTCAGTTGCTTGGCACATTCAAATCACCACCTTCCAACAGCTCAAATCTTGGGCAAGAGGAGCTATTCAGAGGAGCAGCACCAGGCACATTCTCGACACACCCTGCCAGATTTCAAGTTCCTTCCTCCAGGCATAGAAAGCTGAGGATGTTCAAGGAAACAGTAACAGATCTTGTTACATAGACAAAAAACAAGGGATTTTCTTCAGAAAAAAGGGCCAAGTCTTTTAGGATGACATATTCAGAGGGATATTAATTTCTTTTCATCTTTTTAGACCAGCCTGAGGCATTTATATTCGAGTCCAAACAAAGTCTAGCAAAGCTGTAAACAGCTGAAAAGACTCTTTTGAGAAGAATTGGTCTACATTAATAATAGCCATTGTCTACTCTCTGCTCCGACAGCAATTGCAAATATAAAAAAATATTTTCTTCACATACAGTAGCCTGCAAAATTTCACTAAACCAAAATACTTAAGTGAAGGATTGTAAAGGTGTGTGAAAGCCTAATTTGTCATTCCTGTCTGGTATTCAAGAAATCAGACACATTTTGTCTTTTTTTGTAACAAAGAAATCCTATACAGAATCCAAGTGTTACTCAATTCCTAATATTTAAATGGAATATCTGTTCAGTGCTGGGCTGAATTTCAGCCAAGATGAGAGGTGCTGTGCTATGTTTCTTCACAAAGAACCAGGTTGGCCTAGAAATCTCTCAAACAAATTCATTTGGTAGAAATATTGATACAGAAAATGCAATTTAGACCACTGATAACACAGGAAATCCTAATCAATTAAGCAATAGCTGAAGTCTCCGTGATCATGGGGGTTTTTTTAATGTTAGTAAGTCTCCAGGACACTAAACTTCTTTTTTACAAACAAGGAAAAAAGTTCTTTCTCACCACACTGAGACATCTTGACTTTCCAGCTCTGTATCTAGTTCAGAATACTATAACATTACTGTATGAAGGGGAAAAAAGGAACTGAAAACCCCACTTGTGCCCTTAGTGGCCTCCAAATAAAGGCAGATAATGTCTTCAAGGAGTTCAAGACTGTTACAACCACCAGCCTGTGGCAGAGCCTAACTGGTAAGCTCTACTGTTACCCTGATTTATATCATTTGGGTGTCCAATGTACCTGCTGAAACTAACATGTTTTCACAAATACTAAATACTAGTGTTTCCAGTCTGGTTTTCCCAGCCATTTCCCAGCAAAAGGCAAAAATTGCCACCTTCAAACTATAAGGAACTTTCACCTTGAGTAAACTGAGTGTCAGCCAGCAATGTTTTTCAAATGGCTTCACTTGTAGATGGGAATTTATTTCCTACAGAGGTGAGGTCAACAAGAAAAAAAAGATGAAAAAATAGACTCTCATAATGCCCCAAACATGGTTTTAACAGAAAAACAGAAAAGCTCATTAAAATTAAAGTCTGGAGGTTAAGCAAGGATGTTACCCATTTGGGAAGGTAGAAGACCTTGGTAGCAGGACTTTGCAAAACACTTGCGTCTCTGGCAAAACGAGCAAAGTGCTTCACAATGATGTCCACATTATGGTAAACAGACCTCCCATGTAGCATCATTTTGTGTTCTGGTATGGACAGTGCTGAAACAGCTTAGGGGTGGGAGAGTGCCAGCATTTTTGCAGGCTTCCTGCATCCTGGGGATCGCAGCTGTGAAGGAGAGCAGGGCGCACTTTCCATTGCATCTCTCAAATACAGTCCTGAATGCAACTTCTGTCATTAAGAAATATTTCCTAAGCAGACTCCATAACCCCCCTTTCCATCTGATAATCATCTCCTTGTGTTTGTGGTAAGTCAACATCTTTCATCTTTGCCTTATGAGGAAAACTATGGCTGTGAGCACTTCAAAATTCCCTCAGCGCTTGTAGATCCCTACAATAACAAACAACAGAAAGCATCTAACACAATTTTTTCCTTTCCTTACAGAGACAAGTGCTTCACTCAGAAGAGGGCAGCTCCCATGCCAGCCTTCTGTCTCTACTATCTACTAAGTCACAGCACATGCTTATCTCTCTAATTTGGCAATGAAGAAAGGAGATGTATGATGCTGCACTCTCCATTTCTGGCTGTTGCAGGGGGAGGAAAGGGCAGCATTTGTACAACCCAAAGTCACCACACACCACGAGAGAACACTTGTGGGTAGCCCTTATTTCCTTTGGCTATGAGGTGTTTGGAGCAAACTGAGACCTTTCTTGAATGCAGCATGTCACTGAAGTCCCAGGAGTCCCTCATGTTGGTGGCTACACCACGGAGGGGGCTGGCCCCATCCTTGTGTTCGTGGGGTAACTGAGCAATGCTGAGCATGCACACCCAGGGTCTAGGGGGGCACCGAACTGAGCTCAGCAATTTGTTCCACCATCTTCACTCAGGCAAAGCTCTCGGTGATTTATAGCACTGTGGAGAGAGGGCTTAAGCTGTAGCTTTGTTTAAACATTCACATACAATTGTTTTTCCTGGAGCTCTGAATAAAGTGTCATCATGCTTCTCAACAGGGAAAAATTTTTGGATAGGTTTTTCAGAGAAGCTGTAGAAATGTGCTCCAGACACAATTGTTAAGCCCGGCTTCAGTTTCGATAGCAGAGCTGCCTTTGTTGGACTCATTTTCTGTCTCGCCCCGCTTTCCTCACCACTCCCCTCTCTTCCAATGGGGAGTCAGTGCCCTCTGACACTGGATAGGCCCAAAGGAAACTCTGCTTCCTCATGCCTGCCTTCCCCCTTAGCAGTAGCTACAGAGAGAACCCAGGGACGCCATGTGGAGCCAAATCTACAGAGACAGGGCACAGAGATGAGAAATAATGTCATCTGCTAGGAAGTGGCAAGAGGACAGCAGTAGTATATTTTTACTTTTTCCTCTCAAATATACCTTTCCTATAGCTCTCTTTAACTGACTGAGTCGATGAGACTCATTCTGTTTTCCACTGTGAAAACAAAGAGGAGCAGGAAGGCTTAAAGCCGGCAGAAAGATGAGTTGATTTAGGAAATATGAGGAAAACAGCAAGAGAATAACAGAAAAGAGAGAGGGTGAGAAAACAAAGGAGAAGGCAGAACTATGGAGATTGGAAAAAGACCTGTGGAAAATTAGAAGGCATAGGAGGAAGAGCAGCATTAAAAAAGCACAAGGAAGAATATGGGGAATGAGCAAATTATGGCTACTACAACGAAAACCAGACATTTTAGGACATTTTGTAGGGAGGCATAGAGGAGTTTGAAAGGGTGTGAATGAGAAAGAGAAAGTGCAAGAAGGGGAACCAGCACAATGAGTTACATGTTGCTATTGCACAGAAAATGGAAAACAAAGTGTGCACCCAAACATAAAAGGAAATCTTGGCCTTACCAGAGAAAACTGGACACGGATGCCACAGGACACAATTTCATCCTTTGTATTAAAGGCAGAAATAGGTCATGTAAGAAAGCTCTGACCACTCCCTAAGAGTACAGTTTTCCTTCCTAGTATCTCCATAGCTTCTGAAGGATTTCCTTACTTCACATTACATTATAATATGAAGAAGCAGGTTGTGATTCTGTTAGCTGCAAAGGGAGGACATTTCTCTCCCTTCCTCCTGTATACATCAGGCCTGTCCCTACAAACACCAAGGATTTATTCTTCTCTTTACAAATTACTTTACCAGCTGAGGAGCTGCAATTGCTGACAATCCCCTCAGAAGCCTGAGACCTCTGCCCCATCCCAGCAAGGACTGAAATGAGGCAGGGGATAGAGGAAGTGAATTATTTTGAAACAAGTGCTGGGGAAGGGGTAGGTGGTGTGACCAGGACATACTGAAGCAAGTAGAACCCTGCCTCAGAAAAGCTGGCAAGTGCTGATGTAGGATGAGCCATTGCCTGCACCATGCTCAGACAGAGTTCCTTGGGAACCTCTGTGGGGGAAGGGTGAAAATTGCTGGCAAGAGCCCTCATCACTTTTCCTCCAAACCACTTGTAATTCAGAGCCAGCCTATGACTATGAACACCCCCACCAAAATCAGACATTGAACTGGGTTTTGGGTTGGCTCCAGTTGTAGTTTGGGGTTGCCTGTGACCAAGGCTGTTCTCACCCAGTCCTGGCTGAAGTTCAGCCAAGGGTCTGAAACAGCCCCGGTTCAGGCCTTGCTCAAGGAAAAATCTGGAACAAGCTTTCAGCCTGACTCTGCTGTATGTGTGTGTGTGTGAGCAAAGCTGCTCTTCTGTGCTTGCTTGTCACAAAAAATGATGAATTGCAGAAGTACCCATTTGGTGTTAGTCATTCGGTGCAGCAGGAAGGAAGCAGGAAGCCCTTGTGAGCATTAACTTTTCAAAGCAGTTTGCAAAAAAAAGCCAAGGCTCTCCTCCCCTGGGCTACACAGCCACACACTGCTCTTTACCTCCTCACCTTAACGCGCACCTAGTCACAACTAACATTCACAACTCCTTCAGCCGGAAATATTTGCCCGGTGCAAACAGCTGAGGCATTTGGTGTCAGCCCTTTCTCTGAGCAAGGCGTACTGAAAGGGGGGAGGGAAGAGGAGCCCTACACTTGCCAAACGGGAGAGGCCTGATTGCGCTCAACAGGTTCAGTTCATGCTGTGACCCTGCCCGGCTTCCTGCTATTCAGATGTGTTACTTCCCCTTTGTGGTAATGGCCTGTGGCAGCCAGCCAGAAAACACTATTAATTTCAGAAGTGGCCTGACAACAAACCCATAGCGAAACGAGAGGAAGTGGCGGGGAGGCCATCTGTTAACTTCAGCAGAACAGTAGGGACACAGCTATGTAGGTTCTACAAGGAAAGCAGATTAATAATCCACAAAGAGGAAACTGGCTAAAATTATCCACAGACCATATTAAAAAAAAAAAAAGAAAAAAGAAAAAAAAAAACCCTGAAAAAAAAAACCAAAACCAAACAAGGGAGTCACTTGAGCTGCAGCTGGACAGGAAATTGCTAGAGCTGCTTGCAAATCTCCACTTTGAACAGAGCAGCATAGGGAATGCCAAGAGCGGAAACCGTTCAAAACTGGATTAGCACAAGCCAAGTTTAACTGCAACCCACTTCTACTTTCACAGTTTATGCACTCAATCTAGGCCACTACTGCATGAGACACTGACTCACTTTTTTCCCATGTTTTGTTTGCATTTCATTTCACACACTTGCAGTTTCTAAAATTACTTCAAATGTGCTTTGGCTGCCAGGAGTTCTGCAGAAACTCAGCCGACAGCCCCAGCTGCAGCATCAGCCCCTCACTGTGGTACTGCACACAGATTTTGGCACCACCCTACCTTGGGCCAGTTATCATCAGGAAGGATGTTAATGAATATAAGTTGCAGCAGGAAGTTTTGCAATCACTATAATCCCCCTTTTTCCTTCTGCAGAGACAGAACTGCTTGAAGGGTCCAAAGAGGAAATGAGGGGACTAAGGGTATATAGAGACTTTTCCTCCTTGCCTTCACTAAGTTGCAAGGTGGCTGAAAGGCAACAGAAAAATCATTTACAGGCTGAAGACTGCTGATGAGTCTCTGTGAAATGAGTTCCTGCCAGACAGTTAAGGAGAGCATGAACCCATCTCCTGGTATCTGTAATAGAGTCACCAAAATTCATAAACAAAGCCAGAAAACAGCAGCTCCTTACACTTAATAATAAAAGAAAAAGTAATAATGAGGAAAAAACATTATAACCCAGAGTCAGGTGCATCCCTAGTATAGCAAAGAGATGCTGGAATATTTTGTAATTAACCTAAAGGCCTTCAAAAGCATTCCCTTCACCAAATCAAGATGAGAATCCAGCACATTCACTGCTTATTCATTTAGGCACCGGTGGACCAAAGGGGAAATCAAGATTTTATTGTCTTAGGGGATGTACAAAAGCTATTGAAAGCAATCATTACCTTTAAATATAACCATATGTGTATGTGCAATTAACCACAACCACAGAGGGGAAAGGGGGAATAAACCAGCCAGCTTCTCCATAGCCAAAAATAGTTATTTATTTATTAATAATTTAAGGTTTTACATTCTTATAATAAATTCCATCTTAAAACTTTTACACCATGGATTAGACTCTCCCTTATTGGCAGCCATGTGCAGATTCACTGTGCGTACACACAGGTACAAATGTTCGCACATACTTCCAGTTTTATACAAAAAAAAAAAGACGCAAAATATTGCATTTGAGGTGAAGCTCCCTGAAGAATTTGTACAGAGGTAATGCACTGTTTAGCACATCTGAAAGTTTTAAAAAGTGATCAAAAAATCTTTCGCATTCAAAGACAAACCTCCTCCCAGATGATCTATTTACAAAAGGTAAGGCAAAAAATTAATTTAATTTAAAAATATATATATATGTGTGTGTATATATATATATATCATATGGAACCTACATCAAAAGCATGAGGAGAAAAAAAAAGAAATCACCACAAGGAAAAGAAAGATATATGACAGAAGAGACTCTACTTGCTCACAAAACATTATTTGCAAACTTCTCATCATTGCCATTTCTCCCTCATGGAAAGCTTGCTTCAGTAAAATTCAGCATGCTGCAAATATAGTCTTTGCAATTAAAACAAACAAACAAACAAAGCAGAATTTATGAAAAGAACAAAAACACAGGTGTCCCTTGGATTGATTTCTTGAGTACATGTGAATTAAGAAAAAAAAAAATGCAAATCAATTTAAGGTTAACTATTTACATTGATCAAGTAGAATACTACCAAGCTCCCAGCAAACAAGTACTCCAAATACACTAGGCTGAAATCTCTTTCTTTGGCTCCTCTAAATTAAAACAAACAAACAAAAATAACCAGTCTTCACTGAAGACAAAGATGCGTGTCACAGATCTGGGAGCAGAGAGGGCAGAAGGACAGTTCCAGTCTCTAGAGAACATGTGCCCAGCCTGTCCAGCCTAGCCCTACTGCACTGGAAGTCCTTGGACCCCAGCTACTGCCCAAGCAGGAATGAACACACTGCCCACCTGCTGCCTGGTCACCACGGTCCTGCCCAGAGAGCTCGCCACATTCCCTCCCTTTGCTACAGCCAATTCCATACTGTGTAACCTTTCCTTGCCTGCACTGGCAGCTGCTTTTTAATAGCAGAGGCCAGAAAAAGAGAAAGCTGCATTTCTTTATCACTGCCAAAGAGAAACCATTGAGGAGTGATCCCATGAAATGGACAGGAGAAGAGAGGCGGTGGGAGCTCACGTGGACTGCAAGGAATCCACCTGGAAGACGTTCTGGTTGGAAGGAGTGGTGAAGTACAGCTGCTGGTTCGGCACTCGATTGTCACAGGGGCTGCTCAGTCCCAGAGTCCGCTCAAAGTCCAGCAGCTGACCCATGAAGTTGAAGTTGGGTGAAATGTTGGACTTCTTCATCTTGACAATATCATAGGCATCATTCATGGACAAGTTTAGCTTCTGCATGAGGTAGGCCACTGTCACTGTGACCGAGCGGCTGATCCCTGCTAAGCAATGCACCAGGACGCCGCAGTTCTTCCCCCGTGCTTCATCTGTACAAAGAGGCAGAGAAGGACACATAAGACGGGGGGCTGGTAACTGATCTCAACACAAATGAGATTAGTATCAAGTAGGAAGAAAGTAAAATTCTGATCCCAGTGGCCAGCAGTGCAACTCAAGAGTTAACTTTAGCGGCTTAAAACCAGGACAAGAGGAGAATCCACTCCCCCTACTACCCAAGTCCAAGAGCTGAGAAAACAGAATGAGACAAAGGGAGCAGGACACGCTGCATGACACTGTTTTAAAAGTCAGTTTTGAAAGACACGCTTTTTCCTGGAGATTTGCCTTTAAATTCTTACAGTCCCCTTGCCCCAGCATGGAAATCCTGTAATATGTCACTGAAAGGCTTTATACAGACCAGCAGACTGCAAAGGTCTATTAAATTATTCTCCAACTGTTGTGCAGCTAACAATGGAGGTATTCAGGCATTTTAAAAGAATGAGGGAAGTCACAGGGGACAGCCCATTAGGAGGAACAGGATGTCAACATTGGTTGAAAATGGGTTCCTTTGTAATAGGAAATGCATTACAATGCCTGGAGATTAGTTTCTTTGTGGCTTCCAGCCCACATTTCTTCCTGCTAGGCTCAGATTACCTACATTCTCCACTATTACCGGTATCATTCAACCGAATTACAGCAGTTTCCCAACAGATAATGCAGTGCCCACCCCAACGCACCCCGATGGGGCGATTTGAGTCCTCCCCAAAATGAAGGAGAGTGCAAATTTTAACCAGAACTCCTGGGGCCCAAGGGTACAGGTTTCCAGGGCTGACGGGTAATGTCTGAGGGCCGGCTGACAGAGGCATTGAGCCTGAGTATATCATTATTACCATGAGATTTAATTAAAGCTCTGACTATACATTTGCCAGGGACACTGCTTATGAATAACTTGCATTTAAAAGCTAAAGTTAGATTCCCAGATAATTTCTTTTTATTATACTGATCTTCAGTAACCTCAAGGGAAAAAAAACAAAACCAACCAAACAAAAAATCCCAAATCCAACATCAACAAAAAAAAAGGTCAAATAAGCCATCAACCCCAGGCTCATTTGATCCCTACCCCCACCCACCAGGAAGTGATTTAAAAAGATCCCCCAACCTGCGCAAGGCTCAGCTCCCAGCTCCAACAGAAACGATTCAAGGAGGAATTCCACAGCCAGACAAACCAGGTGCCTTTGCAACCCTGCAAAGGTCACTTACAATTCACCGGTACTTCTCAATAACCCCCCAAACAGTCCTCAACAGCCCCTCAACTTAAGCCGGCTCTAAGATCAGAAAAGGGGGCATCCCCCAGAGACTGCCATAAATGCTGCTACCGTTGCTCACCCGAAATCTCCCGGATTCTGCAAAAGATGTTGAATTCTGTCACTTGACATATAGCTGTTAGCAAGAAACCAGGTCTTACCTATAAAGGAGATGGCCTCAGGAAAGAACTGAGACAGATTTTGGCTCCAGTGGTCGGAGATCGGAATCTGTTTGTACTTGAATTCACCGGCATTTTCAAAGAGATTAGGCAGGTTAGGAGTAACATTCAATATGTATTTAATGCCGAACTCTTCTAAAACGTCCAAATTAGTGGAGTCCTTGGCACAGCCTAAGTAGAGGTAGGGTAAAATCTCCACCGGAAAGGAAGGCTGGTTGTTGGAGAGAGGGCTGCCATCAGAATCGGTGGCACTATTGGGGTCTCTGTCAATGTCAGATTCAATGTCGGATGATGAATCGGAGCTGATTCGCAGGCCTCCCAAGCCCAGGACTGGCAAAGGAGGAGAGCTGCTGCTACACGAACTGTCTAGGTTAGTTTCACAGTGCAAGGCGAACTCGGCCTGGAACTTGCTAAAACCACCTGGAGAGAAAAGCGAAGAGGAGAAAATGCAACCTGATATAAGATGGCATGTCGACTTACTTCCCTGGTACAGCCCTGTCTGCAAAGGTGCGTCTGTTTTGCACCCTCTCGAGCTTCGGGAAAAAGAAGCAAAAAAATGTCACACTCTCACGCAGACAGACTAACTTAAAGGAAGGGTTAAGAAAATCGTCCGCTGCGGCGAAGAGCTCAGCGCATTCAAGATTAAAGCTCTGTACCGCTTCGCCCTGCGGGGACCTCTGGAGAGGTGTCGCGGCAGCAATTCCTTCTGCCAGGCTCATGCCGGAATCCCCGTTAGCCCTGTCCTCCCCACGCTGCCATAGTGATTTCAGACATGAACGTTTCTTTAAACAAAGCGAGGATAAGGGGGAAGGGGGGGGAGGTGTGGAGCAGGGGGAAAAGGCCCCTACCCAGGTTGGGGCTCTCCTGGTGTGTCAGTCCATTGCCCGGGGAACGCTGCAGACGGCATCCCCCCCGCCCTCTTCCCCGTGCAGAGATCCACGGAGCTCGGCTCCCTGTCCCCCAGAGCCCCGGCCCCCAGGCACAGATCTCTCCCCCAGCCCTGGCAGCCCTTCTCACCTTCCAGATAAAATGCCTTGCAGCCTTCATCTTTGAGGCGCTTGAGGAGCAGCCCCAGCACGGACTCGCCGCCCGTGTTCTCGTTCCAGTCGCGGCTGTGCTCGTCGTACAGGACTACGGTGTCAGTGCCACAGCGGCGGGCGAAGCGCTCCCGGTCCTCCTCGCTGCTGGCGACGAGGGACCGCAGAGGCAGGTTGCCCTTCTGCAGCCGCCGCAGCATGATGCCGGGGATGGCCACATTGATGGCCGACTCGATGTGGGACGACTCGTACAACTCCGGCGGCCGACAGTCCATCAGCAGCAGCCGGTCGTTGCCCATCTCCAGCTGCTCGTTCAGCCACGCCACGGATTTACTAATCGCCATTTCCGACGCGAAAGGGACGGGTCTGAACGTATCTAGCATGAGGAAGGACGGGGGGAGCGGAGCGTGCTCTGGAAGCGCCCCTCTCTCTCACAGAGGCATGCGGCTGGCTCGGCGGGCGGGCTGCACCCCTCTAACTCCGCTCAACTTATCTCCCTCCGCCCCAGGAAAATGAATCACACAGCCCCCCCCCCGGGCCGCTTCCCCCGCGCCGGGCGGCGGTGGAGTCACGGGGAGGGAGAAGCAGCCCTGGCCCCGGCGTGTGTGTGAGTGTGAGCGCGCGTGTGTGTGCCTGCGTGCGCGCAGCCAGCCTGCCCTGTCTCCTCTTTTTTCTGTCAATGAATCCCTGAATGAACCTGCCTAATCGCCGCTGCAGCCCGAGCCCTTGGGCTTTTCCTCCGCCACGAGTGAATGAAATCCAATTAACGTGCC
>VZRL01005485.1:1142796-1225329 GCA_013397895.1 Origma solitaria
CCGCCGCAGGAGCAGCCCGCAGGCGCTCCCGCTGCAGCCCGGGCGGGCCACCCCACAAACGTGAGCGGGGAAAGTGGCCCGCCTCGCCCGGCCGGCTTCTCCAGGTAGCCTGTGACTGAACCGGTGTGAGTCCGCCGCCAGCAGCGAGCCCGCAGCCACCCCCGGCGGTGCGAGGAGCGCCGGGGCCGCGGCCGGCAGCACGGCGGGGTGCGCTGGGGCCCCTCGCACCTGNCCCCGCCGCCGCCGTCCTGCGCTTCCCCCCGGTCCGGCCGGGCGGAAGGGCGCTGCAGCCCCCGCCGCACCGGGATGCGGAGGGGAGGGCTGGGCTGCGGTGCCCGTCGGAGCGGCGCCGGGGTAGCAGGGGCCGGGGGCGACCTTGGGCTGGGGGCGCCGCGGGGCCGGAGGCTGAGCCGGCAGCGGTGGTTCCAACGTGCGGGTTAGAAAATGGGTAAGGGGAAAGCGAGGAGCGACAATAAATCAGGAGAAGCCTGGCCTAAATGCTAATCCTGCCGCCAACATCTGCTTGGAAGTAAAATTGTTCAGGAGAGGCTAATCTCTCTTCCACTGCTACTGCGCTTCACGGCTTGCTATTTTTAACCCCAGCTGAAAGAGGTTCTTTAGGTAGTGAGTGGCTGGAGAGTGTGACCCTGGGAACAGATAGTGGCATGGACAGTCCTGTGTGTTCCACACAGAAAACATCCGTGATGTTAATTAAAGTTGGCACATCAGTCGCTGCAGTTTCAAGCAAGGCTGACACCCAGATGGCATTAACGACATCCTCCCCAGCAGGGATTTCGAGAGGATCCCTTCTTGCTGCCTTTTTCAGAGGCTTGAAAGTGGGACTGAAGTATTACACAAACCTTGCCCTGCCCCTTAGCCGAGAGATTTCCTTGAACCGATTTTCAACTCACTGGACGCACCACACACCGTGTCCCATGGCTCAGTGTGGGCAAATTGTCCTGTCCACCTTGCCCACACTGGACCTGCCCTCTCCCATTAAAGACTTTCCAGGATGTTCTTACAGGGTGCTTCAGCTGTTCAGCTCTGTATGTTCAGGCTATGCTGTTTAAATGTCCAGAGCAGTGACAGATCAAACAAGAAAGCAGGAGCCTTTGATGTTATTTATTTAAGCATTTTTCTGGGGGGATATCTGCCTAGAAGTGTAACAATAACATTACAATAGGCAGTGGTGGTAGCTAGAGCCTGCTCATTGCATGGCAGCAGTCTGAGGGTGGCATTTGGTGAGCTGGGACCCAAGCTGGAGATTTTCCACTGCAGCAGAGTTAAACAAGTCAAATACAAGTAGCACCCTTTTAATATGTAGTAGTACCTCCCTCAGCACACACCAGCTGAAGAACTCAAAAGAAGAATGAGAACTATGTGCCACCTTGTTGTCTTTGTGTTTGCATGCATGTATGCACTCTCTTTTCCTCTTTCTGTCTGAACCACTCTGTCCTGTCAGTCACTGAGGGATGCTGAAGCAGATTCAGTTAACCATGCTACCATCTGATGCTTTGTCAGAGACCAGATATACAACCCAAGCTTGACCAGATAATTTATTCTTCAACTTCCAGAAGTTTTTGTAATACCTAAGCAGTAAGAAGAGCTATTCCTGTCAACAGTGATTCCTTCATTTGTCCATCCATTGGCATTTAGCTTTTGAACTCTGTAATGTTTGTTTTTTTGATGGGGAGGGACATGTGTTTATTTATTTATTTTTTGGTTTTGGTTTGGTTTTTTACTTCCTTGTCTGCAAATAAGACTGCTTCAGTCCAGCTCAAAGCTTATTAATAACAAATAGCCTATTTTTGTGGCTTTTGGACCATTTTGCTCATTCATAGCATGTGTAGAGGTCCCAATAGATCTTCATGAGTGCTTATGACCTGAGCTTGTCTTGGCCAGAGATGCAGACACAGAGGACAAGAGCATTGCATGGATGACAGCAGTTAGAATTTAGTGTTGCTTTGCCCAATTCCTTCATATCTCTCCTTGTAATAGAAGCCCTGGCCCTGAATTAGACAGGCTATCTACACAGTGTAGTGAGAGAGAGAAGTACCAAAAAGGCAGGTATCTGTGACATTCTGAAACCAGGCCAACTGGGTCACTCTGAGACAATTCACAGTGTGGAATACTAAGACAGCGATGCAGAGGTATCCTCAGAAGTAAGGCTAAGTACTGATGAAATTTCTCCTTGCATTAGACATCAGGGATGAGAATTTTTTTTTTTTATATAAGTCCTTTTTTTCCTCTTAAGATTCAGCTTCATGCCTCTCTTCTACTTAATTGAAGCAGAATTTGATAGGAGTCTGTCTTTCTATGAGAAGATGGGACATAAAATATATAGCAAAGCTTTTTCTGCTTCTTTGGTCACACTTTTCCCATGTTGCATCAATTAGTATTTACAAGAACAGGGGCTCCAGCCTTCATTTTCCACATCCCACTAATGCCCTGAATCAAAATGTCAGAGACATCTTCTGTATCTGCACCATTTAATTTCAGGCAAGCCAAATACACTCTGGGATTGCCTGCTGGGGAAGGCCAAGGAACATGAAACATGCTAGCATCAGGATTTTGGGTGAGATGCCAGCTCAACTCAGCTCTGGAAGTGCAAGAGCTTGGAAAATGTAGTGAAGGCAGGTTTCTCCACTGACAGGTCATACTTAGGCATGAATTTTGAGGATCGTGACTATCAGCTTTGACTGAACCAGCAAATGCCTGTGATTCAACTAAATTGTCATTCAGCTTTAGGTGCTGGAAGTTAGATGTTCACATTTTGCCTAGTTATTTCTCTCATTTATCCCTTTCAGAAGGTCTTCAGAGAGGGCAAACTGCACTCTGGAGTTGTTCAGTTCCCTTTGCTGTCTCTAAATGGTGCAGTCTGTGATTCTCACCTTCAGGTTTATCTCTAAGTCCTTTATACAGTTCATTTTAGTTTCAGTAAAAGTGAGATCAATGTATGTTTCTGTTGGTTTGCATGAATGATCTATTTGGAAATAGAAAACCACAAATCATCTTAGACCAAATTGTCCATAAAGAACAGTTCCATTGGTGTAAAAGTGGATAGTGCGAGGTGTCTCGAAGGGAGAACAAAAGTGTCCTATAAAGCATTTTGTTTTATGCAAAGCACAAACAATTTATGGAAATGACATTTAACTGGTTATTCAATGTCCAATTATTCACATCTAAAATAATTCCTGAAGTTGGAGAACTAAAACACTTGAATGACTCCATTTAGGAAATCCTTTTGACTTAAGTGCTTTCCTTGAAACAGCAAATAGCTGGATGACTTCAAGCACATATTTAATTGTGCCTTGTAATAAAGTAATGTAATTAGCAATTACTTAGGAATGATGCTTTAAAATACTTAACAGCTACTACAGACTAGCATTTATTTGAGAGGTTTTGTTTTCTTTTGACTTCTCGTGGCATAAACAAAGTTCCCTTCTAAATGCAGCTCATGTGTGAATTCTCCAAATTGTTCCTTAGCGTGTGCAAATGTGAGCAGTTTTGTTTGACAGCAGATCACTACTGGCTGTCGGATTCTCTTCTTAGAGGATAAAACTAAGCTTGTAGGAGGGCAGTGCAAGGCACACATTTAGCAAGGCTCACAGTGTATTGGTCAAGCACAGAAGCAAGTGCTGTAATGTTTCTTTCTTCTTTATTCCTTCCCACCACATGCTGCCATTGCTAGTGACACTTTTGGTGGCACTGGCCTGTGTATCAGATCACAGTGGTTTACAACCTGCTGGCAACAGGAACATGGGGGGCGCAGCTGTCTCTTAAAAATAATAAACATGAAGAGAACAGAAGGCTACGTGTCTGTTCACTTTTCCTATAATTACATGTTAATTTGATAGCTTTCAAATAAAAAGTGCACTGTATAATAGAGGCAAAAAACAGAAGCAGACCAAATGATAAAAGTTGTACTGTATGTGTCATTGCATGAAAATACAGATATGCCATTAAATTTGGTGGCAGTGATTAAATTAATTAATTTGCTTACTTGTTGGAATGCAGATTTATATGGTTCTGTTACGTTAGCTAAGGAATAGAGCAATTCCTATCCAAAACTCCCAATCCATGGTGCAGAAATATCATGCTATTTGTATATGGACAACAATGTGCTTGTATTATTTCTTTGCCAACACTGAACAGTTCAGTAGTGTCCAGAGAGTGTTTTCATGCTGTGCAGGCTGGTGTTTCTCTGTGCTGTTGTCTGCTGTTCAGTGGCAGCCTGTATCACTCTATACTGGGAACATACATCACACCAGATGAGGCTGCTGAGAAAATGCTATAATCTCTTTAATGCTGCCCATTTTGATTGAAGGGCTTACTAGGCACTAGAATGTGGGCTTACCTGGGGAGGCATTAGTGCTATTACTTTAGTTCCCTCAATAGCACTGCCCCATTTTTGTCCCGTTCACTCATCCTACAAGGAAGGAAACCTGACAGCATCAAGGAAGCGTAGAAAGCAGCTCTCTCTTCCCAATGCTAAAGATTTATTTTTCTCTGTGTTTGTGAGATCCCCTGCTACTAAATCTTTCTGTTCCGACCATGGGAATAAACTGTGCCCCTGGGATGACTGAAGGCTTGTTCTAGACCATGAAAAGAGTAAACAAGGGCTGCATTTGCACAGTGCAGCGTAAATCAGCTGTGCAGAGAGCAGAGCAGGGACAGCAAATTATGTAAGAAAAAGATCTTCATCCTGGGACAGGCATACTCGGGAAAAGAAACACCATGCAGCTATCTTATATTCTGTTTCCAAAGAGAGGCAATTAGTAGTCCAACCCAGGCATGAACAATTCAATTTCCACTGTCTGTTTTTTATTATGGTTACTGGAATGTGTCCTGGGGACCCTATAGAGCTGAGCACAAAGTTTGGCTCCAGGACATCACAGGGGGACACACATGGACAACTCTGTGTCCTGGTGCCTGTAGATTCCATTTAGCACTTCTGCTTTACTTTTCACAGACTTCTCCTGGGCCAGGCAGGACCTGCACCAAAGAGGGAACATACGCTGACAGAGGTAGAAGTTTCCTTATTACTGAGCCTGGGGCTTTTCCTGGTGATCTGCTGCTGTCAAAAAAGGCTGGTAAAAGCTTGTTGAGGGGGAAGAGCCAAACTGATAGCCAGACCTAGGTGCAAAATGTCATACTCTGTTTAAAAAAAAACAAAGGGCTCAAGTCACATGCTAAGTTTGAAGCACCCATGATGCTGTCTTCCAGCAGATGGAATGTGATAAAAGTTACCCAAACCTTTCTGGTTTAGTTTGCTACATATTGTGCCCCCATTCCCACAAAACAAACAAACAAACAAACCAGAACATAAAAATAAAGCTGCCAGACTACAGTGGTCTTAAAGGGTCAGTCACTAGAACTCCTAAGTCCCACAGATCAGCCTGGTTATTTCATCTGGAAGCTTGAGAGGCTTTAGCTGGTAGGAGAGGGAAACCAGTAGAAAGAATTTGATGTAAACAGAATGGTAGGGAAAGGATAATGCCCTCAAAGTGGAGCAGTATTATAAATGTCTGGGGCATTATTGGGCTGTGTACATTACTAGAAAAGTATATACTGAGGGTGCAGAGTTCTTCTGAAAGGTATAGATCTCAAGGTAAGCCATAAATGGGTGTGGTAGTTTTCTTCACCTTTGACTCAGTGTTTCAGGGCTTTGCAGTATGAAATATACCTTGAAGGCTGGGTGTGTACAAGTGTAATCTCTGCAAATGTTGGCAAGACAGTTACTGTTGTGAAGTTTATTCTGGCTTTAGTATGCTTAGGTATTTATGAGGACTTAACAGTGGAACTGTCACATCCAAATACCAGGTCATCACATGGTGTGTCAGAGCACAATGACATGATGTTTACAGTACTGTTCATGGTCACAGTTTTTGTCACTTACTTGGTACATTGGTGTCACCAACATACCACAGAGGCAAATTATACTAAAACACTGCTCTCTCTGAGCACTCTTGTAGCAGAACTGTGAAGTATAAACCGATTTCACTAAGTTTCCTATTCTGGCTAAATTGTGTGCATAAATCTCTGTTCAAGAGTTCACAAGACATTGCTGTAGGGATGCCTGCAGCCCTATGCTTTCCAGAGGTACACTGGAACCTCGCTGCTCTTTCTTACAGGTTTTTGCCTGGTAATCATTATAAACGTTGTTTGATTATTTTCTTTTTGCTTCTAGTCTAGATTGCTGCAGTTTGCAGCAATCTGCTTCATTTCATATGGCAATCCCATCACATCAGAGAAATTAAGCATTTCTGGATCACAACAGAATTTGAATGGAAATAAGAAAAGTGCAGGAAGCAAGGACCATCATTGAGAAACTCTCTGCTCCCTTCCCAGTCTGCACCAGATTAGTGCCTTATCACAGGGTTATGATGAGCTGCATGGAGGGGAGCACTTTCCTTCAGATAAGGAGGTTTATGGCCAGCTGTAATAACTGGGTTCAGAAAGGTGAATGTTACACAACGTGGAGGTTAAAACCAAGTGTGTTGTAGGAACAATTGCTTCTGTATCATGTTTCAGCAAGGCAAATCCTGAAGACCACGGCCAGATGCATCTAATCCCAGCCTTGCCCTTGTATGGGGCTCAGGCAGGTCTTTGAAGACTAGATACTGCCTGCAGTGTTGCCATTTTTGGCTGCTCCCTCTGTGATTGGCGGACAGGATCCTGAAGATATGGAGGGTTTTGTTTTTTTTTTTTCCTGAGTGAAGTGTAACTTTATTTAATCAGGGAAATCACATTAGAATTATGCTATGGATGATGTATCCTAGATGGCTAGGTCTTCAATACGTAGAACACTCAGTGAGTCAGCCCTGCAATTTTTGGTGGAGTAGGTCTATTCCGGTGTGTGGGTGTTCACAGAACAATTACGTAAGTGTCAGGGTAACGAGGAACTTTTGACATTTCTGGCAGCTTAACTGAGTTCTTTTCAGTCAAAAATACACTAATTGTTGTTCTCTTGCATTAAACACACATCATTGCCTTAACTGGATTTGGGAGGCTTTTTTTTAAGCGTCAGTTGTCAGGGCAAGATACTGGAGTGATTTTATTCTTGAGAAAAGAGGAGATTTTTCACAGTTACAGTGAGACAAACATTTGTGAGAACCATTTAAATCATATAAGAGGGTGCGAAAGTTGATATGCCATATGCCTGGAATTTACTATGGTAAAGCTAATTACTGCCACTGAATGCAAGGGCCCATCAGCATTTTCATCACACCCACCCTCAACACCTTGTCTTTTCTTTCTTTCTTTTTTTTTTTAAATTTTTTTGAGTTTTAGTTTGCCAGGGTTTTATTGCCTGTAAAATTTTTCAGCTAGAGAATGATAATGCAACCTCCAAACTAACCCTTGAAATATGTTGTGTCCTATATTCAAGATGAGTAGGTTCTTCACCACTGAAGAATGGTGGATTGCACTGCAAAGGCAACTGCTTTTCTACATGTATTGCAGAGGGAAAGAGGAACTGGTTTGTCTGCCAATGTCAATATACCAAAATTAGTCAGACGAGGTCAGTGTCCAAATGGCACTTTCAGAAAAGATTTCTCTCTAGAGGTTAAATATGAAATAAACAAAAACTGGTAACTGTTTTCTTTCTTATTTAATCCAAGCTGTGCCTTTGGTACCAAAACCCTGTAGTCAAACTAGTCAATAGATTTTATAATTTTTTTAAAATCTGGATAAATATGAAATATTTCAAATTATCATGACCTTGATATAGTGTCTCTTCTACGTGGAACAATTATTGAACCAGATCACAGCTCTGAATGGTGCTGAGCATCTTGCTGACATGCCTGAACATCTAACAAAACAGCATTTGTCAGCGGAGTTTGGAGAGTCAACTAATGGCGGCAGGACGTTTTTAATCTAAAAAAATTATATTTCCTGAAGTCAGTCAGAGAGAAGGGCTCTGTTACATGCTGTGTGGGTTCAGAGTGAGAACAACCTGCCAGCTGTGTTGGTTCTTGTCCACACTCAGTGCATTGGCTGTGTTAGAAAGTCCTTACTGAGGCTGGAAATATGTGAGATGAAGATCCCACCAGTGACAGTATGTGGTGAGGAATCACCAAAGAACCCAGGTTCTTTGGGCTTAAACCAATATAGTTTTGGCCAGGAATTTTTCTAATTAGTGAGGACAACTTCAGCCTGGATGTTCTGTCTTAATGATGTGTACATTATGTGAGCTGTAATAATTGGATACAGGGGAGAATATGTGTTTAGGGGGGTGTTGTTTATTACTTCTCTTTGAAAATAGCAGAATAAAAATTTGAACTTGAAATTGCTGCAATCATCCCCTGGCTTCCCCAAAACTTAGAAAATCCTAGAGATCTGCAGCATGAACGGATGGCCTTATATTACTTGTAGTCTGGTAGACTGAAGGGATTCATTGTTCTGATGTGTGCAGGAGGAATTGCTTAAATCCAATGAGCAAAAACAAAGGGACGCTCAGTGCCTCGTATTTCCTCCCCAGGATTTATGCAAAGAGGAACCTAGTCTTCTGCATTGAGAGCTCGAGATTAGAGTGCTCTTCACTCTAGCTCAGTGCTTCAAGTGTCCTGTTGATTCATGTAGTTACTCAGAGAAAACTGGAGGCAAATACGCATGAGTTCTTGCATTCAAGAGCTCTCTATGCTCAGTGATAAAATTAATCTCTTTTAGATTCAGAAACAGACTAATTATTTAAAAACAATTGCTCCCACTCCTTTAAATTCGTCAACAGCCCATGTGATGCCTCTGCTATGTCAGGTGGACAAGAACTGTTACAAACAGGTAGAGAGAGGTCACCTACTCACATCACTCAGCTTCAGGGCAACTCTGAAATGTATCAGAAGGAATTCCTTTAAACCATTTTGTTAGCTGGACTTTTTTATTTACTGAAAACATACTGAAAAGGTATGGATGCTGCATTATTAGTTGGTGAAGCTAAGAGATAAACTGTTACTGATTACTACTTGTAAATGATCCCTCTCTATTGAGGATGTACCACTTGATTCAATCATTTTGAAGCTATTTATCTCATCTGAGTAAAATCATCAGTGGTGTTACTGCAGTTTTTCAAGCTAGGTTTAGCTGACATAGCAAGGCAAAAGCAGTGCCTGGACTAGGACCTATGGTGGGTGTTGACTATCCTTTTGCTCTTAAAAGCAAAGCCTATATTGATTTTGCAACTGAGTCCCTGAAAAAAATATATTGCATATTACTTTAGAAGGCAAATGAGGCTGAAATGGCAGAGAAATTAACCAGGGACTTTTTGTTTTCAATGTTTGGAATTGATCAGTTCCCCTCATCGTCCATTAAACTGGATTTAGCACATTGCTTTTCAAAAGAAGGGGAAGATGAACTTCTGACCACAGAGACAGTACAGATGAGATGGGAAAAACAAGATGGGGATCAGGTCCAGCTGTGGAAAGTTGAGCTTCAACCAGGCATTTCAAGTAAGGCAAAGATAACCCCAAAACCTCCCCTATGCCAACAGCTGCCCTGTAGATCTGTACAGATTCAGCCCCGTGTCCCTCATCTCCTTGCCTCCCAAATTCCCTCCTGACCTTCATACTCAGGCCTCCAAAACCATGAGACTGCCACCATTGGCAACTATGAGTTGAAGAGTTTGCCTGTGAGTGATTCCTGGGCCTCTGCTGAGTGTCCTTCATGGGCTGTTTTGAGGCACAGCCATGGGAGGGTTACATGTGCTGGCAAGGAGGGAGCTAAGCATTTGCTGAGCTTGCTTTTGCCTAAGGCCACCCCTTAGAGCAGGAGCTTGTTTGGGAGCAGTCAGGAGACTTCCTGCTCACTTGGGTGGTGTTATGAATTGTGTCTGAGGTGAAGGAGAAAGGAGCAAGGTCTAGACAAAATGGGGCTGCAAAACCTGAGATAAAAGTTCCCCATGAAACGTGCTGACTCTTTCTGAGAACAGGTTGCCCATCAGGTCTGAGCTCTTCTTACTGGCTTGGGGAGAAAGTGCCTTAGCTGACATATTCTTAGATAGAGACTGTTTATTTTAGCTCTGTCATTTGCCCAGCCAGGCCATTTGTTGAAACTCAAGGGGTCTGGTTTTGTCTCTGCTGCTGGGTGAGAGGACACCCCATGCTTCTTCTTACTTCCTCTACTTCATTTAGAGGAAGGAAGAAATGCTTCTTGAGAAGCAGCAGGGAGGACTTTGTTTTCGGACTCCTTGCCTCCCCTCCGGTCCAAAGAAGAGTTTCTAGGAAGCAATTTATTGTCGTCGGTTTTGGGATTTTTAAGAAGACATTGCACTTCTATGAGCCTACAGTCACTCTATACTTGGAAGAGAGAAGATGGGTGTGTCAGACAGGTGTTTCAGAAGATGGATGTACCATTTCATTCATTCAAAATTAATTTCTAAGATCGGTATGTCAAAGATTCCTCGAAGGGTTTTCTCAGAACAAGGTGCATGTTCTCCTGAAATTTCACGTGTGTTTTCAGGACTTTCATAAGAACGTGTGGGCTATATGTGGGCTATGAAGTGGCCCTTGGATGGGAGTAAATTTTACCTTCCAAAATTCAACTTTAGCTGAAGTAACCCAAAGACAATGTAAAAAAAAATTTTTGCCCCATTGTCAATGACATTTGTGAATGATGGAAAACCATCCATATGGCTAAACAGACTATCTGCACTCCCCCACAAGTAGTGACTTAGAGGATGAAAGTAATATTCATCCTGATCATCTGTTTTGTAACATCTCAAGCTTTCAAGAATGTCATTATTATTGGGGGAGGAGGGGAACGGGCAGTAAGACAGAATCTGTAAGAGATTATCAATGTTGGGAAGCAGAGAAGCCAGAGGGAAGGAAGCCTGCCTGAACCCCATCATTCACCAGCCCTGCTTTTCACCAGAAAGAGTGGCTGTAGGTCCATGATAATACAAGGAGAAGGATTAGGAGGAAACCTTCTCACGGTGGTCAGTTAGGAGTTCAAGGAGACTGAGTGGGGTCTGAAAAATGGTAGGATGGTGGCACATTTAGTGTGTCTGAAGAGAGGACTGGTTAGGACACGGAATAGGGACAAATCTTTAAAATTGTTTCTGTGAGCCCATCCTTGAAAGCTAATCCAGCTGCCCTGCAGGGAGGCTGGCAGTGCAGGAGGCTGAATCTCAATTCTGGGACTCTAGTCCAGTTAGGCAAATGACACGGTTCTGACTGATACCGGCACAGAGTACGGCTCAGTGGTTGTGGCTGCCTTAAAAACACCTAATTTAAACTCCATTTCTGAACTAAGGAGCATGAAAATTTCAAAGGTTTTTGCTTCCAGTCGAGACTTCCAGGGGTAGTATTAATAGCTTTGGTGAACTGTGCTCCATTGATTTAAAGCACCTGTGCTTCTGAAAGTCAGGATTTTATCAATTTTTTATCACTTACACAGGAAGCAGTGCTGGGCTTAATGCTATTTATCCAGCTGGACATATTGACTTTGACTTAGGAGATCAAAGCATTTTGCTTGGGGATTGTGTAACATCTTCCTATAAGAACTGTCAGGGGTAAATTTACCAAAGCCTGAAACTTTGATTGATGATCGTTTTGCATGAGTGTTCAGCATCAGGAAGCACACAATAAACCCTTTCTCTTAATGGAGGTACAGGCTGTGGCCTCTTTAAACATACGTATTTTGAAACACATTTCATCACGTCCTTGAACATAACAGTACACAAAACCCTGGAGGTGCACTTGAAGGTGCAGCTTGGTATAGCGCAAACTTGGAGCCAGTAAGGAGAGTAAGCTATTTGTCTTGATTCTTTTTCTTTATTTTCTTGTCCTTCATCATTGTAATAACAGCATTTTCCAATAGGTAAGAGGTTGGAAAGTGCTGCCTCAGGAGCTCAGAGATTCAGTCCTGTCCTTGCAGCACTGGCAGATAGATCCAGCCCTTCCTTGAGGCTACATGAAAGAGACTCAACTTCTTGTCCCAGCTTAAGGTGAGACATATCACCTTCTGTGAACCAACTTCCCCCAAATATTTAAATGTGGGTGGTACTCCATACACTTCTTAAATACTTTGACATCTTATATCACCAATTACTGAGGGTTTATTCACATACTCTAACTTTTGAAGGCAAGATACTGCCCCCTTTCACTAGGGTAATGGGCAGAAACTGCACAGAGAGGAGCACAGCAGAGGATTTAAGGGTGCTAACTGCCCCCTAACAGAGAATACCTTCTACTGTTGGCTGTAAAGGGAACCATGGGCAGTAATGGTTTGCATGGAGCCATGCAAAATATCTGTCCCAGCCTAAATGTAAATGAAACAATGGTGGTCCCCTCACCACAAGAGGTGCTGTCAGCATGGATGTACTCGAATAGCTTAACACAGTAGTAGGGGGCATGAACAGAATTAAAATAGATGAAATATGGCAGATAGTTGCCTGAGTTTTTCTCTCAATGCAAAATTAAAGCCCAATAAATAATATAGCATTATACTGGCCGTATTGCTGCCTATCAGTGGGTTTCAAAGCCATGCAGAGCTTTGATCAGTCTGAAAGTTATTGCTGTTGCACAAGACAGTGTTACTCTTTTTTTTCTCTAGGTGCTCAGACTGAAGGCTGGGCCCAAAAGATGGGCCAGCCCAGCCTGTCCTCCAGCTGTGCCCTGTAGGTCTGCCCCAGGGCTGAGTGTGGCTGTCAGAGCCCTGCTCTATGCGTGACTGAGCAGCTGCTGAGCAGCAGGGCATTTGGAGAGATGGCGAAGTTGCTGCTGCCACTGTTTTGTCTGATGGTCGCAGCCTTTGTCCTGAGCGTGCCACAGCCTGTGCAGCTGACCTGTGCTACTGCAGTGCTCAGGGATCTTCTGTCTTGCAGGAGGGTGGCAGCTGGAAATGTTCTCTGGGCTTCTCCCTTATTTTCCTTTTTGTTTTTAGCTACAAACAAACACTAAATATTTGGGGTGTGGATTGCACGGCTCAAGGACTCAGGATGATTAAAAGCAGGAGCCCTACAGAGACATCCAGAAATTATTGTTTTTAACAAGACAGGAACTTTGTCTGAAAACAGGATGACCTGCTGCAAAAGACGCCGACAAATCCCTGTAGAGCTTTAGAAAAAACAAGCAGGCGCCTGAGTGTGCTTTAAAAAAAAAAAAATCCTGCCTAGTAATAAAAAGGGATGTGAAGGTAAACAGGAAAAGAGCACTCCACACTGCGAGCAGCTCAGAGGAGGAGAGGCTGGGAAGCGCACTGATCTGAAAACCTGATATGGAAACTAAAGGGAAAGATTTCTTAATATTCCTCAGGACAAACTCCCTCTAAAAGCCTCGGCACAGCTTTGAGTGGCAGCTGCCCACTAGGTCCTGTGTGGCTTTGTGCTGGTACTACAGAGGCTCTGGGAGGGTAGCACAAGCTCCACAGGTTTTGTTGGCTGGATTCTGTGGCTGTAAAGAAGTCTTGATTCTGACTTCCTTAAAATATAGGCTTAAGAGACAGTTCTACTGCATAACTGTATTTCCTGACAGTGAAGTGACTGCAGTTCTGCACACCTGTGCAGTTATACAGCAGTACAACTCAGTTTTCTAATTCTAGTGTGAATCTCATGACATATGTTGTTTTCTGCTAAGCCCTAGCTCCTCAAGTTTTGCAGTTTCATGGCAGTCTCAGTTTTCATGAATCTGAATCCAGTCTTTCTACCCTTCATGCCTAAGAAAGAAAAATCTTGAAATCAAAGGCGGCATAACACAATGTGTAAAACAAAACCCCTGTAATTGCTATGTTTCCAGATAGTGATTTTTAAAATCAAATATTATTTTGAGGAATTATTTTACTGGTATTTGGGCTTGGTCACATTACCACTTCTGCTTTTTGGCAGAATTTTCAGATTTAAGTACTAAGCAGGTTTTCCATTGGAACTGGCATACAATTAGCGAGACACCTATAGCCATAAAAGTGATGGGATAGGTATGCAGCATCAAGTACAGACTCAGGTATAACAGAATCACAGGATGGTTAGGGTTGGAATCGACCTGAAATATCATCTAGTTCCAATATCCCTGCCATGGGCAGAGATCCCATTAGATTAGGTTGCCCAGGGCGTCACCCAACTTGGCCTTGAACACTTGCAGGGATGCAGCATCCACAGCTTCCCTGGGCAACCAGTTCCAGTGCATCACCGCCCACTGAATAAAGAATTTCTTCCTCATACCTAATTTAAATCTCTTCTCTTTCAGTTTAAAGCTGTTTCCCCGGTCCAATCACTATCCGTCCATATAAAAAGTCACTCTCCCTCTTTTTTATAAGCCCCCTCTAAGTATTGGATGGTCACAATGAATGCCAAAACTCTTTGCAACAGATTTCTCCTCAATGCTGCTCCATAGTTGAACACTTCCTCAGGGCAGAGAACTGTGTTCGTCTGTGTAAGGCTGTCTTCCAGAGAGGCTCCAGCCTTTTGAGTGGCAGGGAGCAGGGAAGCAACACTTGTTTGTGAACTTTTGTGATAATGGAAAATACATTAGTCTCCACCCTTTTCTGGGTATTGCTTTAAGGCAGACAAAGAACAGCTTCTCCTCACCCTGGAAGAGAAAAGGCACTGGAAGTGCTCAGCACAGGGGCTGCCCTGAGGCTGGGCATCTCGGACTGGGGCCACTCTGCAGCCCAAGGGTCACAGGGGTGACACTACCACTGCACACCTCTTCATCCTCTGCAGCCAATGCCAAACACCTCCTGCTCTGGAGTTGTTTGGTTTCAATTTGGAGTTGGTTCACCTGCAGCATTTGGTTTTGCATCAATTTTCTCAGTCAGCCCAGTATCTTAGGCAGGGGTTTTTATCCACTCACTTTTTTTTTTTACATAATGGACTTGGGTTTTTTCTTTGGTTTAGTATAAATGAAAGGTGGTTTGCTACTGTTAATGTATGTGGCTGCCTGTAGATCAAACACTTATCTGTAACCTGCACCCTCCAGCACTGCACTGCTTGAGACTCAGTTACATAGCAGAAACTACAATCAGTGAAATTTCCAATTTCCAAGAAATGAAATTAAAGCCAAATAAATTTTTATCTCGTCAGAATGAATAGAAATACCAGCTGCTTAGTCTACTGATTATTTGATAGTCACATGCAAGCTCACAGGAACACAGCTATAGCAGCATGCTTCACTTTGCCTCTCTAACTTCCAAACTCACAATGAATACAGAATACATAAACTTACTTGCAGGGTGTAGATAAGCATGTCTGTGTAAGGATTTTGAGAATTTTATTCCTACAAGATGTTCTTGTCCTCCTTGGAGAAGCAAAGACATGATATCATTTGTATTGGCCTAAGAAAAAATAATTCTAAGTACACATGCCAATGTGGTGACAGCTTGATTTACAAAAGGTTGTAAAATAAGTGTGCAAGATGCTGAACTACATCATTACAGGAGAAAAAAAAAAAGTTTATTCCTTCTCCACAAGCAAGAGATACTTAAACTCTGCCCTAAAATGAATCCAAATTGAGTGCAAAGTCCCAGGTTCCAAATTCAGCTCACAAATTGCCAAAAGAGCATAGCAGAAGCAGCATCACTGAAGATCGAACATGGCAAAAGATGTCTTACTTCTGTTAAAAAAGGATGAGTTCAAGGCAGCTACTTATCTTTCTGCAAATTATTTTTTTTCTGTAGCTCTGTTTGTCAGTTTTTATTTGAACAGTGGAACTTATGAGGTTTGTTTTTTTTTTGGTGTTTGCATCTGAGGACATTTTAATTCTTGTAAATGAATGGTTCATCTCAGTCTCTTGAAAGGGAGTCCTGATGATGCCATTAGTGCAGGATAACTTTTAGGCTATTTTCTCTTCAATAGCGCAGCTTATGCCAGACTTTGTGCTGAGAGGTTCTGAGCTATGTGGGATGATGCTCTAAAAAGATCATTTCAATGAAGTTCTTTTTCTTTGTGTTCCAACCAGTCACATATTATTTTTTTCTTCTTGCTCCAGATATTGTTTTGCATCATCCTTGCCATATGGAAGAAAGGAATGGTGCTGTTCTGATCTGCTGCCATAAAAATAAGAAATGCTCTTTGTGTGATCTTCAGACTAGATTAAAACTGGGCATTTCCACTTTAGGGGGATTTTCAACATGTTGAATTTCATTTTCCTTTCAATCTAACAAACTCCAGTAGTGTCAAGTTTTCCTAAAATTTAGAAATCTCATCAGAAATTGATTTGCATAATATATACATTTTATCAGTCTTTATGAAACTTGCTTCAAATTAAGATGTTAACTGATAATTTCCTTTTATTGTTTTAATATTTCAGTTTATAAAAGTCAAGTTTTACTTTTTTGGCCATCTAGATGCAGTCAGCCTGTGGTCCCTGGGTAGGTTCTCTGCTCCAAATAAAAAGTCCTTTGGGAACTGGGCACTGTAGTGAGCTGGCACTTCAGTGGCTTGAAGAAGAGCTGGCATGGGTGTAGGGTTTATGCTCCAATGGAACCACACTGGAAACAGCCTGAGTCTCTCTTTTCTGTCTCAGGAGGTGGTACACTCCTGTCCCAGCCAGCTCTGCGTAGAGCTGATGGGTTTGGGCTCAGCCCCATGGGGACACAGCCATCCTACTCCTTGCCTCATCTGGCAGCAGAACAGGCATGGCTGTGCTGTGCTTCCTACAAGCCAGGAATCCTGGCTGCTTTGAGCCATCATCCCGATGGCACTGTTTGTCCCCCAGACAGCTCAGCAGCCTGGACACTGGGGTGGAAACAGATTTGAGACCAGTTGTCATCATTATGCCCCCGTAAGAATCAGAGAAATTTGTTATTCTTGCAGGGGTGCTCACAGCACAGGGGAGATTGGACTTTGCATCACTATGTTTACATGCTGTGGCTTGTACTGTGCCAGCCCAGGGCCACATGGGGATGGATTTTTACCCTTCCCATCTTCATTTCTTAATCAGACAGAAGCAATGCTAAAGCTAAAAAGCAAAATATAAAATTATTTATTAGGGATATTATACTAATACTTAAAAACAATGCAGCAAAAACTTCAAATAGCATTGAACTTTATCCCCATGTATTTTGGATAAGATTTTGTAGTAGCACAGGAACAGTTTCTGAGGCATTTGACATAGAAAGTGCATCTTCTTGCCTTTCCTAGTATGAAATTCAGAACATTTTCAAGGATTGTTGGCAGTGCAGATGGCAAGTTACTATTGACTAGATGAAGAGATGCTACAAGTGGGAAGCAATAGATGAGCAGGCCACAACAGCTCTTGGGGTGCAGATGGATGCACTCCACTGCAGAGCAGGGCAGATGTATTTTGTTCAGTCCAAAATTGCTGGTAAGTCATCCAGAGTCACTGCTGAGTGAAATAAAGCTGAAGTGATTACTAGTACTGAGTCTCTAGTCCTTTTCTCATAGTCTGAATCTGTACATCGTAACTCCGGGTTAAATCATATGGGTTGGGAGTGAACATAAATTGGGTACAGAGCTCAGAAGTGCAGATGACTGGGGAATCACATGGTAATGAGATAAAAATTGTATTTTTCCTCCCAAATGGAAGTGGACTATTTAAAGGAAGTGGACTATTTAAAGACGTGAATTTTCCTTGGGGGAAAGACCTGTGAGTGATGCAAAAGCAGCTGGGGAAGGAGAGGAAGACAATCAGGGGTCAGTTGTTGCAGGATTTTGGCAGGATATTGAGCTAACTCCTGAAGACAGCCGAGCAATGTTCAACTGGAATTGAGAGCTGCTGGATGAGAGTCAGGAAACTGGGGTGGATTCTGTTTCCCAAAAATGATCCTCTGGTAAAAGAGGATCGAAAACTATGAGAATAAAAGAAATATAAGGGCAAGTGGAGAAAATTCTTGGTAAGGGACAGAAAATGCCAGGCCTTTTCATGGTTCACTGGCTCCCTTGCCAAGCAGCTGTGTCCTGCTGCAGAAGGAGAATGCTGGACTGACAACAGCAAGCTGTGGAAGGCATTTCAAGAGCAGGGTGTATGTGATGCCAGTACTTCATCTCCAGGCTTTGGTGGAGGAAAGGAAGCAGAGAGAGTGTCCTGATGAGTAGTAGCAGGCATAGATAGAATGTTCTTTCATCATGCTTTTTTATGGTGTGGCATCTGGGTTGAACAATTTCATTTGTATTGCATTGCATGGTGTGTGAGTGCTTGGCAAACATAGGCAGGTATCTGAAATCAAGGTATTAATGGAGATCAGGAGCAGAATGACCTAATGTGATCACAAATAGGCTTTAATATTGCACTACAGGACAGCAACTCCCACACTGAAGCAAAGAAAGGGTTTGAATGTGTGGTCTACAGGCTTCATGCTCTGTGGCAAGGACCTGATGTTTATAAAACATCCTAAAGAGTGTCTGTGAATAGCACAGGGGTTCAGCAAGGCCTGACTAGCTCTCCAACACACTGCATTTGAATTTAGGGAGTGAGGGACCTGGGCTGGGCTTGGGCCAAGCAGCAGCAGTCCAAACCTGGTCAGTCTTGCCAGGCTACCCACCTGTGCAGACCTAGCTGAGCAAAGTGCTGCACTGGGGCTGCCGCAGCCTGGGCAGCCTTTGCTGGCGGGACTTTCTGAAGAGAGTGGAAAAATACTAAGCTGGACAAGCAGGGCAAGCAAGGAGGAGAGACTGAAGACTGTTCTAGAACCCTACTATGGCAAAGTGCCTGGAAAAAAGCTTCCTGAGAGCAAACTGTTGCACGTGAAGTGCTGTGTTATGACAGAGGGTTGAAGAAAAAATTATTGTTGACTTTGCAGGTGAATGACCAAAGAGCCAACGTGAGAAAATGAGCTCTTGGTTTGCCATAGAGGTGTTTGTTAAGCTTTCATGTGTTGAGCAACTGGAATGCAAAACCTCTTTCAGTTTGGTGACAAGAGGCATCTGAGAAGTAGGGGCACTCATCTGAATTAAAAATCAACTTTTGCTAGACTGGTGTTCCTGGCAGGTTACACCTGCTTCCCACCCCATGCCTTGCTGCCACTCTGTCTGGAGCAATGTGCTCTTAACAATAGCTGGTGGCTGGAAGGTACAGCGTGTGCTGCGTGCTCATTTCCCTTTCCTCCCACCCTGATTGTTATTGCAGCAGTCGGGAGCAAGAAGGGCTCTTTAACACCATTAAGCTGTGAGAAACTGTGACAGCGAGGACCTGACTTCATGCAATATGAAGTTGAAAAAAATATTTAAAAAGAGAAGATGCCTTCCTGTAAGTACTTTGTACTATAAAGTGTATGTATATACACAAACACATGCACATGCATCCGGGAGGAGGTGTGTGTCCGTGGGGGGAAATCCTGCCCGCACCCGTCAGGGAACAAATTCCCACTGACCTTGGCAGAGCAGAGCTTCAACAGCTCTCTGTGCATGTGGTGGCACCTTGTGCAAGCACTCAGGCAGGCACACTGCGAGCACATTTACTCACTGCACTGCTGGGGGATGGCACCTGGGGAGGCAGAAATTCAAGAATCCCACAACTGACTTTAGTAGTTACTGTCTTGAGAACTACTATTTTAAGGCTGATTATAATTCTATTCCAGTGATTTTTTTTCAACTGTTTTGAATTTGTGCATCTCAAAGCATCTTTCAGTGATAATACAGATGAAAATTTAAGATACCATTGGAATAAATATAAACCTTGGTTTCCTTAGGTACTATTCAGAGATCCATTAAAAGCAGTTTAGGGCACCAAGGTTTAAAGACCTGCTCCAGTATATTTAGCTACAGTGTGCCAAAACTTGAGTGGCTATTTTCACCTCAGCCCCCGAGAATTTTATTAACAGAATTGATTTTATTATTTATTATTATTATTATTATATTATTTTAAAATTTTTTTAAATTAACAAAACTGATTTTATTAAAAGAAAATGAGTGTTCATAACTATCATTTTCTAACAGTTGGATTCTCATTTTTCTGTCCTTCTCTTTCACCACAAGTATCACAAAGCAGCATCACCACATGTGACAGACACTTACCTGCCACCTTCACCCTGACCTCACACTCCAGCTCTGTGGAGCACAGAACCAGGTGGCTCTCAAGATCAGAGCTGTGACTCCTGCAGGAGAGCATTATGCATCCCTGTCTGGGACCAGAGTCGGGGCACTATGCCAAGCCCGTTTGAGAATTTGACCTAAACTGTAATTACCATGAGTGATGGCTGCCTGCTCCTGAAAATCTGCTGCAATGTCACAGGTGCTGAACATTTGGGCAGTCTGAAGATAAAGCCCAGCCAGCCAGTGCAGTGCTGCCTCGGTTTGAGGGTGACATGAAGGATGGTAGAACAGGGGCCAGAGCTGCTTGTAAAGGAAACCAAACATGTCTTCAGAGTCATAGTGTTTGTTCAAGATTCCAAATATCTGGTGAAACCAAACCAAAACAGGAGGATTACTGAAGAATGTCAAGCATACCTATTTTTGTGTAACAAGTATAAAATACTAAATCACTTCCAGAACAATCTGAGGTACTGTTAAGACTAGCATGTCCTCAGTTCCAGTGGAAGAGCTTCGAACCAAGAACCTTCCAGTTGCTCTGGGCAAATGCATCCTCACTTCCATGCAGAGCTGCGTTCCCTCGGCCATGCTCTGCATTTCACTGGAAAAGCTGGTAATATTGCAAGCTGGTGAAGAAGAAAAACTGCTGAGCTGCTTTGGAACTCTTAGTGGGTGAAATTCATTACAATTTAATGATTTTTTTTCTTCTATTCATTTTAAAGATGTGTATGAACTACTTTCAGAATGTCATTATCATCTGGTTTTTAATTTATTTTTTTTTTTCATATACTATGCACTTTCTCCTTGGCACACCCTGTACAGGGGAGCTTGTACAAGACAATGAATAAAGGACTATGGTAACCACTCCATAAAGCTGTAAATTGCAGACATTGCCACAGTACCTACAAGCTATATTCTATCAAATTTACCTTCAAACACTGATGTCAGCTGCCCCCGAGCATCTGGATGACCCCACATGTGTTAGCAATACACTGCAATGACACACATGTGCTCCCACACAGCCCATCCCTGCACTGGCGGCACAGGTTTCTTTGCTCAGAATCACATTATGTGTGTGTTTGTTATTCATGTTTCTGCTTCCCCAGCTTTCCTTTGATGTAAATTTAACACAGTCTTTTTTTCCCTCTGTTATTATTTGAAACAGAAACTCTGGGACAATAGGAGCATCAAATATAAGATATATGGAAAAACATTAAGTAGTGTGTTATACTTTTTCTGCAAGTATAAGCTATAATAAAAAATACATATTTCTCAGAAGAAAAATAATAGCCTTGACGTTTTTCCAGAAGCTACAAACTTAGAGTTTGAGTCAGGCTGTCATGCCATGGCACTGAGCTGGCCAAAGTCTATTGCAGAGCATTTGTGTCAGGGGTGCCAGGAGGAGACTGATTGTCTACAACACTGCTAGAGATGTTTTATTTCAAGAGGGCATTGGCTTGTAAGTCCCTGGCAAATCCTATACTGTGTCATACACAGGTTTGGAAAACAAATGGAAAGACACTTATGTGAAGGCTGGGAAAGATGCTTAAGCTTTGCATTCCTCCTTAAATGTTTCTGAGCAACACTTTAACCTGTTATTAGCTTGCACAGTATATGAAGACCATGCTACTCTGTGCTTAACCTTTAAACAAAATTTCTGTGATTGCTGGCCCTGCTTCCCAAAGCATCTGTGAGAAATGAACAGGACAGATGGAAGCAGCCTTTCCCAGTGGGTGCAACTGAACATTTCTGTAATGATTTAAAGCTATGTTAAACAATAGCTTGTTCACATTGAAATGCAGAGCATCCCAAGATGCTGCATGAGACAGGGGAGAGGGCTGAAATTGCTTTTGCGGTGATGCTGGGCATAATTAAAGGCTTATGTCTGAATCTTACATCTATTAAACTGCTGTACAACAAGGGAAACAGCTCCCTAAGTAGCTTTTTACAAAACATTAAATATACTATCATAACAATAAAACCTAACTATCCAGCTGCTGGTGAATTATGTACATGTGGTACTGTGGACATCATGTCTCCTCTCCCCCCTTGAATCCATCCCTTTCTGCTGCTGGAAAACAGCAAAGGTCCTCCAAGGAGCAGCTGAGAACTTTAATAAAAGTAAGTCAGAGCTGCTTAATCTGTTTTTGTGATCTGGCTGCACTTTTTCTGAAAATGATGATTGTTCCTTTGGCAAAGTTCAGGGTAAAGTGAGAGCTTTTAGTGTGGCCCCAAAACGGGGGAGGAAAAAGCTGCTTGCTGTCTTCTCTTTTGACATGGCAAATAAAGGCAAATGTGTGAAGGTATTAGAGCCCCACTGCAGGGCAGGAAGAGGAAAACAAATGATACCACACCATATGCCCATAAACCCAATTAAAATGCATTCACATTCATTTCTCTTCTCCTCAGCTTCCCTTTTCCACACCAGTGAACAAGCATGTTTGACAACAGAGTGTGGGAATTTCTAGTTCACTGAGCAGGTTTCCTTTCTCTTTGCCCCTGCATCTACCTGAGGCTGCAGCTCCAAACCCTCACACTGCACTTTAAAGCAAGCCCTGTCTCCCCCCACCACACAGCCAGGCACGGCACGCATTGCCAGGGACTCCAAGGGAGCAAATTGGGAAGCAGCAGACAACAGCTTGAGGTTAAGCATTCCCAGTGGCAGTGCTGGGCTTTGTAGGAAATCAAACCTTTTAGGCTCCCTGATGATGTTGTGCTTAGCTCACCACCTTTCCCAGGCATGGAGCTTGCTTTGCTTGAGCAATAGCTCAGGAGAAGCAGCGAGGAAGTGAGCAGGACCTTCTGCCTTCAGCAGGCATGGAGAAGCAGGCACAGCAGCAAGGTGAGACCTTCTCAGTGCCACTGGCAAGAAAGGGGCAGGGGGAAAATGCTGCAGGGTGCTTAGAAGCCTGGAAAATACCTTGGAGTCAGTGGGGTCATGAACACATGAGACGAAGACAATATGAGCTATTTGTTAGAGGCCAAATGGATAGAGAAAGGGAGAGAATCTTAGTGCGGCAAATCAGTCTGCAAGCACCAAAATTATTTTTAAAAATGCGAAAGGATGCACTTGCCATTATAAAATAAAATAGGAAGATCAACAAATAAACATGGTCTACAATTCATAAAACTATTGTTAGCTAGATAGCAGAACCCTTTTTTCAGGTAGAACAGGCAACTTCATCTGCAGCTTTCTCATTTCTACTTTTCACAGCTTTAATGCAGAAGTAATTACTTCCTTTTAAATGTCCTTCCTTGTCCTCTTCATCTTCCTATTGACATAAAAGCTATTGACTGCACCTATTAGCAGAGCACTGCTTTTCATTGTCTTGATTTAAACTCTGTTGCTTTCTCCCTTGTAGGGTATCTCAGATCTCAATGAGAATTCAAAACACTTCCTTATAACTTTGCAGTCTCTGGGTTCTGGGTTTTACATCCCCCTCCTTTGCCAGCCTTTTCAGGTCTCCATCCCACTGCTTCCTACACAGAGTACAGCTGTCAGGCTGATGATACAGATGCAGAGATGAAATTCAATTCTCAAAAGTTGGCTTAGTAAAAGGATTTAAACATGCAGTTCCAGATAGTTTTCTCTGTATGCATTTTCTTTATGCTTTTAGATTCACCGCATCAACTTTTGCTTCTTGAACAGGTGAAGAAACCAACAACAGAAGCAGGGTGTTAACCTCCATGCTCGCTTGTGCCTCAGGGAAATCAAGCAGTTGGGGAAAATACCAAGCAAGTGGCTGAACAGTTGTTTAGTTGAGCAAGAGGCTGCTCTGCAAAGTGCTAGGAATCAGGATCATTTCTTCCCTTTGCCCGAAGCTTGACTCCTCCCAACACTAAAACCTCCTTAGTCCTTCTCCAGACTTCTCAGTGTCTTGTCCAGTCCCCAGCCACTCTGTGGTTCTCAGATCTACTCTTTCATCTCCTTACCCCAGTTTCATCTCCATGCTGAGCTGGTCTTGGTCCCACTGTGTCCAAATTCTCATTTGGTCTGGCCTGGGTCATTTGCTGTGATAGCTTTCAGTGAGCTGAAAGAAAGAAGAAATGTCTCCTGCACCAGTTAGTTCCCATCAGTTGTCTGATTGCTTTCTGATGCCAGAAAGGCTCCAGGAAAGGTCTAAAGGCGGAGGTCACATATTACCTTATTCTTTAAAAAGGCAGAGAATTTCTAGAAAATTTCATCCTGAAAAGGATACCTAGCATTGAAAATTTCATTCAGATTTTTGGAAATGTGTGCAAACAGCCTCTTACAAAAAGAAATGCAGGAAAGGAGGGTTACTTGTGACACCCCAAGTCTGTGATTGAAATAATTATATGAGCTCTTGCCCACTGCTTTCCTAACCAGGAGTAAGAGCTCCCAAATGAGCTAACTGATTCTCTTTGTCAAGCCATATTAGCGCTGTATGAACTGTAATATTTACTTAAAATCCATATGTTGAGCTTATGCCCGTGGTCACTTTTTGCTGTGCGACTGTGGAGACCATGCTGTCTCTGTCGTGTGAGGTAACCACGAGGGAAATCTGGAAGAAGGCACAACATTTTGAGGTTGCCTCATGCTATTCAGGGTTTGACAGGTCCATTGTTTACACAGCATTAATATCAAATTGATGCTTTTGGGAAACTCCACCCGTGAGCGATCCAGAAAACTTCCTGATATGCCCAATAAGACTTCAGCCAAGTGCAGTAATTGCAGGCTGCAAAATAATTTTTCAGAGGAAAAGGATGGGAGAGAAGAGAGGGTGAAAACACAGAGCAGAAGAGATAAGCAAAGAACTGATGGGCTACAGTTCGGTGGACAATATAGGCATGACAAATATTAGTGCAGAAGGAGGCAGAGCTTGTAGGTCCATTTGTGGAGACTGTACAACCAAATTATCAGAGGTTGTACTTAAGCAGAATGGGACTCATATTTGTCCTGTCCCTATCTCTCTCTCTGCCAGCATTCAGCCTCTGCTGCCATTGTCTCTTCCTCTCACACCCTGAAAACCTGAAGCCTCTTCTCCTTGGAAGTTTCAGGGTCTGGCAGAATTTACAACATTGCCTAGAAAATTACACTGGGACACATCCCTTCCTTTCCCAATTCTTTCTATAGCTCCTGGTCATGCTGTAGCAGCAATATCTTGTTGGCTGTGCCAGCCTCTTGAGCAATCCCCTTTTGGATGTAATGGGTCACTGATTGAGAAACTAAAACTGAGAGATCTGGAAAAAATTACATGCTCTAATGCTTAAAGAGAATATTAAAATGATGCTTACAGATGGATTCTGTTGTTTGGTAACAGCAAGACCAAATCAACTTCAGAGGTTAAATCAGCAGATCTTCTTGATGTTGGCCAAATGTTTCTTTTCAGTCAGCTGCTTTTCAAAGCCAAGTTAACCCAAGTAAACAGACACAATTGACATAGTGATGCTCATGGACTGAAGTTAAAAAACAAGTATAGGACGTTGTTAGAGATAAACAGTTCGGAGTACTAAGGCAGATAAAGGTGACTGCCTATGGCATGAGCCCTGAGGTGAAAGGGAAGTTATCTGCCTTCCACAACTTGCTTCCCCCATGGAGCCCCCAGGATCCCAGCACACACCTGCACAAGGCCCTGCCCTCAGATCACCCTGCATTAAAGAGGAGGAATGAAACATCCAGCACCCCCAGGTGATTCAGACTGAAGTGCAGAGTAACATCTCTGGCTCCAAGGGAAGATGGAGCAGATAAACTAGGGAGCAGCAGCCAGTTGGCCACCAAGGTGGCTTTCTAGAATATATTTCCATGTCTAAGGTCCCATGAACCACCTCATGTCCACAATTCCAGTAGCCAGAGCCAGGGAAGACAGTCAGCCTCTGTCCCAGAAAGTGGCCTGGAAGAAGAGAGTGAAGGAGACACTGCTGAAGGGCACTGCTGGCACGGACAAACCACAATGCAATGAGGTATTTTAGAAAACAGAGGAGACAATATTGGCACTGGGAGGTCTTCTGAAAATGCTCAGAAATGAAACTCAGCGTGGTACGAAAAATATTTCACTTCCATGGCAGTTTAACTGGAGCAGCTTCTCAGAAAGAGAGGAAAGTTGCTCTGGGTCTCTCACATAACAAAACATGGTACTGGGCTATGCAAGGTCCTCTCTATCAAAATATCTAATTCAGAACAATCAGAAAAAGCCAGGCAGAAACAATGTGTATTTCTCTCAAGACCTTTTCCCTCTAATTTAAAAAAAAAAAAAAGAAATAAAAGAAGTCAGGAAGAATCACAGGTTCAGTCCAGAGCCATCCTGGAGCCGTGGAGCCTGGAGAGCTGCCAGGCAAGCTGGCAGGAAGTCAGGCAGGCTTGTGATGGAAACCTGCCCTGTGTTTCATCGGAAGTTCATTCAAACAGAGACGCTTCTGCAAAACATTTTGCTTACGACAAATCGGTGTTCTCTGACAAAAACCTGGGCTGTTGGAAACCTCCCAGGCGGCGTACCTTGTGGCATAATCGTTCCTTACATAACTAAAAGGAAAAAAAAAAATGGAAGAAAGAAACTGGGTGTGTCATAGCTAACATTAATGGGCTACATTATATATAGTTTGTGCCTCCTTATTTGGAGGAATTCTTAAAAATGAGCCCTCGGGAATTTCAGTCTGATTTTCCACAAGTGCTGAAGGCTCAGCTTTGTTACCGTACACTGTACACAAACATAAAAGTAACAGCGAGATTTTGGGTGAAGGTGGGGCAATTTTACTGTATCCATCATCTTTTCATTCTGAATAGCATTTTTCAGATATTACAGGTTGTTAGTTCTGAATTCCTCCTTGTTCCTACTAAATCCATTAGATGGAAAAATATTGATAATTCCTCCCCAAAACTCAGATTCTGTAACAAGGGCATAAGTCTCTCACTTTGAAATTACTAACTAGAGCATTTAGAGCAAAAAGAGAAATGTAGAAAACATATATGTAACTTGGAATACCTGGACAGCTGACAGCATTTTTCTTTTCAAAATGAAAAGACAAGATGAGGGATATTTCTTCTCTTATGGTTTTGAATGATACTGGAAACCTCTCTTGCTATAGCATCTCTTCCAAAGGAGAACCCCAAAGGCTGTAGGACAAGGTCTGCATACAAACTGGGGACCTAGTTGTACATTCTCTTCATTTACCCGAGAACCAGAGCAAGACCTGGGAGGCTCTAATTCAGGTAGCTGTGAAAAAATAGCAAAGTGCCCTTTTAAACTAACCAGAAGCTCAAGTTAAATGGTTGTATTCATTTTTCATGTACCTTTAAAGGAAACAGACATCAGCTGCTGCTCAAATTTTCTTTCATTGCCCCCCAGTTATGCGAACACAGTGCACAAGATTAAGACATTTCCAGCATGTAAATTCAATCATGTGAGAAGTCCCACTGATTTCAGCCAGTGACTTCCTATTGAGTCAGCAAAGTGCTGCTGCCTGCATGTGATTTGAAGGTGACTAATGTCCCTGGCTGCGCCGCGCTGGTGGGGAGCTGCAGCGGCAGGATGCCCTGCCTGTGTCCCGCCTCTGCTTGGGGACAAGATTGGTGTGACCACGAGTTCCCACACGCTGTGCTTTCATCCCTGTGCCCAGAGGCAGCAAGAAGTGCACTGGGCTTTGTGAGAGTCTAACTAGGGGGATGCTCGAGGGGGCAGCGCTGCTGCTGCTGCACGGCCAAAAGCCCAGCTTCATGCTTAGGCTTCCCCACACGCTGAAACTCTGGTAATTTGGAGTGGTGCTGTATCAGCCCTGGCTCGCAGGAGACTTTCACAACTTCTCTAATGAACCTCTCACAGTCTTTCAATAATGCAGCTATTTATAGGCTGGGTCTATACTGAATAGATTGCAGAAGCTGCACAGAAGCTCACAGTGTTTCAGCAATGAAGGCGTAGAGAGACATCAGAGCAGACTGAAATCACTCAGTATAGTTACATACAATCAAATATTATAATCTGCTATGTTTTGCATGATTAGACTCACTGCTTAACTGAAGAGTTAACAGCATTTTAACACATTTATATAATATTCTTAGAAGTGACAGCTGTTTTTGTGAAGTGCAAGAATTTTCAAGTCATAGACAAAGGGCTAAGCCCTGCTCTTGCTCACAACATCAAATTTTAGGTGTGGCATCACTGAAGTTTAACAGAATACCCCCAGTCAGTGCAGAACTTTGACATAGCCAGAAACTATCACTAATCATCTCATCTTTCTCTTTCAAATTACTCTTCCTAGGCTTTAGTAAACATCCTGGGTCTTGCGGTCCCAGCATATATCATGAGATGAAAATATTAATTAAAAAAAATGTTGAACCAGTGTGCTCATGAGAAAGCATTGCTGCTGTTCTTTTACCACCCAAGCCCATTTCATCTTACACATTTCCAATTGAGATGTGCAAGACGCAGGTAGCACAAAGCAGCAGGACCTTTTGCATACAGCTCACCTGTAGCTTTCTTAGAAGAAATCAAAGAAAGAATTTTACTGCTTTGAGCTTCTCAGACTTGTGCTTCTCTGACACTTGTTCATGAAGTCCCAGTAAACAGCAGATTTACACAAACATGCTTTGCTTATGAATGTTATAAATCTTATTCTGAATCTTATGAAAGAATTGACACTCGATACAGGTGTTAGAATAAGCACCACAAGCCTTTGGCTTCCACTACTGCGGCGGGAAGAGGGTACAGTGACACCCTTTAGCACAGACTCCCAGCTCTTGCTACCTTCTGTGTCCTTATCTCTCTAAAAGGAGCAGGGATTTCCTCTGGGGATTAGGAGGAGATAAAAACTCAAGACAGAGGTACTGTTTCATTACAGTACAAAGCACATATGGATGAAAAAGACAGTCAATGGTTGTCTTTGCTTCTTCTCTTCTGGACATTGATTCCTCTTTAGTGGCTCTGAAGAGAAACAGGGTCCCCTCTCTTTTACCCAGATCTGCAAGGACACAAGCCATAGAGGGACTTGCAAACCTAAGTACTGATGGGGCTGCAGAATTCTCTATTTATATGGCATTGAGACTCTCAGTCCTCTCCTGCTTCTGCAAGTGCCCTGAGCAGGCCCTTGCTACAGGCACAGGAAAATCATGGGACCCCAGCCAGCAGCAGTGCCAGTACCCCCATTAATGCCAATGCTCCATCCTGAACTAGATTTTCCTGCACTGGTCTACACTGTTGCTGCATCTCCATTTCACATCCAGCCCTCCTCAGGTGCATGACTTCTGAAAGATGAGGTTAGGCTAGGCACATGGACCCAAACCAAAGGTCCTGTTGCAGGACTGTATGAGTAGCCCAGAAATCCCAGAGACCTCTGAACAGAACTATTAAACTATCAAACAGCAGCTCTTCTGACCCTGACACACTCAGATGTTTTTTTTCCACCCGTTCCATTAATTTTTGCTTCCGAACAGTGGGAAAATGAAACAAGGCAAGGTGAAGACCTTGACCTGATTGTGTAGCTGCGTGGCAGGAAATGTGTTAGTGAAAAAGGCGTTTTTTCTGCTTTAAGTTTCATTTACAAATACACTGGTGGTACCTTGTCTAGGACTGCTGATTGTCTTAAAAAGAAACAATTTGGAAAGGATGACATATTTTGTCTCATGTATGGTTCCTCAGTGCTCACCAGTAAAACCCAACATTACCAATAAACAATCAAAGATTTTGGTATTATTAAGATGTTTAATTGTGGGTATAGTATTAAGCTAAAAATACGCTCTATAACAGATAATAAAAGCAGCTTATCACTCACCGACTAATTTAGAAACTCTTTTTTTCTGCTGCATTTAAAATTTCTGGTGAAATTGGTGAGGAGTGTACTCAGCACATCCTGTTAGCTGAGTCAATTGAAATTGCACCTGTTCTTGGATGCAAGTCATAACAAATGCAACCCATATACATTGTAAAGAAAAGGACTTGTATGCACTTTTTCCAATTAACATCTGCCTTTTGGCAAGTCATTAACCTATTTTCTCACAAAGAAACAGCTTCAATTGTATTATGCATCCGAAGCGTGCAAAAGTCCCTGAGGGGGTACTCTGACAAAAACATACTGTTCCTGGATCCAATGTGAACATACATATTCATTAATTGTTTGGGGCAATGAGTACAGAATTTCTGATTTTTAAAAGTCTTACAAGGTAAACAGGTTACATAAAGCTACATCCCTGGAAGCAGTCACATCCCAACTACTGACACTCAGAAGAAAAATCAAGAGTGATTTTATGCTGTGACGTGGCAATGAAAATAATTCAGCAATACTGTAATAAGACTTCTAGGAAGAAAAAAGAACATTGTTTATATTAAAAATAGTACAGCATATTTATTTATTTAAATAAATATAAATAAAGATGGTAAGTTGTATTTTTCAAATCCCTTATGCTATATGGATCTATTCAGGACATCCTAAAATGGCAATGAGAACTTATTCTACCACCACTTTTTCCAGTCAGAAGATTGATATAATCAAAACTTAAAACTACAGTTTCGATTTCTCACCATGAAGATGATAATGAAGAAACTAATATTAATTTACACATGCCAAAGCAAGAAACAAGAGTCCCCCAAAGACAAGGGACTTGTTCAGAGACATGCACCTCCGGGAATTGGTTTCCAAATCCCTACGTTTATAAAAAAATATGTCAGCTATAGCAAAAAGTGAATGCCGAAGCAAAAACTGGTAGCATTTCTTTCCGTTTGGAAGAGCATTTTTGGTTTGAAATATCTGCTGAAGTACATTGCAATGAGCTGCAGAGCTACTGCACAGAACTTTGACACTTGAGGAATCTGAAGTTGGGTTTCTCCAGAGACAGTCTCCCAGCAACAACTATTCCTGCCACCACCTTCTCTCTCTCGACACACAGACCTTGGGGATCTACTATGTGTCATTCTTTTCAATAAGTAATTGAGCCATTTTTGCAGTAGCTGCCCTGAATGCTGGAAGCAGTCTTTCTCCAGCAGGGTGGCCTATTTATATTTAGTACCAGAGGGATAATTTAGCCTGCAGAAAGCTGTATTCCATCAGGTACATTGTTCAGCTTGTTTAGAACAAGTATGGGATCTCAGTACTTCACTGCAGTTTGCAATAGAGGTATAATTTTCATAATTTAAAGACCCATGCAATTATTTTTTCATATGGTGGAAAAGCACAACTAAGGCTAAACAGCAGGCATTTTCCTCTAGTTTTATAATTCAAATTAGTCAAGTCACCAGTCATTTAACAGAGTACAAACCCTAGAGTAAGTGCTTCTGAGTTTAACCAGCCTTGGCAGGTGCTTTCAAAGGAAGTTTTTCCATTACATAACTTTATTAGAAATTATATGGATCAAGAGAATAAAATAACTTGCCCACATCAATGCTTTTTTAAAAGAAACATCATGTTAGCTGGTTGTGGCTGTGCTTTATGAGAGCCATCACAGCTTGAGGAAAGTACATCCATCCTGTTTTCAACCAAACACGACCAGACATCCCAAGTGTCAACACGCTGAGTTTCAGTATCAACAGACCACCCAACAGAATGAAAATAACACGCCTTAATTTTGAAATGTTATGTTGGTTCACTAGATTCACAAACAACAGAGGAATAAACTGGATTAAGTAGTAAATGCTCCAGATAATAGGTACTGAAAAGGAAGAAGGATTAGTGATAGGAGATAAGGCAGAAGGGAAAATTTCAGCAGAGATTTTATTAAAAAATACAGAAGTTAAAGAAATATCCAAATCTTGTTGATAAACAATCCTGAAGAAACTTAAATCGGCAGATTTTTATTTTAAGACACATTTATATATAGTCCACCAAGAGAAAACAAGAAATAAGCAGAAGTATTAATAGCTACATGATTTTGTGTCTTTTAAAGGAAACAAGAAGTAACGGCAAAGACCACAAGAGTATTTCTAAATTCATAAAGCAGAGTATATCTCATCTAAAAGGCAGCATTTACATAACTTTGTGTTATATACTAGTATAAAGAATTGCATAATCAAAGGTCAGGCTGGAATATGTAAGACCATTCTTTGACAAAAAATCTGTGGCTAGGATGCTGCCTAGAAACAGTTGCATCCAAAAATTTTATAAGACTCCTTCCTTGCCATAAACAGTAGTACTTAAGACTGAGCTGCAAATATGGAGTGCCTACTTACAAAAATCAGAGTTAACGAAGGAAGTAAGGTGATGTCTGGCTATCTGAAGGTAGTTCCTGAGAGAGAAAATGAAAAGTTAAACAAGAAAAATTGACTGCATATTTCTGTGGCTTGAACTGCAATCATATTTGCACAGTGAGCCTCTGCTTAAGCTGAACTCTGTTGATGTTAATGAGGTTCAGCCTGGGAAATGGGCTTTATCTATATACAGTCAGTTGCAGAATTGGATTAAAATGGTCCTCCATTTCAAGTGTCCTATTTTTCAATACACACGTAAAGTTACAGAAATGGATGATTACCTAATTTTGACTGTGGATTTACAACAGGTGTTCTGCAATTGCCATTTAAAAAATAATAGACAGACATAAAGAAAATAGATATTTTCCATTAAAAATAAGACCTAAAATCATCTAAGAATTGCATTTTTATTAAAAATAAAACCCAAATCATCATACACTGCAAAATCTTTCCTGACTGCATGTCTGCATTCACAAAGCATTACCTGATGGGGTACATTCATAGCATGCAAAGCTTGAGCACATGTGGACATTCTCACAGGATAAGAATCTTTTGTATTTATAACCTAGATTTTGCATCATTTTGTGTTTGGTTCAAATACATTCTTCAGAAGTATAAAGCTGATTTTAATTTTTCTAAATATGAAAATTTAATTTTGATGGGGATAAGCAGAAGTGTTCAAACACATCAGTCTTGCAGCTGAATTCACACATGCAATTATAGATTCAAAGTTCAAGTGACTTAATTTTTGTATTTGTAACTGAACGTTTTCACACTACACATTCTTGTAGTCATTACTAAATGTTTAGAAGATATAGAATAACTCACCACTTTTTGGTAAAATATTCAAGAATATGTAAGGGACAAAGAAAACCACTGGTACTTTTGGTTTTATGTCTTAATTTAGGTAAATAAATGTACTTTAATTTAAGTGACATTGCCTTAGCACAAAGAACATTATTTTCACAATCCTTGCCTGAGTTTAAAAACCTGCATAGTGGTAACCTGCGTAATAACTGCTATTCATCTAAAAATACATAGTGGCTTAGTTATATATTCAAGGATCTTGCTAGGCTGAAATAAGAGTCTTGGAATGTTCAGTGGAAATTATTTAGAAAATAATAGTTCTGATTGAGCTAGACTTCATTAAATATATAACCAGAATATCTGCTTGTTACCAGTGTTTGAAACATCTTTTTTAAATTTCTTCAGTTTTTATTACATTGATTTGATGTTTCTGTTTATAGCAAAATCCAGTGAAGAAACATTCCTCGTGATTTTATGAAACATATTCATCAATATAGTTAATTTTCATTTTTTATTTGTTCATGTTTCATTTTTTCTTTGTTTATTCATTGTTGATATGTTTGTTTTCCCTTGATTAATATTTTTTGCTGATCTTCTATGCATTCTTTCAATTTATCTTCAGTACAAGTCAGACGTTGTTCCAGGACTGAAACAGTCTGTATGAAGAAGAGAATGATTTCAATTGGTTTCACATTACCTGCACAGTATTATAAAAGCTTGCAACATAGTAACATAAGAAAAGTAATTTTAACTCAACAGGGTAAAAAAAAAAAACAAACTATAAGATGGCTTAGCTATTCCACTATTTATAACTGTATTTAAAAATTACAGCTTTGCATCCATGGAGATTGTCTAAAGGTTTTTAATTGTTTTCACAAAACATTTTCTCTGAGAGAAATCCATACATGCCTAATGTAAATTACTCTGAAATACTACATGAAAGTTGCACCCATTTTGCAATAGAAAACCAGCCATCACTGTGACCACAAATGATGTCTTCTAAAAACCTAAAAGAAATTTCTAAGGCATTCCCAAGAAAATGAAGTGAGAAAGAAATATACTATCAAAAGGCATTCATTCTCTAAGAGATTATCTTCATCAGGAAAAGCAGTGGTTTGGACCCAGACTGGCAGTTTCTTTTTCATCCAACTTACTACACAAATCATTTTCAACTCATGACTTGACTCCATACTTCCCAAAATCTATTTCTTCCTAGTTAACACACATACTGCAAAAGACCACAGAAAAAAACCCTTAGCTGCTCCCTTTTGATGTGTTTTAATGTTAATATATTACAGACTACAAAGTAGTATCTTAAAATATAAGCTAAATCTGGATTACTATAAAGAAGCATTGAGCATTTGCAAACAAGTGACTCAGTCATGACTGACACTAGTATTTGTGCAGTTTCACTGATGCTAGGACTTATTCCACTGCTTAGATTCCTACCTAAACCAACCCCTCACACACGGAGTTTGAAAAGGGATTTAATGATACATTGCCGATTTACTTTGTTCTTCCCCTGCTAGTGCATGATTGTTCCAGCTGGAATCCGACCATGCTTGCTAAACAACTGGCTTCTGACAAAACTACCCTAGATGCCACTACTGAAAAACAGTGATCCACTTCACCCAGAGTTAAAAATACAGCAACAATCATTATGTATCAGGAAGCTTTCACTTTAGTAAACACAATATATGCAATCAATATTTTCTGAAAGGAAAACACCAAAACAGTCAACTTGGCTATACAACTATTCAAAATAACCCCATAGTCTTTAATATATGAACACAATTCTAGGGTATTTTTTGCCCTTTGTGTTTTTGAACTTCGAGTGTTATCTGTCATTGCATACTTACTAGAGTTAACATATCCAGCTGCCCCATGATGTGGTCCAAAACCTTGCCCACCGAGGAGGAGGAGGCTCTGTGCTTGTGCACAGGAGGCACAGCTGACTCGCTCTCATTCTCTGCCTTCCTTTTGGAACTTCTCACCGACATTGAAGTGGAGGGACTCCGCAGCTTTTCCTTTGTGCTACTACCCTTGAAAAACAGAAACACCATTTGAAGATTCGGCTGTCTTTGTCTTCATTTAAGTAGAACCATACCATAAAATAAACAGAAAAGTCAGTCTTTTCATTAAAAAAAAAAAATCTATTTACACATATGTGCACACACACAAGGGCCTTCAGATTTGCTTTTTGTACCAGGTATAATTCATGACACCTCAATTTGTTCTGACCTAAGAGAGTCTTCCAGCTGTTATGGATGAGGCAATCAGGGAAATCGCAGCAGTCTTTAGGTACATGTTTCAGGTACACATGATTGAGGAGGTACGTGCTATACCCCTAGGACTGGAATTATAAATAAATACTATTAATGAGGGGTGTTTTCTTCAAAAAGATAGCTCTGGTTGACAAAGAAATTCACTCAGAGTAGTCATATGGATGAAAAATCCATATGTGACTAGATGATCACAAGGGTTCCTTCCAACTTCATAGTATGAAACCTTTGTTTAGTATGAATTAGCCTCTTATTTCAGCATTAAAAAACAAAAAGTAGTTTTCAGTTGCCTATTCAGTGATGGTACTTTTTGAGAAACTGATTCCTTTAGAAAATGGGAGAAGGAAACAACAGAAAAGATCCACACAATGCAAAATCGAAAGAAATAACTTTGATGTATAAACATTGCTCCAGGCTAAGTGAAAGAGGATGATCTTCCCAATCACTTTGGTTTTGTCTGTGCCTTGAAGTTCTTAATGATATTTTTGAGTCATGAAAGGTTAAATCATCACTAATTGCTCAGAAGGTCCTTCACAATGACTTTACCTGATTAATTAAGAACTGAAATTTTTTTGAAAACGTCTTATATCTTCAGACAATTTTAGTTTATTTTTACACGAAGTTAAGTTTTACTATTTCTAATTACACTTCATGTATCTACATTTACAAAATAAACCCTTTAAATGGTCAAACTGTTTCTCTGGAATTTATTGGCAGTCCATGAAAATATCTATTAGCTATGCAAAGGGTAAATTTTAGTCTCACCTGATGTATTTAAAATAGAGAATATTTACAATGTACTCAAAATACATCTATGTTGTAAAGCTGAACAGATTTTCAAAAGAGAACCTTAAAATCACTGTCAGCCATTAAAAAATAGAATATCCTAAGTCTCTAAAATAATCTTGTAGAATGTAAATTGCTAGGCAGAATTACTGGCAGACTTTCACAAGATTACGTAGGTATGTTGATGAGTTTAGTTTCTGTCAATAGTGATTTAGGCACAGTTGACCCTGCCTTTGAATCAGGTAGGATCAGAGACTGATGGATTAAATACTGCCACTATGATAACATAATTATTTTAAATTTAAGTAATACTAAATCATATCAATATTATTGCAAACTTGTACTGTTGCATTATCCACAATAATATTCCTATGTCTTCAGTGCCATCCCACACAGTCCTGCACGGTAGGGAATGGCTGAAAGCAGAGATTGTGGTGAGGTAAGAGAGCAAAGAAGAAAGTCTTACCACCCTCTCTCTGGGTTAAAAGTTCTGTTGTTATGTTCCATTCTGCAAGGAGAGGTCTCAGGCCCCCAGGCAAGAACCCATGAAGTGCAGAGCAGGAGGTTCATAGCAACAGGGGCAGATACCCAGGCATGTACTTCAGACCTTAACTGACAATGCCACAAAACCACAGGGAACCCATGTCAAGGTTTGATAGTACCATGGTATTTGCTGGTACCACCTTCACTGATTTCTTTATGAAAAAAGAAACAGATAAATTCAGAGCAAGATACTTCCAGCTTCCTTGCAGCCCTCCTTTCTGTGCTTGGTGACTGACTTCAGCAAATGAACTAGGCATGTCAAATAATAAATGGCTGATGCAACTAATGCTGAAATCTATCAGGGATGCGTATTGACACCACAGTGTGACAAGAATAAAACTGCGCTAGACATCGAACTAGAGATTTCAAACATTAAAAATACAAGGCTGTCCTACAGAAAGCCCTAATGGTTATAACATTTGCACTGGTCTAAGAGAACTGGCCTTCTAAGTTGAAGTCTACTTAAACTCATGACTCATAGAGCAGTGTTTTGTCAGCCAGGCTGTTGCCTTTTAAATGCACAAAACTGTGGCAGAAAGGGTAGTCTCTCCAGCCATGCTGTTCAAGTTATGTCACTGGCCAACAGAAAGCTTTAGTTCAGTGGTTAGAATGCTCAGCCAGGAACAGGTAAGTCCTGTTCCCATGAGAGGCTTTATATATAAGGGAATAAAATGAATAAAAACTCCAGAGGAGAAAGGATACGAACCCAAAACTTTCCCACTCCTAACTAGATGATTTAATTACATCTGTGTCTCCAATATCATGAATCTAATTCTCTTCTCAATATGAAAAATTTCATTATGTCAACTTCAAATTATTCCAAAGAGTTGTATACTGTAAAGGAGTCACTTGTTAGCACAAAATGAAATAGAACACAAATGGCTTGATTTTTGGACAAGATAGGCAGAAAATGAATTTCTCATTTAATTTTACTTTGCTTTAGCTCCTTGCTTTAAAGTTTTAGAAGTCCTCAAAAGAAAGCATTACTCTGGCTCTCAACATACCCCATGTACTTTTAGATGAACATGAAGTATATATAAGATTGTTGCATCTTAAGACCATCCATATCTTCCCTTTACAAAGATTTGTGATATGAGATACTGTTAATTCAGTCCTAGGATAACTCATCCTTACTGTGTTATTTCCAACTTATGAAGATATATCTGAAGTCCTTAGGAAACAGTATTAATGGAAGGCTTCGGCATGTTTACTAAATCACGAGATGAATATTGTCTCAAATGCTAATTAACATGGAAAACATGAAGTTCAATTTGGCATTCAAATGTTAAAACCAAAATATTGCCATGCATTAAAGAATTCCTGCCTTACAACCAATCACACTATGAAAAACACTCTTGGTATTTAACTACAACGGGAGAGTCTGTTAGAATAGACTTCTTAGTGATATTTCTGGAAAAACAGAAAGATAGAGAGCTTACAAAAACCTTGCTTCTGCCTGTAAATCTTGACTGCCCAGAAGATTTCAAACCTCAATCAGGATTAGCAAAATTTTACAGAGAGATAAAGACCTCACTGATTAGGCTACAACAAATTTTAGGAAAATTGGAGGCCTGGTAGATGGAACATGTTGCAGGAAAACTAGGTAGACCTCCAGCATTATATATTCTGCATGGCAGCAGTAAACCTTAAAAGTGTCAGTGAAAAACACTTGGTGCAGCGACAATTTGTGAATCCTATGCAATTATATTTTGTAGACCCTTGTATGTATTCTCTGAAAATTATAGCACCTATTGCTGATTTTAATCAAACCTAAGGATGAGGTAGGGCTCTCAGGAGTAATTCAGTTCCTGAAAGCTTCAGGAAACCATTTGCCAGAGTTTCCCACCTCAGTTTCCCACCCGCAGAACAGCTCTGCAAGTTCACACTCCTTAGCTCTGAAGGAAATAAGAAAGAGAGGGTAAGATCCAGACTGGAACCCAGCTATTCCCAGACATCAATATCCATAAGCTCACTGTAAATAAACCTAGTATTGGCTGCCTAATGTTCACAAAGCTACTTGTACTAACGTTTTGAGAAGTACATTCATTTTCTTGCCTTTAAAAAAGTAACTAAATAGCAGAGCCAAACCAGATGTAACTGTAAACTCCAACTGATACTCTCTGACTATGCTTAAAAGCATTCTGCTTTGCAAGTCCAGTGTCCTAAGGATAATCCAGTAAACCTCAAGTACTCAAAATTAATAAACATAGATTTAACATTCAATGACACTCAAAAATTGCTGTTTGTGATTTGAAGTACTACAATTTAAAATTATTTTAAATAAATGGAGCAGGAGAGGAAAACAATCTGAGGTTATTAGACATTACCAAGTTCTAAGAACAGTTCTGCTCTGAGGTTGGTGTTTCTCACTTTCTTTTCAAACAAGATTACTGCACTTCAGATTGAAAATTAAGTAGACATTTCAGTTTAAGCTCCCATAAAGTGATTACAAATTTTGCTCTTAAACTCAACCTAAAGGGATTTTTTCAACCCAAAGAGGAAAGCTGTCAATCCAATAAAGAGAGCAAATGCAATGCTATTAAAAATCTCACCAAACACTTCAATCCTACAGTAAAATTGATCCAAAGTTCAAGATATCAGACAAATAGGCTGTGAAAAAATGTTTTGTATCTCAGTAAACTGCCACCAGCATTGCAAGTCAGAGTAGGGGAAAAGTCTTCTTGTAATTTACTAGGTTAAATTAAGATTCTTCTGTTACATATTCAAAGACTTGGGAGTACAATGCAACATGAAAGCATTTACAGACGTAAAGCAAAGAGCTTGATGTTCTTCAAACTCAAACACAGATAAGCAAATTATTGCACTTTTAAAATTTGTAAGAGAGAAATGAAATGAGACCATTTCAAATTTTCAACTTATCTAACTTGCATCCAAAATGGTAATTTTTATAATATTCTAGAAATTTGCAGAGATTTTTTAAACACTGTCAGACATCAAGTATGTTGCTGTATCTTTCAGGTTACCTGCTTTATATATACCTGCTTTTAACCTTTCCTAATATCTAACTTTTCAATCTGCTCCAGCTCAGCAAAGGGTCCAAAACAGCTGAAATCTAACACAGCACTCAAATGCCAAAACCTTGCTGTAAAGGAGTGACACTAGTCTCAGTAGACTTCCTTTACTTTTGGATACCAATCAGTTCATGTCCAACACTTTCATTCAGCACAATAATTTATTTTTTAAAAAGTTCTTTTGAAAGAAAGTCTTTCTACTCACAGTCTATTTCACATGAAGTGTTTCAAGAATTAGGTGTTGCCTTTCCTTCAAATTAGTCCCTTTCCAAAGTACTTGAAATGCTACCAATTCATAAACAACAATTCTGCATATTGCTAACAATGTAGTAAAAATATCTCATAATTCAAAAAATACCAAACTGTTCTGAGAGTCATCAGAGCTATAGCTTATTTTGAGAAAATAAATTTTCATAAGGCAATCAATTTTAAACTGGTACTTCTGAGCAAAGAAAAGAAGAAAACTAAAATGTGTACTGTGTTTTCATTCACAGCCCATTAGTAATAACATGAACCCACATTTGGGCAACTTCATGCAAGTTACAAATAAGGAGGAGAAAGAACAGATTTAATTAATCAATAGGAAGTTATTACCATGACATTACCAGCGGATGTTCAGCAGAAAATTAAATTTAGCTTATAAATGATGTCACAAACAGCAAACCATAATTGCTCATCTTTGTTTTCTGTCAAGCAAAATAGCCAAAACTCTGTGGGTGGTACTGGATCAATTTGTGAAAAATCCTTACACATAACCTTATCACCTCTGCCTGTTCCCAAACGTTTTCCCATGAAATATTCACACAGCAGATAGAAACAAACACTGCATCCCAGGCTCCCTTTGCTTCATGATGGTTAAGAATAGAATCTGAGTAAAATGCAACCATATATAAAGATGCCTGAGCAGTTTTATTTATAGAAGTAAAAAATTCCCTCAAGGAAAAAAAAAAAGAAAAAAAGAAAAAAATACAATCTCTGTCACTCAATTGGATATCAACAGTCTTCCATCTTCTACAAGCTACAAATTAGGAAACTACAGACCACAGTGTCTAAAAGCATATCTTAAAGATCTCATAATTAAGATAGGCTTATAAAAAAGCCACATTGGTAAGCTTCCTAATGAATCACAAAAATTGGCATGGTCTGTTTTTTAAAAATAATCCTTTAAATTTTGAACACATGGTACATTTGCCTACTAATAGTAAAATATTTCTGGTACTGTGATTAAAACAACTACAAATAACTAGTCATAAGTAGGACATTAAGCTCAAACAGACCAAAGAGCAAAGGCATAACAGAGTAGTCTCCCACCTTACCAGACATTGAATTCCTATGTCTTTTGGTTATTTGAAATCATGGCAAGTTCTCAGAAGTAATAGTAGTATCATTATCACTCCTTTTTTCCTCCTCTTATGAACCTACCCTCAAATAAAAATGGTTCACTGTGGAATTGCTAAATTTAACCATTCAAGAGTTGGTTTTTATTCTGGTTTTTTTTCAGGGTTGGGTATTTTTGTAGGCCATAATTATTCACAGATCACTTCTACCGCTTTGAAATTCTTTTTTTCAGTCAATGACTGATCCACATAAAACAGAGCTCTCTGGTCTATTAGGCTAACACTGAGTATGTTAAATCAGACTCTGTTTTATCAGCTCCTACTGAGGGAAACTTCCCTGTAGCTTCAGCTGATGATAGCACTCTTCATTTCCTCTCCTCTTGCACGCACACGAATCAGCACAGCAACAACTTGCCATGCACCAACTGTGGCTTTCTGCCCCATGCTATCTGATGAAGTAGCTCTGGAATCACTTACTTGCAAACTTTAGCTGAAGTTTTGCATTCATGCAGTAAAATACAGATAAACTATGCGGCACATCCAGAACAAAGTTCTACTAAGCATTTCTAGCTTGAGCAGTCTGCTTTCAGAACTTTTAACATGGAATTTCACACTTAATTCATTCTTTCATGCCATCTTACACATCTGAGTCTTCTCCAGCTCTTAAAAAATACCCAAGCTAAAATAAAAGAAAAAAATAAAGCACTTAACATAAGTGCATCACATCCAGTCTGACACAGAAACACTTTGAAGCACCACTGAAGGTAGCACACCCTGCAGTGTAGAGCCCGATCATGAGCAGTGGTACCCAGACACAAACTCACAGCCAATAAAACAGCCCAGACTATCAGACTGTATTCTTTAGCAAAACAGGCATTTTCACCTAAGAGGGAGCAGCACAGCATTTTAAGTCTTGAAAACAGCAAATTCAGCCTGAAGCTAACTGAGTTTATAGAGGCCAGAAGGCTAGTACAGAACAATGAAAACTAGTAGCTTACTTTGGTGGGTTTTTAAATTTTATTATCTGTATAAAATTAACTGAAATCCTGATACACTTACAGCTATGGCCTGACTAATGAGATTTATTTATTTCTATCACAATGGCAGCTATATTGAACTTGGCATTCCTGTGATGGCATGAAATAATAAACTCTTCTGTTCACAGGCAGATCTCAAGATATCCTGAAAGATAGTTCTTAGCAAAGAAATTACATCATACTTTACAAGTGTTCTTTCACACACAATGAGAAATGGACTATATGACTACATTGTTTTCTTATGTCAGCTTTTTCCCAGAGTGCTGCTTCTAGTTTGAGAAAACACTAAAACAGAGTACATCCAATGCACTGAGTATTTCATGATTCCACATATACAGAATCTAGTACAGAACAAAAATATTTTCTCCATATTCCATCCATGTCAAGTAAGCCCAGAAAAAGAACCTAAAATAAGGCCTTTCTTCTCCAAGAAACATAAAAATTTATTTGCCTCCCTAATAAAAGCTCATAGAAGTCCACAAATATTTGAGTGCATCCAGTTAGAAATAATATTCCTGAAATACTTTTTCTAAACTCTCAGATCATCGGCAACAGACTTTACTTAAAACCAGGTAATTTTTTTGTTCTAATTTGCTCATTGATGTTAATTTCTAACATGAATACTACCCTGCACAGAGTCTGAATCAGTTTAAACTTTTAGAAAAAACTAAGGATTTCCCCCCAAAAAACCAAGAAATATTGCTGAAAAGTTAGGAATTGATAATTAAAAACCAAACAAAAAAACCCACAAAACAACAATCAAACAAAAAAAACCCCAAAAAACAAAAAAACCAAAAAACAACACCAACCAAAAAAGCCCCTAACCAAACAACCAAATAAAAACACCCAAAGCATGTCATGAACATACAACACAAACCAGACAGAAATCATTGAAGGTCCAATTTTCAAAGGTGAAAATCCCCTGTCAGGAAGTCAATTCTAAAATAACAGTTCAGGAAGACTAGATTCAAACACTTTCCTAAGTTATAAAAATACTTGCACCACAGGCACTAAAATATAAAAATTTGCCCTATGGGGAAAAGGCAAAGGAAGGTAATAAATTACCTCCAATATATCTTCAGCTTCAGCAAGAAGCTTTGCAAAGCTAAGGAGAGATAACATGACACAATAGAAGCATTTCCTACTATTTATAATTATGAAATAAAGCAGCCAAGTTTAATTTAGGCAAATTACTTCGGACTTATGCTTGCGTGCATACCCAAGAGAACATCTTATGGCTGAAATAAAAAAAGAAATTTCCATGATGGCTTCTTTTTACCTACATAGAGTCCTAATAAAAATTATATTACAGACTGCTTGAACTTCTTATCCATTCCAGGGCAGGGAAAAGCTAAAGGAGGTCAGAAGGAATACTTGTAACAGAAACATAATGAAACACTTACTAGAATGAAGCAATGACAGAAAATTAATAACCCTATGTGGACAAGGCCTCCTTTCTACTACTAAAAATAGAATATTCTGCTATATTTGATACTAGAAATGCTAATGAATAGAAACAAAAGTAAAAAAGCCCTAGGACTTCCCTCGCATGTGGGCAAACTCTCTGTACTTCAAGCAGCAGATTGTGGATGTTCACAGAGGCAATGAAGAACATGGGAGGAAGAGGCAGAGGCATCCTCAGAGTGTGAGGGAGAGCACAGCATCCTCCCCAGGAACATATCTACTCAGAGGAATGACAGCCATTCTTCTGGCTTGCTTGCTTGCTTGTTCACAACTCTTTTCTGTTCTCTTCCCCCTACCTAAAAAACTGAGTGAACGTCTTTAGACCAATACCTAGCTAAAAAAGTTTAACTGAACTTTACAAAGAAAAACAATACCTGGTAACAGTGAGTTTGTTGTACAGTCTTAAATTATATATGAGGGATAGCACTTCCTCTATCTCATTCAAATGCCTGGCAAAGTCACCCAGTATATCTATATTCAACATGAATTAACAATGAAAAGAGATTGTTCAACAGACCCAGAGGAATTTCTCGTTCTTGAAGGCATGTTTAGTCATAAGAAAAAAAAAATAATAATGTACTTTACAATATGCAATTTATTTCTCCTAGATAAGCCTTTCATACTTAACCTGTTGCAGCAAAACTAATCTTGAACAATTTACATTGTATGTAAGTGAGGAGAACTAAAGGAACACACTTCTGTCTTAAACCCCACCCCTCAATAAGAATGAACAAAAAATTACTGAATACAAAATCCAAAGTTATAAGCAAAGCTAAAAGAAACTCCTTTCTGCCAGCACAGCTGTATCTGTATAAATGGTTTTTGTCAGGATAACAGTCAGTGCTATGGTATGAATTTTCTTGTTTTGCTACCTCATATCAACATAATTTATGTCAACAAAACTTAGTTGCAGCGACAAATCTAGACTGCATCCCGATAGGGAATGCTATGAGGTGCAAGGTGTCCACACAAAGATTTCCCAGAGAAATCTCTTAGCTGAAATCTGGCAGCTTTGATTTCCCTTCAGAGCAGCAGTAACAAGAGGTGGTTATACCACTTGACCAGGTGGCTATTGACAATACCACTGAGTTTGTTTACTCCATAGAAGCAAGAGTTAAATTTCCTTTAATACTCATTACTTACAGGAAAATATTGAAGAATTAAAAGCATTAGAAATTAAGTTAGCAATCCAGCATAGTAGAGTCCAAAGTTAAATCCAACGAGCCAGCACAATTGCTTGAACACTTTGCCAAAGAGACAGATACTACTATCTGTGAAAGGAAAAAAAAAAAAGTCCAATATTTCATAACTTGGAACTGAAATCCTCTGACTATAGCCATTAAAAATATATTTTACTATGTAATAGAAGAAACACTGTTCCTCAGCATTTTACCAAGGTTTTTGTTAATGAAGTGTTACACCTATAATCGATGGTGAAGGTTTGAAAAGGACATCAAACACTTCAACAATAGTGTCATGATAAACTCCCAAAAGGATAAAATGAAGCTTCAAAATTTTAATTGAAAAGTCATATTTATGTGCTTTTATTAGATTTCATAAAACACCTTGAGAAAGTGGCAAAAGTCCATCCTGAGCTATTTCAGTGCTCAGCATTAGTAATACACAGAAGGTTTGGACAAGCTGTTCTATTTGTCCAAGTAAAAATAATACTCAGTCCTGCTGAGCTTTGTTCAGAGGTGGGATTGTAAAAAATTGCTTTGGTAGCATCACACAACTCTGTACTTAAGTCAGTTGAGTTTTACAATTTACTGTGATAGGAATCAAACTGCAGAAACTGAGAAATTTGAGAATTACATACAAACAACCAAGAAATTATAACTTTGGAGTGGTCTGACATGCTTGTTACACTCCAGAAAAATAATTTCATTAGTGTTGTATTACAAGCTTCTATCAATAGACACTGTTCAGCACCAACTAAAATGCTATAAGTGTTGGCACATAGTACAATATCCTGCTTCACTCAGTAGCAAAGTTCTACAGGGGCAACAACTTGAGGAAACCCTTCCTCATGATTCATACAGGATTCCTTTGCCACCAAGCTTTAGAGTGGTGGTTGGTGAACACTGCAGAAGGGAAACAACCTGGTCTAGTGCCCACCAAAATTCACAACTTCCTGTTCCAGATCCAATTGCTGTCACACCGTTTTACTCTTTCTTGAAAAAACAAAAGAAAACTCCCCTTACATGTTCTGTTCTCTTTAGTGATACTTATGTCACCAGAAAAGCTGAGGTTCTACAAGCAGATACACAACTCAAAACTAGAGCTGTGCTTGCTCCTGCATTCACCAAGGTGCAGCATCTTTTGCACAGAAGAGGTTCTGCAAAACAGGCTCACTGTGGACTGGCATATTTCTCCTTTTAATGTAGAAAGGTAGAAAATAATAACGTAATATATGATTTTTCCAAAAATACAGCATAGCATCACAAAGAGCACTAAAAAAGATATATACATAAAGAAATACCTCCTTGGAATACAAGACTATATATGAAAGGCTATATATCATTTTTATACGTGTATTTTATATATATATCTAACTTCTTTCTATGTGTGTAATAAATTACAGCTCTGTCCCCTATAATATGCAAAGCTCAAAAATTGTGTATATTAGGAAAATAATTGGAAAACACTAAATAAAGGCTTTACCATTTGAAGATAAATAATAAACTCCACTGGCCCCAGTGCATTATTTTATTCATCCATCCACCCATCTGGGTTTATACTAATTTGTTAAATATGTATGCAATTCTTCTGCATACATTCCATATTTAATTATGCTTGCTGTTACCTTATTAACACTTGTGGTGTGTTTTGTACTTTTTGTTTTTAACAGCCACACTTAAAACATTGATTAACATTAGTATTCTCTATGTATTCAAAACATATGATGACACAATTATATTTTATATCTATCTATCTATATATATATATATATACACACACACTAAGCCATTGTTTATCTTACCTTTCTATTGTCTAGCATACAAAACGTATCTTGGAATTGGATTTGTATTAGTAACATCCTGAACAAAACCATCACAGTCTAAAACAACATTCAACATCAATTGTCTTTATATAGGTCTATGCAATTCAGTATACTAATGTATGAATGCTATATCAAAATCCTGACCAAAATACAAATGAATCTACATTGCCAGTTGCTTCTTTCTGGTGTCAAGGAACATTCTTTAACACTGGCAGACCAAACAAGGAGCATCAGTATATTCCACACACAGGACAGGAAGCCATGGGGGCATGTACAACTTGGAGCTGAAGCACACAGGTAGAACTTACTTGTGTCCCTATATTTCAATAAACTACCACATGCCTGTTGTTGAAATCTGGTCCTCTGGTAAGAACAGGATAAAGAGAAATAAGAAACTTTTATTCTATTCCTGTTTGCCATTTCTTTGGCATTGAGGTCTGATGTTTTACTGAGCAACAGAAACTTTGTTAATGAACTCCGTGAATTTCAAACTAAAGTCCTCTTTGTAATGATGATTAAGTTGCAGTCTTTCTACATATTTTCTGTTTTTAGGAAAAACTCCCCTAATTTATGTTAATACTATGATCTTTTCAAACTTCTGAAAGGAGGATTACTTTGGTATTTTATTATCACCAGCAGCACCCTGGTGATAGCAAGAATCTCTGAAACTGTGTGTCCATGCAAGGTACAAGAGGATGCATCATTTCTCACACTCTAATGAAAACACAGCATCATTAGCACTCCCAGTCATCTATGTCCCTGCAACTTAAGGAATGTAATTTATAATGATAAAGGACAACATTAACACAAGTATTTTCCAGACATCAATCAAGTTAAGCACGTAATGCTTACATGTAAGATACTCCTGCTGAGAACAGCAGCTCAGATTCTAAAATGTGCTTGCACTCCCTTATACTCATGGCCACATGACACTTTCTTTGAAAGTGGAGCATGTTTCTCTAAATAGCTAGTTGCATGGTTTAGGGTTGGATAAAGGATATAATAACTGAATTGAAAGAAAGATATATAAAGATTTAAAAATAAACATTCACTAAATTAGCATTAATTTAATACTGCATTAAATACTATCCACTGGGCTACAGACAAATATAAATACAACTATACTAAAAGGTATGTAAAACAGAATTACACCTCTTCTGTTAATTCCATTTGATTAAGGCTGACTTTGTTCTTGCAACCACACAGAAGAGTTAAACAACAGATAATCAATTGTACAGTGTCAGTTGTGACAGTAGTGGTCTAGTCAAGATATAGAGATGCCACACTCAGTGGGATACAGAAGAATGTATATCCTGGCTGTGTGCTGCACTCTATACTTGATGTTAAAATGACAAAAAAACGAAAGCAGTTGGCACTATAATCCCACATCAACAGCTGGCATTCCAGTCCTAAATGTCAAATTCCTGTTGGGGATTTAGAGCCTTCACAGACAAAATATACTGTTGCTTTTTACAACTACAAAAGGCAGAATAGTACAAATGACCATAAATTTGAAGTGATGAAACACAGCTGATTGGGATAATTGAAGGTCTCAGCAAAACTGCATAGCCATTAGAATTAGCACCAATAAAAAGGACATTTTAGCCCTAAGGAAATAATACTGAGGCTATCATTTCTGTCTGCTTGTCCCCACATCTCACAGGTTTTGAACTTGTTGCAGATGTAAGAGGGTCTGGTGGAGAAAGATGTCCTAGAGGGAGCTGATTTCATATAAGCTCCCTGAGACTAGACTGCCAGCTAACAGAGAGAAATCGAAAGTAATCCCATGGGAAAAAGGCTCTGGTTTAAGTTTACACACTACTGGAGTCCAGAGATTGCATGAGAGAAACAGAACTTATGATTACTTGAAGGAAAGAGAAAAGTTTCAAATAAAACCTTACAGTCATCTATAAAAAACTGATTTATAGCATTCAAGGCAATGTAATTTCTATAACTCAAAGATTATTTGTACAAGTATCAGAAACAAAAGAAGCCCTATCAACAGCATACTTATTAGCTAGAAATGTTAAAGCATTATATATATTCTTTTAAGTGTTAAATGAGGTATTTTTATCTTCTATTTCAGAAGATAGTAAATACTGTAATTGTATTTCTGGCAAAATACGTTCTATTCCAAGCATAGCAAACAAAGACTATTAAACAATTTACACTGTATGTAAATGCTTTTAAATCCGGCATTACACAGTTTGAACTCAATGGTTTTGACATAACAAGTCAGGTAATTATGCTGATTTTTAATATATCCTACAATAATGGAGAAGATACCAGGGGAGGAAGAAGCTGAAATTCCATCAGTAAGCAGAAAGGATAAACAGGATAATTGTGTGGCCATGGGTCACAGTCAGCTTGAGAACCATGCCAGGCAAAAACTCAAAAAATCAACTAAAAAGCTGACTTAGGACATATATAGCTAATACTTAAGACCTAACATTAATACAGTTTGAGGGGACAAAAAAGATATGGTTTTTCAAACTGAAGACCTCTCTAAAGAAATATTTAGTCAAACGGTTCCTGATAAAATCATCCTTTTTAAAAAATCCATAATATGCATGGTACAATTTTATAATGCATTTTAGGCTGCAATGCAGCATGAACTCAATTATCTAGTGTTTCTTCAGAAACAGCTAAATCAGAAAGACACTGCAGAATTATGCTGGTTTTAGTGACTCCACTGACATCTGCTCTTCTTTTAGTCCCCCACAAAATGTACCAGTAATCCGGAAAATCAAGTTTACAGGTGACACAAAAAGCATCCTGTAAACTACTAAACCAATCAGGGTTACTTGGCATTCTGACTCCATTCAGCTGTCAAAATGCAACTTTATGTACACATGCAAGACATCAGAGAACCTACAGAGTCATACACTATAGAAAGCAGAGGTGTTGAAAAGATCTACAAGGATACATAACTGAACAAAACTTTATGGTAAGGTTATTGACTGAAAAATTACAGTATCTTACATGCGAGTAACTGAAACTACTAAAATGGTATTGTACTATTTCAGTACCCGAGCAAAAACTGGAAGTTTGAATGCTGAATTCTTTAATGCATAGCAATATTTTGTCTTTAACATTTAAATGCCAAATTGAACTTCATCTTTTCCATGTTAATTAGCATTTGAGACTATATTCATCTCATGATTTAGTAAACATGCCAAAGCCTTCCATTAATACCGTTTCCCAAGGACCTCAGCTGTATCTTCAAAAGTTGGCTCCTCTTAGGCTGAAAAAAAAACCCTGAATCCAACATGTGTACTGCCTGAACAAAAGGAAACCGTTACTGCCACCTGCTTTCATCCTATTTCTTCCATTTCAACTTAAGAAAGATGTTCAGCTGTGGCATGCATGTTACACACCTCTATGTATTATAGCACAACCACATTGGATACATGGCTCCGCAGACATCAGTCCGTTCAGTTAGGTTACAGCCAGCACTGATCTACTCCTTAATCTCTAAATAATTTTTTCTCATTATTTCCTTTGTGCTCGGATTTGTGTTTGGACAGCTGAACAGATCAGGGAATTGACTTGGATGGAATTAACCAATAAAAACAGTCGTTAAGTTAAAATGACTGTGCAATCATCCTTTAGCATTGTTCTACATAATTTCTGACCCCCAAACTATTTCGGTGGAAGATACAAGCAAAGGTGTTTTTCTACATTAAACACTTACCTGATGAAGGAATGTTTTTTGCCCTAGTTGCTGAATTTTATTTGAAAATTCTTGGGTTTTCAGTCTTGTTTTAAGCAACCTATGTAATTTTTGGATGTGACTCAGTGTTTCCATTATCTCACATTAAGCAAGTAACTACATCTCTTACTGCAAACTAGATAGTAGCGCAGCATGGCTTCAAGAAGAGATGTGTTATATTGGAATAACTGATTTATTTAGAAAACACTCAAACCAGCTTTTAGGCAGAAAACACCCTCTGGGTATAGATATCACTGTAATCTAAGTGATAAACAGAACTTGCTAGCACTTGTTTAAGCACTGTCATTTAGGAAAAAAATAAGAAAATATTTAAGCAGTACTCCAGTGTTTGCTTTTATAACAAACTTGCATTAACAATTTTGAATAACATATGGGGTGTATATATATATATATATATAAATTCCATTTTATAGTCAAGTTCCTACCACACTGTTGCAAGTGTGCTGTGCTAAACTTATACTCCAGCTGTGTTTAAGAACAAAGGGTAGTTCAAGGGCAGTATTTTAGCATTAGAATCTTGTTTTCTGACATACTTGATCTGTAGCTCAGCTTTATTATGCAACTTAAGATAAACAAAAATAAAACCTTGCAACCTTCTCTAAGAGACATGCATTATGAGCTAAACTAAGCATTCCCTTGTTTCTTACACAAAATGTGCAATCTCAGAATTTAATAAATCCTGTGAATACTAAGAAGTTAAAAACTTATTTGTGCTACTGCATAAAAAAAGTTAAACCAGGTGCTTACAGGGTAACAGAGCCACTGAATGATAACTTCATTAACTTCCATTAAGCTAAACGACTCACAAATGGCATTTAGATCAGTAGTAAATCATCATCTAGGTCAGCAGGAAGCTCATTACGGACTGACAATCCAAGCGACAGAAACACTTTTCTGCAAGTGCTCTAGTAGTAATTTCCTGTGTGAAAGGCTTGCTGCTGTTCCTGCATTCCTCGGGGGACACTTCTTCTCAGAGGATGTTACTCTTCCCCAGGAAGAGGAAGGAACCAGTTGTTATTGGATGTGTGGGCTGATAGCTGTCGGGCATTTTCTGCATGCCGCAGAATCAGCTGTGAGAACTGTGAACACAGCTTAGATTTCCAGTCAAAGCAGAGGAAAACACTGCTTGAGCAGACAAGGTCAGAGCATACATGTACAGTATCTCAGGAAACTCACAGAGAAATAATACCTGGAACTTCCATCCCTCTAGTTCCCAGAAATGTGCTGATTTGCTAAAGGAACAATATACACACATGGATCAACTTGAAAAGCATTCCTGAAACATGCTTGCCATGAGTAAGACCCTACACAAAGTAAATTTTTGTCAGTTTTAAAAGGCCTGTCTTACAAAACGTGTGTATGTGGGCATGTGTACAGTTTTTTCGTGCTAGGTCCCTCTCCTAGGCTTCCTGTTCTAGAGTAAGTCAAGCTCCCTCCCTATGTACCGTGACACTGTTACAAGACGGCTCACCAGTAACTAGTCCATGCCTATTGCAGGATCCATTCACATCCCACGGGCTTTTCCTTAAGTCTTAGCAGTAATATGTCTCCTTATTCTAACTACTTATTTCCAAACCTCATTAAAAAACCAAGCCACCAATTATTCGATTCTAAAATTATTGGGGAGACGGAACAGTTACAGACAAATAAACAGTACAATCTCATAAAGTATATTTCCCCAGGAAAGCAGGCTAGAAATAGTATAGGAAATATTATATTCTTGCACTCTCTTATGTCCAAATTCAAGTCAGTCTCTGATAAAAACCTGACTTTCTCTCCAGCTCCAGTTCACTCAGAGAATATAATGAAGCCTATTAAGGAACATCAGGACACATATTATTACTTAATTATGTAGAGGCACAACATATTTCCTGTACTCTCCTTGCAAACCAGCAGTTACATGCTGTGTTAGAATAGCAGCACTGCAAAACGCAGGGGCCATTTGGATCATATTCCTCTTTTATTACATGCATTGAGTTCACCTTCAAGTATTGGATCTTTAAGCTTTATTTGATGCTTGTATTATCAAAGCATACTGCTTTCAAGATTAAGTACACAAATCTTTTTAAACATTCCTAGACCTCTACAGCAGCTCAAAATGCAAGTTTAGAAATTGACTGTTCATTATGCGAAACACTTAATCTTTTCAGCACTTGTGTCAGAAGATGAGTAATTTTGTTCATATATACCATACCTTCTTTAGAAGGCTCTTAGCTGGCCAAATGAAAAAGCTGTCTCTACTGCTTCATGGTTTTTCCAGATGGATTAGGGGTAGCCTTGGGGGGAATGAAAGACGTTCAGCTGCTCTCAGGGAGGGAATATGCTTAGCTGCAGAGCTGTGGGGAGAAGGCAAACTATCCTCTTGTAGCAGCCCCACACATTGTACCTGCATAGCATGTAAAGAGTAGAAAGGTCTGCCTAGAGTTTGCTATACGCCAAGATGACACTAAAAACTGCCTGTCTAAAAGCAAGGTTGGACAGAGAGGAGGATTCCTTTGCAGAGACACAAAAGCACAGTTCTTATTTTTATTCTGCTGCACTGAACACTTCAGACTTCCTCCATTTACAGTATTTATTCTATGTTTGTATAAGAATTAGCATGAGAGATTCTGAGCCTGTTTGAGAGTTTTTTGGTATGCTCACCTATGAAAAAGGTGCAGACGGCTTTACCTCAAAACTTTGGAGACACAGGATCCCTTCACACTATTTCCTAATTAAATTTTCCTAATTTAGTTCTGTGTTTGTCATTGGGAGTTCAGGGAGTTGACAGTTCAAATAAAGCATTTACTGGTAATCAGAAGAATGGCAGTACATGAAAAAAATTCATAGCTATTCAGGGAGTGGCCTTCCTTATTTCCCTGTCTGGGAGCAAAGAAGGTAAGCTGATGGAAGAGGCTGGGAACTGTGAATTCTTATCAAAGCCCTTTTACTGGTGGAATCGCTCCTCAGCGCAGAGTTCAGTCCAACAGGCAACTGAGTTTTGGACAAGGAACACAAGTAGGGCAGTGATTCCAGTCTTTCTTTCAAAGGGAATACTGATGGAACTTTTCTTTGGTAGAGAGAAACATATGCATATCATGCAATGGTCAGAGTTTAAGTGAAATGTTAAACATCTGAGGCCATTTAGGAAAGTTGATATCCATGAGCTACAGAAAGCTGTTGTGCTTTCAAATGAACTATAACAAACAGTAAAGTAACTACACTGCACAATGAAGTGCCATATGAGTTTTGTTCTACCAGCTGTTCCCTTCTGATTTGGACTTAGGCCCCAGATGAGATGATCTATGTGTATAATTGCCATTATTTCCTTTCATCCTTTTACCTTCCCCTTAACCTCACTGAAGACAGTTGGTGTTAATTTCCACATAAGGCTGAAGCCAGGAAAGGATCAGAATAAATTTGAAGTTGCATGGTAAGGAAAATATTAAGTGTTTTAAAAATTAATTTTTAAGATATAATTTCTATTGTCATCCTCTCCTACTGGATTCTGGAGTTGTGTTAAGCCATGCAAGGAAGAGACATTACTCCAAGATCTTTTCAAAGTAAGTTTCCATGAGGAAGAATAGTTGACTAAGCCTTCATGTATACAGAAATGGAAAAATAGATGCAAATTCTTCATTCATAATTGCTGTCTTTCCAAATACATGGGGTGTTTTCTGATTGTGGGGCTTGGGGTTCTTTATTGTATTCAAAACAAAGGCAGAGAAAAGTGTGCCAAAAATACCTAAACCCTGAAACACAAAATGCGAAAGCAATATGTACAGAACAAATTGAGAGTACAGCTACTTCTGCTTTTTGCCTCAAGACATCTACTACAAATGCAGTGCTGACAAACTTTCTATTTTAAAACTTAGTATGTTCTTTTTGCTCCAAACAGAAACAATCCTTATCTTTCCTCACTCAGTAATTAACCCAGCCTTAACTTCGTAGAAGTTCTACCGTAAACGAACTATAAGAATGTCTTGTTTTTAGTGTTAAATGGCACTGGAAGAGAAAGAACAGCAAACATCTCCCAGCCAGTGCAGACATTCTGACTTCCAGATTACAGTACATTGCTTTGCTTCCTCCAAATCCTGTTTACATGAGCAAGGTCAGAGGATGAAACATTAGAGAGCCTCTACAGTGATTTCCTGCTGCTGTCAGTAAAAACTACAGAGAGACCATCAACTTTCCCTTGTTTCCAACAGCTTATCAGGGACCGGAGGTTACCAATGTATTACCGTACAGAATTGAAAAGACCCAACCTCCCTCATGACTACAACTAAAATTGGAGGATGAAACAGAAGGAAGTAGTCCCAAAGGGAAATAAAACTTCCAATTTTTTCTTTTCAATAGTTCAGAAGACAAAGGCAATGTTAAGCTGCTTGACACAGAGCAGAAGGGGTGGGAGAGAGGCAGTAATGCTTTCAGAGTGTTCATGAAATAGAAAAGAAAGAAACACCACTCCCAGCCCCCAAAAATTTAGTGAATATTTTCAGAGTGCAAAAGCCTAGAACACACCTAATTTCTAGTAACTGTAACATATGAGGACTCTTATCACTGGAAAAGTCAGGGCATTACACAAGTACCAGCTTGTTAGGCATACACAGCTAATTTTTACAGTGCTTTCAATAATCCACAGGAGAACTGAATACATGAATCAACAAATCCAAAGTTATTTCCTAACCATAATAATACACAGGAGTTCTTAATGGTTTTGTAATTGTAGTCCAAAAGAAAGCAACTCCATACTGAAGATTACACTGAAATTTTTCCAGTGACACAACAATCACACTCCCTTGACTGAGTTTACACAATAAGATGTATCAGTGTGAACCTCAGATGAAAAAAAGATTTTTCACCATGTTCAAAACAAACTGGACTTAGTACTAAGCTAGAAGAGAAGCTGAAAAGATAAGGTATTTACAATTCAAGCAGTTTAATAATTGAAGTGTTTTTAGCAAAATCCCTATAAGAACATTCGTATCTGCATATCTTAGCTTAACCTCTGAAGCAAAAAAATACAACTGAATTTAAAAAACCCCAAAAAACATGAAAGCAGACATTTCAAGTGTGGAAGCTGTGATGGATTGTTGGTTTTGACAATGCAAGAAATTAAAATTCCTTGAAAAGAAGAGGAGGAGCAGAAAGAAGAGATAATACTAGAATTTTCTTAGACAGCTACCGCTCAAAATAAATGAACTGCTAAGAAAATATATAAACACATATTTTAAATTCACAGTACAGAATCAAGAGCGTTAAATTTTTAAATATTTGTTTTTAAAATCTTCTCTAGGCAGACTGTTGTCAAGAATAGCTGATGGTGATACTTCGCTGCACCTTAATTACCTGGAGCAGTGTGTCCTATTTTGGGTTTCTTGGTCCCAGATAGACACAGACATCCTGGAGCAAGTCCAGTTGAGAGTGAACAAAATGACAAAGGGGCTGGAACATGTGATATACAAGAAAAGGCAGAGACCCAGGTTTGTTCAGCCTTAAGGAAGCAAAGATACCAGGAGATCTTGCTGCCATCTCAGATATCTAATGGGTAGATAGAAAGAAGACAGACACACATATTAGAGGACCACTGTGAATTAAAGGCAACAGACATGTTGAAACACAGGATATTCTAGCTACATATTATGAATTATTTTTTTTTTTTCAATCAAACACTAGAGTAATCTGCCCAGAAAGGTGGTGGAATCCCTACCCTTACACATTATTAGCAAATGAACTGGGCAAGGCTTTTAAGAACCTGATCCAAGTTGGCTTTGCTTCAAGGGGAAGGTTAGATGAAATGACTCCAGATATCCCTCTCAACCTATACTACTCTATCATTTTCATTAACAGATCTTCACAAAAGGAAGGAAAAGGAAATATCTTTTTGCTCTGCCACAAATCATCTTAAGGGTAGTAATAATATATTTCCCATAAAGGAGTAGGACAGGACACAATTCCAGCTAAAGAGAAGATTCTCAATAAGAAGAGCACTTTCTCCTGGACTGGACTGAGACCTACAGATGTTTTGAACACTTACTGTCAGGAATCTTGGCCATTAGAAAAGCATCAGAAGGTTTTGCATAGACTTCCAATCTTCCTGAAGACATTTCAGGGAGCTTCATGGAACTTGCCAGAGATCCTGCAAAGGCTTCAAAGCTATCACTCATCACAGAGAAAGGCTGTATTTAAAGACATATTTTCTCAAATCACTGTCTCAAGTAACTCTCTCCTTTGGTAGAAAAATTAAAGTAAATTAAAGTAAATATATTGATTAGCTACTTTCAGTAGTCTAGGGACTTGTCAATATGTTTTGTAAATAACCCTTAAGATCCTGCTGCGTGCATGATAAATACATTGAACAAGAAGGGGTAAAGATACCTACATGCAGAGTGCATTTTTCCCTCTGTACATATCAGAAGGGCAGAAGCACTCCTTAAGGCAGAGCAAAACACTTCAAAAATAATAAGTAGGTATAGACAGAACATGTGTAAACTAACCCAACAATCTGATCAAAAATTTTTGTAATTTGAACAGCGTTTTTTCAGTAGAAGTAGGACCAAAAAGGCATAAACAGTTTTAAAATGGGTCTTGATGTGTTTGTAGGAAAAAGAAAAGTGCACAGTGATAACATCCTTGATAAACAGTGGAAAAAGAGCAGCCTATTGGGGCTGGAATCAGGGATAAATATGAGGTAGGATGATGAATTAGACTAGAGGCTGGCAACCTCAAGCTGGAGAAGGATTAAGAAAAAAAAATATACAAATAATGCACAAAAGCATTGAGGGAAAACTCAATTGAGGGCAAACTGTATCAATAGGAAATCTGTCAATGAAGGTGTGATGGGAATAAATCCAGCATCTTCCCTCCCTCCCCTTTGTTTCTTATGAAGAACACATCAAGTCTTATTAGACAGTCTCCATACATTAGGGAAACTGAGACAGCTTCAGATGAAAAGGTCCAAGTCACTGAGATCCAGAACCCTCTAGAAATAAGACACAGATAGTCTAGGTGGCTGGCCTGATTAAGAAACAGGTGATAATTCCACAAATTACAGAAGCTGGTAATGCAGCAGACACTGGACAGGCAGATGATACTAAAGGATGAGCTGACATTAGAAAGCAGGGAGGACTAGATAGGTTGGCAAAGTTGGAGAAAGTCTAATTTACTATGAGAGAGGAAGGATATTACTGGCAAAGAAAACATGCAAATGATTCCTGAATTTGTGTGAACAGTGGTGTGTTGAATAGGGCAGTTGCCCTTAAGGCTACCATCCAAATAATAAGGGTATAGAAATGTTTCTAGATGGAAAAAGATGTAGATGATGAATGTTGAAATGCAGAAAGGTGAGAATCAATGATGAATGGCAGATCAAGATACTGGGGAAAAAGAAAAAACTGACAATTACTAATTATTGACACAGTCAAAAAGCATAAATTCCAAAGCAACATTTTTATAATGAAGACTGTAAAGCCAGACAGACAGCAGTCAAGAAAATGGTATATGTCTTGGGTCAATGTATTCCTACAAGTTTTCACATAAAGTTTTATAAGCTACTTTTACATCAAAAGCATTAATGGAGACTAAGTGATTTGTAGGTATGTAAAAAATAATTACAGCGCAACCACACATTTGAACCCTGTGACGAGCAGTAAGTAATGAACACAGAGCACTTAAAAGTGATAGGATGTCAATAAATTGTATCTACCACAATCCACTATCTGTGAAGCCTACTAAACAGATATCTGTAAGCCTACAAAGAACCATATCTCCATTGTGAAAACACAATAACTGAAAACCTTAAAATATATAACATTATCACCTCTCAAATACAAGTTATTATACGATTATTTGATTTGAAATAAAGGCTTCTCATCAACCTGGGTATCATGATCTTCAATAAATGATCTTAAAGCATTTCATATAGTACCTTCATGACACAGCTTTCATAAAGCATTCATGACAAAATAGAACACCAGAAACCACACCTGCTGCCTTTTTATAAGTATTAACCCTTCAACCACACAAATTCTTTACGGTAACTAAAATTGCTCAAGATACAATTTGTGCCTTCACAGGAAGAGATTAGGAGCTAAAAGAAAAATTCTCATTTTAACCTAATTCTAGAACAGCATGTCTTTTAGATTTCATACCAGGAGAGCATATTTTTCCTCCTACGAAACTACCGCTAAAACATTTACTTCCTCTCCTCCCACGTGCCGTACCAATGTCAAACGTAAAGTTAACACTAGAAGACTCTCATCATATCATTCTGTCTTAAAATGTATTACTTTTTTTCCCTTCTAGAGAACTGTTAAATGCCTTAAAAGGAGAAAAATTAAAACACCACGTTAAGAATTGTATCGGTGAGACAATGATTCTTTAGGTTTCCCATTATTCGCAGGTAAAGACAGAGTTACAAAAAATGTTTGAGAATAAGCCAAAATTTTTAACAGTAATATTTAGATGGAATTAGCACGGTCTTAGAAATAAAATTTCTGCTAGTACAGAGGTAAAATTACAGGTATAAAACGAATGCTTTGCTGTTACACCATCTTCTGGTTAGACTTGGGAACTGTGACAGAAAGTTTAAGTTGAGGATTTAGGATATTGAGCTCTGAGCACTCGACAATTGTTAAAAAATCCACTTCATTCACACGGACAGTAAAAGTACATTTCTGCAACATGTTACCTATATCCTACCCTTTATCTTCTTTTTTTTTTTTTAAGCAACTTACAAGAGAACTGATAGATGAAGTTGGTCTAATCTCTATGAAAACTGGGTCAGGCGTTTGCATATCAGGCAGATCCAAGGTAGGGTCAACCTGTTGAAAATGAATTATAATATTATTGCTTCAGCACCAACAGAGAAAGGGAAATATGATTGAAATAAAAAATGAGGACACACATAGCAGCCCAGATCGATTCGATCCCAACCCCCATTCAAGCTCCTCAAGTCACCTACCACTGACAGACTGTTGATACGCTTACTTCTGTACTAACTCTGATTGCCAAAATAACTTGAAAAGCACTTTGGTGGAAAACAGGTAGGAGGTAATGCTGAAATCTGTGATAAATTAACAGACCAAACACAAATGACGCTGCTCCTGAAGCCACAGGAAAACTGCTTTATACTGGGACAATGTCAGAGGCTGATTGATCAGATATGGCATCACAGTATCTGCAATTTTGCTCTTAACATCACAATTACTACTTGTTAATTTTTGGCTACAGGAGTTAATCTGTAAGTTTAGCAATATTTTGCTAATATCCTTTCCTGAAAGTGAAACATTAACAAAGTGTCAGAGAATATGAAGTTTGAGAAAGCTGCTGCTTTTATCTTATGGTTTCACCTAAGGATCAGAATAAACTCCCTATAAAAATCTGTGTGCATATTTTCCTACCACTATATTTTCTGGGCACATCACAGCCTAACAGGTTTAGGCATGATGCATGGAAGTAGTACTCATATTATTTTATGAACTGGCAACACTTACAACAAGATTAGATGACTTTCAAATCAACAAAAATTCTGATGTAATAGAGAGAAATGAACTTTCCTCTTTCCGACTTTTTATCAGCAATCCAGAGACAGTATTAATTCCAACCACCTTATTGAAAGCGGAATAAAAATAAACAGAACCCCCAAAACTCACACTTGCCTATCAACAGGGTTAAGTTTAGTTGCTGAAAGTTTCTTAGATACAAGGGTCATCTTATTTTGACTTTTCAAGAGGAAGATCCTACTATTTCACCTGAAGACTGTCAGAATTTTGGCTCAGTCAGACCTGCTCACTCAGTGCTATTTCCACAAGGAAAAGTCCCTGATGCTAGGGTCCATACATTGGTACAAAGACCTTTAGGTCAGAGATATGTTTGTTAAGTAGCTAGAATGCAATCTTACATCTGGAATTAGTAGCCAGGGAAGGAGGGCAATAGCACCTTGTACTGCCTGAAGACTTTTCATTCAGTTTATTTCAGCATTAATAACTTACATGCAGAAATTTAGGTTAAAATTAACAGAAGCAAGATCTTCCTCAGTAAATACAAAGGGGAGAAGATGAACAAGGTTTACTAGAAGGCTAGAAGGTAAAGAAACATTTAAAAACAGATATTACCTGATTATTCAAAGTGAAAATGATTCTCACACTTTGAAGAACTTACAAATCAGAGATAACAAACCTTCCTTAAGGGGAGACCTTAATACTGTTTTTAAGCTTATTTATTTCTCTGACCAGCAGAGTTTAGCTCTTTCTTTTATTCAGTTTCAACAAGCCATTCATCCATGATGTCTTTTTTCCGGTCTTCAGATTACAGGTGCATCAATCAAGAATGAGCAGGGACTTGGGGGCAATCAAGAAAACCCATTCTGCTACATGGTCATCACAGCTGAACACTTAAAATTCTCCCAAATTTGTAGATATTAGGATCAAGCCTTGCTTTCTTCCAAGTTTGTCAAATAGACTTGGAGGAAAGAAAGAGAAAAAGGAGAACCAAAGCCACATAACATAGTCTATGTAATAACCTTCTAGTTAGCTGAAAATGCTACCATTTTAACTGGACCTCTCCTTTAGCATCTTCTCTGCAGAAACATGACTAATCAAAATCTCCTCTGAATACAGGATTGCTTACCACTTTTTCACTGTTAAGGTGTGGAAGAACGGAACTGCAAATTTTACTGTTTCGCCTCTGTACATACCATGTGCATTGAGATTTAACAGGCAACTGTCCCAAAGAGCTTACATTTGTTCAGTGCCCAGGGTCAGTTGCTTCTGACATTGTCAGCCCAACAACAAATACAATTAATGCATTATCCAAGTGCCAATCACACTATGGGCGGGTAAGACTAAAATCATTTTCTGACATGCATCATTTGGGCACTGAAGAGAGGACAATGCATCTGCAGGATTCTGCAGAAGAGGGACAGGAGGCACCTACTACCTATCAGTACTCTAATGTGGAGGAACTACGGCAGTACTATCACTAATAGCTCTTGAAACATCTTCTTTGAGTTAATATTTCTTTGTTATATACATCAGAGATATCGCAGAATGAGTTAAATTCTTGATACAGGTTGGTAAATAAATACATGGTATTATTAAGTTTAAAAAACGAGCTTTATTGTGGAAGTGTCACATCCTGGAGCTAGAATGAAAGTTCCTCTGTGTCTGCTTCTCCTTATTGCTTCATCAGAGTTAAGGGGAGGATGAGGAGCACTATAAACACTGACTAGGGGTGCAAGGACTGTATTAAAGATTTAATGCTGCAGAAGTTGTATTAAAAAAAAAAATTAAGCAACTAGTCAGAAACAGCATCTAAAAAGTGTCTAAAGAAATTAGTACAAAAATATAAAGGCTGTATCTAAGTCCTTCTTACAAATATTAGTGTTTAATATTGCACTAAAAATGAATGAGATAGTGGAATGAAGTTAAATTTAAAAGTTTCAAATTACTTGACAGTTCCTGACAAGGGGATGTAGTTAGCTGCAAAATAATCTTACCAATGGAAGTCTTAAAGCTAAGCCTTTGAAAAGACTTAACTTTAAGAAACAAGACAGAAAAACCAGAACAATAAAAAGCAAGGTAGAGAGTACTGTCATGGTTTAAAGGTTTTCAAAAACCATTTTTTAAAGGTTTTGATTACCTGGTAAACTGATACATAAGTATTTTCATTACCATCTTCTAATACAATAATATAATTATCACATTTTGATCCATAGTACAATAAAATGTATCTGAAGGGAAGGGCTCTATAGAATCTTTCACACATTAGAAAAATAAAGTTAATAAAGTTAAAAGAGAAAGTTTTAACTGACTCACACAAAGTATTTCCAAGGTAAGTGGTGTAGCTACTTGTGAAATAGTCTCTCCAAATACAGCAAGAGAAAATTAGCTTTCAATTTGATTAAACACTGTTCTTTATTGTAGACTGGGGCCCTGAAGCCAAGCAGGCCATATATTCTTTTTTCTACTGCCACCTAGTGTGTATTTGAATTTCCTTCATCTAAGAAAATATTTATAACTGAAATTACACTGAAAATTATAAGATTAAATTAAATCAACAGAAGCTATTTGTGCACAAGATATAAACTCTATGCACTTTAATATGTTCAAATATCAAAGCTATATTTTGAAAGAAACTTATTTCTAATCTTCCATTTATTTCACAGAAGTGTCTAGCACATGAAAGGTCAATTATGTACAAATATAGCAAAATCAGAAATACAACTTTCACCAAGTGGAATTAATTTTTTAGTGTATTTCACTAAAACTGCTTAACTGATTAAACATACTGTTTTCAAATAACTGCACAAGGTCCTTACGTCAAAGAGAGACAACAACTAGGATTTATCTCAGCTAAATTTAGACATACTGCTAGACACCTGTATTTGAGCTGGTAATCACCCAAGATTACCTCTATGGTCAACAGAAAAAAGTAAGTGCCTTTAGAGAACAAATCATTTACTTGCATTTCCAAGTTCTCTGAAAAATTGCAATGATTATAAGCATTAAATCTCTGCTTACTCGAGCATTCAAGAATCACACTGAGCAGTGCAGTTGGAGAACAGTTGTAAAGATTTATAAGTCAAGAACCTGAAATTCAGCACAGTAAAAATTCAGGCCACTGCTGGTCAGAGGAGGAGACACAATTAAATATTTTCTTGTAGAAGTTAATTATGTCTCAAAAAACAGGTAAGTAGAGAGAAAAAAATAGGGAAGGTATCTGAAATATTACTGGTTTCGATGTATAGCTCTGAAGAGTGAATAAGAAAAAGTTATCAAAAAAAGGCAAAATACACTCAAGCTCCATCTTTCTGTCCCTATCTTGAAGGCAAAACACCAGGTGATACCTGCAATTCTTAATGCCCTTGTACAACCTGTTTTATTCAAAACAACGTTTCCAATAGGTGATGTGCGAAAACACTGCAATAGTGCCTCTGATCCCAGCTGAATAAACTCTAAGCCAGCTCCATTTTTGTGTATACTATTTCCCCAGAATCAACTTCTGGAATTGCAGGGACTTTGCCACACTGAGACAAGCAGGAATAGAGAAGTAATAGCTAGCCAAAAGCAGTTTGGGGGGTGTGGGAAGGAGAGGTGTGAAACATTAGGAATTTTTAAAAATAGGGAGTGAATTATTGTCCTCTTGAGTTCTGCCTGTACATCTGCTGAACTTTTTGTCTTCTATCACCTTATCCTAACACAATCCCTTTTCATTCCTATTACAGAGTGACTAAACTTAAACACATCTCAAGCATTTACAGGACATCACAGTGGCTTGTCACAAACCTTAAGCAGTTATTGATACATTTAGAGGACATTGTAGTGGCTTGTAGCAAACCTTAAGCAGTCATGGATACTTTTAAAAATCCTGTGCCTGAACTGCCTCCCCTGCCTGCCTGTAACTCTTGCATCTGTTATCAATTCTCTTACGGTAACATTACTTCCCTTAGGATCAATTACCTTACCCCATTCTCACAGAAATATGAAGAGAAAGGAAGAAAGTAACGAGAAAGGAAGCAGCTCTGCATATTATCTGAGATTTAGCTGAGATATTAGAAAAAAATTGTCATTACAACAGCTGTGCTGTAGTGGAATAGATCACACAGAGAAATTGGGGAATCTCCATCCCTGGTTCAAGGCACCCTAACCAGACACAGTGGACCTGATATACCATTGACAAGAACAGATGACCACCAGAAGCTCCCTCTGACATGTGTGCGATTCCATTCCTTCTTTCCCTTATATATTAGAAACATGATGAGCTTTTGAAAGATGAGGGTGGGATCGCAGTGAAACTGGTGAACACTAGAATTCTCCTGCCTCTAGCTTAGAAAGAGGTCGGCATGTTAAAAACATAAAATGTTTTAACTGAAGAAGAACAAAAATACTTTTCTTCTTTTTTTCCTTCTCCAGAGTACATCATGGCACAGTGGATCAAGACATTATGCTTTTTCTCAGTTAGAAGAAATACTTAAGAAGACAGAACACTGAAAAATTTCAAGCACAGTTAGTGCTAACAGTGAGTGCATGCTAACTAAAGCACGTTACCGCTGGTAGGAACTTGATACTAGTTTTGTCTGGATAAATTATGTTTTTGTCCCATTGGTGAGGTCTATTCCTCCTCATCACAACAAAAATCCCATAAAATTTTTGTTGAGACAGACAGAAGGGGCAATAAAAAAGTGAAAAAGATATATGGAGCAACAAAACTTGATAACTTCACCTCAACTCTATCTAAATTATTATATTACTGAAAATAACTGAAAATCAGCTGCAAAAGAGGTCCTAAACACCATTATTATATTATTTAATTTACAAATATAAAAATATAGTACATTACAGTAATATGAGTTTTGTTGAAATTCAAATTCAGAGATTTGTGTCAGAGAATACAACTGATGTTTACTTGAGAGAAAGATATTCTAGTGATGATGTGATGTTAACAGAAAACTAAATAGAGCAGCTCTCTTCTTAAAATCCTGAAATCAGGCCAGAAAATATACCACAAAGAGTTCAAAACTTTGCTAAGACAAAGTCATAGAGCCCTTTCCCTACTACAGAGCAGCTACAGGAGCCTATAAGCTGCTACAAACGCTGCAGCCATGAATAAATGCAGACATTAGGCTAAGTGAAATCTGTCAAAGCTAATTAATAAATAATTTCTTGACATTCAACTATTGAATTTCCTTGATGAGCCCTTTCAGTATTGATAATGAGGTGCTTCCTAGCCTTAGTTTAACTTTAGCCTGAACTCATTAATGCTATTCCAGAGCTTCTCAATTACCCAGGAACAGGAAAAAAATTTTGAAAAACTGCTTTAGGATATATTCACATCTTTGCCAGGCACGTAAGCAGCAGAGAGGTCTGGAAATGTTGACCTGAAAAGAAAGCAATGGAACCCTGCAGCTGTAAGCTACTGTGTGTGTTTAGCACATGATATAACCAGGTGCAATTTGAATGGTCTTGAAGCAAAATGTTGCTGCAGCAAGAGCAGCTTAAATCTGCTGGCTGTGATTGAGTTTGTTCTGACACTGACCACCTATTCTGAAGGTTGGTACCAGTAAACAACTTCATTAATTTACCTTACAATGAATATGAAAGTCCAGCATGGAAGTTTATGAACCTTCTCATACATGCAGTCATCCTGTTCTGACCAAAATGCTAAGCATTCGAAAGCTTCACATCCAACTCGACCAGCATTTTGATTAGTGTTCCAAAGCTCATCGAAGATTCAGATGTCTTCCGCAACATTTGCAGTGTTATTTCAAAAGCCAGATTATCACCTATGTTTTGTTTGAATTAGATGTAGAGTACAGACATACAAAAAGCATGAAAGTAATTTCAGCATTAACTTGCCAGCACCAGCTTGCCTAGTAACCCTAATGCACATTCATAAATTATGGTTGCTTCCAAAGTATTATACATAATAAAAAGGTCTCTGGTGTACACAAAATATAATTAACTATAAATGCCAGACAGTGTTTACAGAAGCTTCTTGTTTCCTATATTAGACAACTTATTGCACTCACCTCAACTGAGTGAAATATTCCATCATGGTGATTAGGTGACCTCTGGTAAATATCATGAAGATGAGGAGGATCATCAATATGTGTTCTTCTAGAATTGTGTTTTAGAACTTCTTTATAATCCAAAGAATCAAAGTTGGTTTTCCATAGTAATACCTGTAAGAAACCCTCATATCAGTAACTACTTGAAGGCTATTCAGTGCTCAAAACATAACTATTCAGTAAAGTCTGCTATTATTAATAGCATCATATTGAGACTGCAGTGATCTTTTAGTCTGATCTCTCCTGCAACATAGGCACTTCCCCAAAGTATCTGATACTTTAAATGTAAAAAATGTGTTTCAATCCATTAAAAAAATAACCTCTAAAATGTCTATAATCATAAAACAAAGCAAACTCATGTCCCACTGAACTGTCCCAAGTTACTTTTCTGCCACATCAAGGGGTCACATACCATTAAATTTCTGTCCCTTATAAAGGTTTGCAGGACTAACAAGAAAATTTGAAGGAATAAGAGAAGTGAGAGAGTTCCACAGAACTCTGAAACACCTGGTTTCAGTGTTTTAGCAACAGAAGTCTCTTTTCTGAATCTTGTCTGATTACATTCTAGGTAGAAACAATAAACAACAGTCACACAAAGCCAAATGCAGAAGGTCACAGAATGTAGAGGTGGTCCAAAGGTGTTCTACCGCATATTATAAATATTCTGGGAAACAAATCATAACACACAATGCTGCTCTCTCATGTCACAAAAAATTTGCATATTTAAGTAATTTAATTACGTTTATATGATTTGTGAATTCTTTCTTACTTTAAGTACTAAAGGAGAAAAGAAAAGAAAAAAAAAAGTTGAGACACTTAGAAGTTACCAAAAGTCCGATATTGGTATCTACAGCTGCTAGATAAATTAAAGAAAATGAAGTTGGAACCATAATCTGACTTAAAATTACTTCCCTGTCCAGCCAACATTTTTTGCCTTTTTCAGATATTAATAAAGTCTACATAAGCAGCACAAACCATAGATTTGTTCACAGATATTTCAAGCACACAAAATATTATTTTTAATATATTCCTCAGGAACTGCATTGCTACAAGCTCATTTCAGGTTCAACATCTTTCATGACTCTCTTGAGTCAAAGACCCTGAATATGCACTGGGAGACACAGTGCACAAATAAAGATGAACCCAAACTAACTCAGACATTAGTAACAGTGAGAGAGGGATGCACAGATCTCAGTCAAACTACATAAACCTTCCTCAGAACCGAGCACTTTCAGGACTGTTAGGTATTCAATTAGTTGATTCACAGCAGCTCCTGCTTCCTCTCCTTCCTCAGCTGTGTATGTTCTACTACTTCCATCATTCAGTCCAGAATAAAGTTGCTTACATTTTTTTAGTAGCTCCCCATCATTTTTTTTCAGGCTATTTTCTGCAGGTTTAGTAACTGGAAGTGTTTCAGCCCTGAGTGTAAACGATACAGGCAGCAGGCAGCTCACCTTTTATCATTGGTGAACTTTTGAGCTGCTCAAGTTCTAAATATGTTTAATTTTGCTCTAAAGTGAAAGGCCATGTCCCTGCAGCTTCATCATTACAGATTAAAAAAAACTGAGAAAGAGTAAAACCAACATGGAAACATCCATATATACCTTGAGTGTCTCAACTGCAATGCAAAAGTAAAAGCAAATATGCACAACCCTAGAAAAACAGACATTCCATAAAGTATTTCCCTTCACACTGAGGCCTTCATCAGACACAATGAGTTGTCTCTTCTATATAGTAACTGAAATAACAGCACAGGCTACCACTTGCCAAAGGAATTGGTATAACTTTGCTCTTTCACATAAAAGGTCTTATGTTTTCCGTGGCAACAGGTTAATGAAATAAATTGCCATGTGCACACATAGCCAAAAGTGTGAGGAACGTGAACTTCAGAACACTACACCTTGAGATTTTTTTGTTTGAGGAAAGAAGCAAATAGAAACAAAAGTATCTAGTGTTTGTTTCAAATATTTGATGTCCTTCTGAACAATGCTGTCAGCTGGTTCTGCACCAACCAGAAACTTGAAACAAGAAGCAGAGATACTGGTTTTCCTTCTTTGATGAAGGAAAACCAAATGGTATCTCTGTTGTTTGAAAAGGTCATAGTCTTGAAACAATATGTGTATAAAGAAAGCAGTCACGTAAACTTAGAATGCATCAGCTGCCTCCAACTCATGCTGCGAACAGACAATATATTTTGGATACTGCATGAGGGATAGAAGATGATACCTTTATGGCTAGCCTCTGCTCATAAGCATGACGTTGCTGATCTGCCAGCAGAACTTTTCCAAAAAATACACCCTACAATTACAGGAAACCAACAATCACAGTGAGTTGAGAAGTCCCACAACTATCCTCCCAGCACACCTAAAAGAAGGCTGTGGATGGGTCAGCAAAACAGGATGTTTGAGAAGCACATGTGTATATATACCAACAGAAAATGCATACTGAGGAATAAAGTTCTTATGTTTAATATAAAGACATACTCCTTGGTAGTTACACAACAGCGATTAGCACTGCACATTCTAAAGCTTAGAAAAGTGAAAGTTGCAGCAAAATGAGTACTCCTCTCTCACCAAAACTTTCATAAAACAAAGGAAAAACTTTAACAAACACAGGAAGGCCTGTTTTTAAGGTAATTTAAAGTTATTAGACCTGCTATAACTACTCTTTAAATTCAACATTTAACTAAGAAAGTGCTTCCTGATGAAACTGGATCTTCCCTCTCATGTATTCATCATGAACCCACTATATCAAACTGCTGAGAAACATGAGACAGATTTTTACCTACTTTCTCCACAATCTCGTGCCCCAGCAGCTCTACAACAGGAAAACAGGGCAGGAAAAGGGTAATGACATGACTGCACTGAACACATATGTCATTCAGGGGGACCCAAATTCAAAGGAACTTTGAAGTAAGACAGGCATTCCCAGGGTGTGTTGGCATTCAGTTGGGAGGCTCTGTTAGGCTCAATACAGTAGGTCCTTGCCTTCATCAGAGCTTCTCAGATTAATCTTCTGTAGTGTGACCTAGTTAATACATGCACTTCAGTTCCTCTCAAGTTAAGTATAATATACCAACAGTCATAAAACTCAAAGTACTCACAGAAGGTAAGGTCAACAATTCAGAATTACTTAGGACCTAAAGGTGCATTTCGGAACTTAAAATCTTATTTAAAACTTTAGTCAGGAAAATAAAAGATCATACTAGTGGGTCAAGAAATAAGTATTTTTCCTCCATTCTTGGTTGGTTTTTGTGGCTTTTTTCCCTGCTTCTAAAATTAATATTGGATGTTTGATAACATTTTCACTTTTCCAATATCTTCAGGTCTTAGCAGGGCTTCTTACTTAACGCTTTGTGATAGAAAGCAGGGGTTTTTTTTATTATTCTTTCCCAAGACCATCTCTGCTACTAGCTGAAATTTATTTCAAACTCCACAAAACAGAACATAACCATGAGTAATGGTAAACTCAAAAGATCATAATTTCTACAGCATAGCTTTCTGTATCTACACTGAGCTTTTAGCTTTTTTTAACAGGAAACAATGAAAATGACAAATAATATTAAGGAATATTTCAGACTGAAAATTTAAACTTTGTGCTACAAAAGATTTTCTTTTTGTAAAATTTAAAAATCTGATAGAGATGATTCCAAGCTTGATAGTATTTTTTCTTAATTATGAGACTTATTACAGCAAGTGGAGATTAATTACAAGACTTACTGTCTAACCTTTTTTTAAAATGCTCAAATGACGCTTCCCTTTATAAAATCCAGAACTTTACTATTTCAAAGGAAATTGGTAAAGGTAGCACAATAATTTTTTCTGAATTCTAGTCAAAATTTTCCTGGTAATACAACTTAATTCCTACAACTACAAAGTAAGGACTTTAAAAGAAGTGAAAAGCTAATGAAGCAGCTAAGCCTTAATACTAATTGCAACACAACTACTTCACTGACACTGAATTGCAACACTTTAAATATTTTTAGTTTAAAAAAATCATTCCTTTATTTTAATACGTAGAATAGAATTGGCTAATATTGTGGTCTTCTCCTTATCACAACATCCAATAGAAAGTCTATATAACAAACTAGTAGACAGAACGCATATGAGCACGAGTAATTACCATGCTACTGTGACATACTATATTCAACTCCCATCCACTGTAACAAGCACTAAGACATTTAAAGAGACAATACCACAAACCTGAGCATCTGCTCCACCTGAGGCAAATTTTTCACCACCTTTTGAAAAAGCCACAGAAAGTACAGGTCCCTAAAAAAGAAATAGCATACAATAAAATTATGCTACTACTGTAATCATGGTATTTTAGTGCAAAGAAAAAACACTAATGCCATAACCTAATATAATATATTTTTCAATTTTAATAAAATAAGGAACAATTTTACTGTAGTGAAATTTTTGCTAAACAACTTTATTGAAGAATTAATATTGCATATTTTTGTAGGATGCTGCCTTATAATTACAACAATCTATACTAGGAAAATAGTGGCATTATCCTTAGATTTTATACTTCAGCTCAGCAATAAAAAATTACAAAATACATATTACATTACTCAAAGCAATATGTTTGAATGATTTATTATAAAAAATACGGTTTGTTTGGCATTACCAGGAAAAGGAGGAAATGCCTGCCATTCTTCACAGAAGTTATCTTCTGTAAGCTTCCCCCTCCTTAGAAAACACTGGTTTTCAATAGACAAAAAGACTAAAGTGCCAAATAATATCATTTTGAACATCAAGTGAATTATTAATGAATTCAGAACATGAGTTATTACTTAACATTAATCATGTAATATTGACAGATAAAAAGCATGGTCACAGGTAAAACTGATGCATTTCCTTAACCACTTGTGACAAGGTGCATTAACACAACACCTTCCTGTCCACTAAATTTTATCTGCAAGTTGCGAGATAAAAGACACAATGGTATAAATGTTACTTTCGTTTTGTAATGATACTGAACAAACTATTAAAATCTCCATTTAAAGAGGATTGTTATACCTTGTGTCCATGAAGAGTATAAATAAGTCTTTCTTCTAAGAGGTCCAGAATCTTAACGGTACCATCAGAAGAAGCAGTGATGAGGTAGTTACCAGAAGGATGGTATGATATACAATTAACCCCTGCTCTGTGAACTAATTTACAGAAGACAATATTCAAAGGCTGTAGATATCTACTAAGAGGAAATGTATACTTTATTTCTTTGCTCTTTTCTACTTCCCAAAGAACTACTTCATTTAAAGAAAAAACAGCCAAAGTGCTGGGGCATAGAAGACTCTCCAAAGTATTTGCTTAGTTCTATTTTAAAAATTAGGAGAAGCAAAGAAATAAAAAGGATTCAAATTAGATTTTTAGGGTTGCTAGACTACAAAAAGACACTTACAACTTGTCAATATGACTTGTTTGTCCACTTGCCCCCGTAAGGAATGAGACAACATGCTCTTAAAAAACCACATTTAATTTCAAGGAGTCCCATTGTAAAGAAATTAAACCAAACTGTATTGTTTTTACCTTTGAAATGCTGCAGTAGCTTATTCATTCGAATATCCCATAGTTTCACTGAGTTATCGGAACCTGCACAAGCTATACATGTTCCAGTTGGGTTGAAAGCCACAAAATTTGCAAATCTAAATATAATTAATGAAAACAGATGTGATTATGTGTTTCCACAGAAATATTCAGGTATATATGTATATATAAAGCCTACAATATTAACACTGAGCTGCCACAAACTTGTGTGGAATCCACATGTACAGAAACTCAAACAAGGCATTTCAAGCAACGGAAGTAAGCACAAGAAAACAAGGTGTGCATAAATCTTTATCTCACTTTTGTTGAAAATATGGTAAAATTGACTCAAGTCAAATCTTCAGAGTTTGTGCTAAAGTACAAAGTTCCTAGAAGATAGTGCTGCAAAGAATTTGTAAGCAACAACTAAAATAATTTTTTCTAAGAACCAAGTATCCAGCTATAACAACATTCTGGACTCAGAAAAGGATGAAGGCAGCCATGAAATCAGCAAAGCACATATACAAGATATATATTCCACTGACATGTTAACTAAAACTCTGGATCCAAGATGTGTAAGAAAACTGTATATAAGTAAATGCAAGTATTTTTTAAACCTAAACAAGGCAGATCACTAAAGGTCACAAAATATTATTTTCATCAACAAGTGGAAAGGCCTTCAAGTTTCCTTCTTGTTGAAGCATTATCAAAATTGAGGGAAAACATGAAAACATTCCAAAATCCAAGAATAATCTCACTTCTGTTTGGATTATCTCTTGATTGCTGGAAAACAGCTGGATAAGTGCAGCCAGTTAACCTCTTTAGAAAAACATTATATGAATTACTTTACTTTACATGGGTGGTAGAATTTTAATCTGTTTTCAGATTTAACATATATAGATGTCGTAACCACAGAACATTAAATTAATCCATTGAAATTACACTATTACATTTCTTCTTTTTGCTAGTAAAACTTACCCTTCATAATCTGACAAGCTACTAACACAAGTTTTATTTCTTGTATCCCAGATGTTAACAGATTTATCCTCACCACAAGATGCTATTAGTCTTCCATCGGGTGAAAATCTGGAACATGCAAATTTATACATTACTAAACAACTGATACTACCTAGATTAGCATTAGAGACATAAGTAGAAAAAAAAACTTGCATTCCAAAGGCTATTTCTTTTACCTTTTCCAATCATGTAAGATTAACTCATCTGGATTAATGACCATTCTTTTATGCCACTACTATTCCAAGAATAGTTGAGAAAACCCCTACAATGCATGATAAATGTAGAAATGAATGCTGGGAAATAAGTTAATATAGAAAAAAGAACAAACAAAACTGACTGAAAATACTGACTGAAAATAAATTCAGAAGACCCCATTTGTCCTTTAAGGTAAGAGAATGAATACACAAGCAACTGATTTAATACGTACACATCCTAACACAGAGCAAGCTTTCATACTTCAGATAGGAGACACATACAAAACTTGTGTGGTGCATAAGATTAATTTATTAAAATTTAATTATTGGTGAGAGATCATTATTTGTCATTCACAGACTTTTCTTCTCTTAGCTCTACCCAGGGATTCCCTTTGTTAGGAATTCTACTTTACCAAGAGAATAAAAACAACACTTACTTGGCACAGCGAACCCAACCAGTGTGTTGGAATAGGGTAGACAAAAGGCGCTGATAGTAAACACTCCAGATTTTTACTGATTTATCATTGGATGCTGAAACTATGTAGTAGCCATCATGGGAGAAGTTCACACTCCGAACAGATGCTGTATGACCTTTCAGTACTGATGTTTCTCCGTGACTAAGGAGGGGGGCGGGGGGCAAAAAAAATGAAACAAAACCCCAAATACCAAGTCACAAATCACAGTTATATTAAAGAGTTTAAATCCCCATAAAACTCAATGTTAACATATTTAGAATCTTACCCAAATGAAAATGCAGCATACAGAGACCAAATCTTAATATCACCATTATTTTTTTACTTATTTAAATATTATTAGAGTAACATTCCTTAAGCCTTAAGTTGTATTTAATTTAATGTGACCAATTTTAGAGAACAGGGCAATTAAGAAGTAGCATTAGCCTTTAATCCCATTAGCAATAGTATTTGAAAGGGAATTTAATTTTTTATACAGTAATCTATAAAATGCTTGAAAGCTCAAGTAACATCAGTCTAGGATCATTTTGAATAGCTCATAATCACTACTAAAGAACAGTCTAATAAGGAAAGTCAATTAAAAATATCTTTTCCAAAAAACTGTTTTTTGTTTTCTTCATCACTTGTCTCCCCAAAATGAAGTGCAGCCATGCAATCTTTATTAAGATATAATCTTTAAGCCAGAGAAATTCTATGAAGCATAGTCCTACATACATGAAATTGTAACCTCTGAACTGTTCTATTTTTCTTTTAAAACTACAGAATATTCAGAAAAGAAGAAAGTAATACAGTAAAGAACTGTGCTGCTTGTGGTTCCCAATCTCCGTTTCTCTCAAAGCCCAGGCATGTGGGAAGGAGAAAGAAATTTGAGTAAAGCCTCCAATATTTCCATTGCACAATAATGAAACACATATCCAGCACTGCCCAGTTATACTCACATGCAAGGAACCCATAGCCTGACGGTGTGATCTTGAGAAGCTGAAGCTACCACGTGCCCATCTGGTGAGAACTCTACACTGGTCACAGCTTCCACATGGCCTGCAAATCTGTAAGCTCTGCACTCTGTCTTCAGTTTCCACACCATAAGATACCTATCCAGAGAGGAGGTAGCTGGCAAGAAGTAAAAGATATTAGGAGTCTGCTCCCTGTTCTTATACAAATCAGAGCTAATGAGTATGGATTTGAAATCACAGAGAACTAAATAGGTATTATGGGGAGGGAGGAGTTACTAGGTTTTCTGGATACTTGGTCTGAACAGAAGCCTGGTAGCAAGTAATGCTAACACCAGGCCTTTGGAAGGATGTCACAAGACTGGAAGGAGTAAAGGATAATTCTTAACAGGTAGCTCTCCCACATACTAAGCAAAGTGACTTACAAGTACTTTGAAGATATAGAGCAAAAAATTCAAAGCTGAACATCAGGCACACCAGTAAGTATGAATCCAGATTTGGTTGTACCAAATACTAAGACAACTTGTTCAGTAATTTCATTTTGATCTCTGAGATGGAATTTGTTTCAAGCATCAAGTATTTAACGCTAAAAAAACAAGCCAGCTTAAACTCAAGACATGATTTCTAACACTTCAGATATCTACACTTGAGTGAAGATATCGATACATGATAATTCTATAATCCTATTTAAGTACCAATTCTATAATATTAACATTTGTCTAGTACAAACAGAACATAAAGCTGAAAATAGAAAGAACATATTTGAGGGTGGGATTTTTGCAGTCATTTTACAGGTGGACTACACTATCTGTATTTGAAAAGGCAAACCTAACTTTTACCAGGTTGAGTGTTTTCAGGAAACTATAAGGAGCAAAGACAATAAGCAGTTGAATTAAACTGGTACATGCGATAACCCTATGTCCCTATCATCTTCACCTCTGCTAAATGCTAGTATGTACACATAAATAAAAACAAGGTATTCACACTCCCATCCCTCAGTCGCCAAATTCCTAACCCAAGTAGAGAAAAGAAGGGAGAGGAAGAACTGGTGCCTCCTGGAAGATGGAAGACAACATGAAGAGGATGGCTCTTCTCTTCCCAGTCTCTTTCAAGCACTAGCATAGCACAAAGAAATTAAGTTTGCTTATGATCACATGTCAAGGCAAGCTTCTAACAAAATATTAGCATATTAGAATATTAAATATTATCTATTAAATTCCCTTTATGAATTTGAAACAAAGATATTATTTTTATTCCCAAAAGACTAGCTTCTGCTAAAAGATGTGAGACGAGACTACCTCTACGCCCATATCAATAGGCTGACATTTGACAAAGAAATATAGGATATTTTCCCCCCACTTCAACTTTTCAAAACTATTTTACAGTCGGTTCTAATTGTATTTGAAAGAATTACCTTTTCCCTTTGATTCTGAAAAGTGGGACCTACAATGTCATAAAACTAAAAAGAAAAAGTGAAGCATAAGCTAAAATAGAATTTGAAGGCTCCAGGCTGGAAATGTGAAACAGACAAGGCTGATGGCTTCTAAAGCAAATCACTGATGAATTACCAAATACCTGTGGTATCTTACGAACTGCATGAAGGATGAGCAGTACCAACTGTCATTGCTTTCAGTTCTTTGAAAGATGACAGCACAACACATTCAAAGCCTGGTTTCTTGTAGCTTGCTCTCTCATAGACAGTCTATGCCAAGGTAAATGAGACACAAGCAGTGACCTGAAGTTCTCCTTTCTGTGGGACATCCATGACTATCTACCTCTGGACCCCCTGCTGCCTATGCTCTGCAGCATCCTCTCTCCATGCTTACATAGGTTTCTCTCTTGAAGCCACCAGCCCACTACCTTGGCACACAAAGACTATTACCATCTCCAACAGCACAGCTCCAGCCCAGGCAACACCACCTGAGGGGTGATGGAGGGAAGAAGTTCAGGACTTGCACAGGAAAGGGTGAGTAACTGACAGACCCATGGCAGAAATACTTTCCTAGGGCACACAGGCTGATGTTACTCTATACTTGAACAGCATGCGAGAGACAACAACAGAGAAAGAGACTCTAAGCCAAAACTCTGCATCTATATTGAAGTTTGGCCCTTATCCTTACAGGGAAATCAGGTTCCTTTACCATTAATGAGGCTCAGTTAAGCCAAGCTACTCCCCCTTCAAGCAAGCTGAAACAAACTTTGGTGCATATGGCTAACAGCTAAGCATTTCATTGTAATAGTGTAACATTAAGGCAACTGCTTTACCTTAGCAAACCACAAGCAGAAAATACAAGAAGAGGCCAGAGGATAACTGAGTTGCTAGAAATACTAATCTTAAAACCAGTTTTGTTCATGAAAATGTACTATTATCAAGTAAATTTCATTCTTTATTCCATTCTAAGGGCTTTTGCCTACTTGATAACAATTCTGCTTCTTCAGTTTACCCCAGCACAGTACTTTAAGGATTAATTCTTAATCCTTTATGCATTTTTATCCCCTCAAGTTCTCTCCATTTAAAAGGAGGGAAGCAAGAACCTTCCAGGATGGACTACACATGAAACTCTACAGGAATGCACACCAGACACAGATGATGCATTCTGACAGCACTTACTAAGTGTATCGGCACCCTACAGTCAGACTTTCAATTACCAGATCACCAGCAAATAGTCCACAACAGATCTCCAAGGCTAAAGTATTGGATCTGAAACAAAAAAAGCACAGAAGGTCCAGTAGAATTTTTTAGGATGTGCTATAGTACAAGTAGGCCTATTGCTCCTCAGAGAATACATGACATAACCAGAACCATGTTTAGAAGTGAAAGATAATTTGTCCTTGCTATGAAAACATTTGATTAACTGAAAAATATAACTGAAATGTAGAAAGCTGAAAACTCACTCTGAGCTGACTCCAATATACAACTTACTCCAGTTTATAACCCAAGTGCTTTTTTTTTTTTTTTAAACATCAATGCTTCTGTAAACACCCACATATAGCAGATGCACCACTGGGTAATCTGCTTTTCTGCTGATGAGTCATTACAGAACTGAACAGCAAAGAATAAAAACTTGGACTTATGCAAAGGCCAAGTTTATAGAACTACAGCAAAGTGGTGTGTAAACAGATACCTGACCACATATGCCATGAAAAGAATTTTATGGTATTTGCAATGAAACGAAGTTCAATTTATAAGTTGTGACTACTGATGGTATACATTTTTATATACACATACGCGTATATATGAACACAAGTTGTTGTCATATGGAATTACCATTTCACTCTCATTTCCCCCAATGACAAAGTGGTGACTAAAGGTTGTGCAAAGATCAGAAGAGACAAACTCAGCCAGGCTTTAACAGCTCAATGTACTTCTCTCAAAATACCGAAGCATCTCCAATAGAACTAATCACCCAGTGCAAGAATTACAGGGCAGATGGAATACAGGGCTGTGCACATGATGGGTGTGTGAATACTCAAACCCCACCACCGCCAACAAACCCCACACTTTACAGGAACCCTGCAGCTCTCAAAGATAAGGTGCAATGTCACAATACAAACACATTTTGCAATGAATTGCAAGATTTCCTACTTGGAGAAAAATAACGATTAGTTGAACCTCTGTCAGAACAGCCAATCTAGAACTCTAAGCACAGTGGATAAAATATGAAGAACTTTTAATAACTTCCATAAGTTCAAGTTCATGGCAGTTTTTGTTGCACTTTGTATGCATGTACACAAGAGGAAAAGAATTAAAGAACAGTCAGCACACTAATCAACATTTAATTTTCTGGATTTTATTTTTTTTTAAAAGAAATTCCAAAGCCCTCCACGTTTATTCAGTGTTAAGTTTACATTCAATTTCTTTTAAGTCACTCAGAATCAGTAGTTTAAAATATATACAAGTGTTCACCAAATCTTCAAAGCCTAACACAATAGAAAACCATTCGGAGTTTCAGATTTTCCAGAAATCTGTACATACTGAAAAATAATTGGATAGAAGCATTGAAATGGCAAGGTGTTGTTTGTTTGGTTTTTCCTTCTTTCTTTCTCTCTCCCCTTCTCTAGTCCCTCCTCCTTTTAGTCACTTTGTTTTTTAATTCCAATTAGGAAGATTTTTAAATTTTTTTTTCTAGGGCCATGTTATTTAATTTGGTTTTTTTTGTTCTCCCCAGTTTGTTCATAAATCACTCCAAAAATAGAAAGAGAGGTCATGAGGAGGAGAAAGGGTTCAGATACATACAGAGAGAATAACTTTTCAAAGAGGCAGACTGACTTAGAGTTATTGCTTAAATAGATAAGGAACACTTTGAATGGCAGGTTTAACTTGAAGGTATTTCTTTATATGAAAAGCAGTTTCTACCAAGAGCTAAAAAATTAACTGTATAAAAGTTGCATAGTCTATATTCACACCATTTAAGTACTTTCATCTGAAGAAACATGCATTGCACATACAATTTATGGTCTGCCATATAGGAGAACCTAGGCCTTTTCCTTGTCATTTCTGTTGAAGGCAATAGACTACAGCAAGCTTTTCACAAAAGCACATACTTGATATAAATTTATTGCCCCAGTATGTAATGACTGGCTGTCTTTTAAAATTTGATAAATGGTTCATAACTTGCAGGTCCACAAAAGAATTCCTGCTGCAAAGTGGAATAGAATTTTTCAGGAATGTTTCCCTTACGTAGTAAAAAGTTCCCTTTCTTTTTCTTTTAAAAATAAACAAACAAAAAAAACCAACAACAAAAAAACAACTTAGGATAAAAAAAGAAAGATTAAAAAAAGGAAAAAAAATCAACATTAAACAGCCTAAAAATAAATTAAAGACTTAAAAGAACCCATGCCACACAGTGGCAAGCATTTTTAGCATGATTCAATGCTACATTCCAAGCTCCAAATTTTCTTCTTCTGTTCATCTTCTATCTTAGCCTGCTTCCACCCAAACCTCTCAAAGCTTTCAAGCCATTAAGATTTACCCATATGTTCTAACTTTCTCTTACTTTATTTTTTGGCAAAACTTCAACTACATCAGGTCTCAATCGTCCCTTTCTAACCCTTCTACCTACTAACACCCGTAGCAAATGCACATCTACTACATTGCTCAAGTATCCAGATTCTTACTGCTCACTACCTTAAGTTTCTACCTACCAGTCCCATATCAAGACTTACTACATTGTGGCTACTGGAGAACATTAATCACTTCAGTGAAAGTAATCCAAGAAGCTGGAATGCCCAAAACATTAAGAAAAATGTTCAATTTAAATCATATGAAGGTAAAATACAGATAACTAAGACAAGATTTTTTTTCAAGTACACAATGTATCTATCACATCTACCATCTATAATCACAATCAAAACAGATTAGTGACATGATTCAAGAATAAATATTCTTCAAAACTCAACATTACAGAAAAGAGAAAACATCCTAAATAAGTAATTCTGTGAACCACCTTACCATCAAATCTTTGTTTCCTCCAATCTGTCCTTTGCTTTTGCAACTCCCCTTACATCAGGAGCCTCAGCTTCTCAACCTTACCCACAGTCTCCTGTGGTAGTGTTTTGACTACAAAGGGGCAGCTTATGCTGTATTATTTCAAAACCCTGCATAGGACTGACCCATACCAGCTGTTACCGAAACACGAAATGTAAAATAAAACAGCCCAAGTGTTCCCCATGTTACCTTCCTCTACCTGGCTGAAAGACCAAATAAAAAAAACCACAAAAACAAACCAACAAACAAGAAAAAAAACAAACATGGTCTAGATCAGATAACTTTTGTGTCCCTAGGATATGAGGGTGAACATGGAAAAGCTTACACAGAGGCAAGGTATACATTAAACATATAGCTAAGAAACAGCAGTACCTAATGCAATTTTGTGGTTCCTTTCCTTCTCCATTACCTTTAAACAGAATTCCTACTTGTAGCCATCCCTATTTCTTCCATTTGTGGTATCACCAGAATGCCCTTGGTTCCACTGCTACCACACTCTCCTCTAAATGCATGAGAGCTCCTGAGTAACCCCCACAGGGTAAGATTTTTACAAGAGGCAAGACTACAAAGCAGTGCCAAAGCCCTCCTACTAAATAAACTTCCTGTTCTTCTAAATTATATAGTACCCTTAACAGCATGTACATTCCCAGGAAAATGCAGAATATTACAAGGCTTAGATTCAACTTTCCACATCAAAGTCCATTCAATCATATGCTACTGTAGCATTACTTAGTGTTAGATACATCTTTTTTAACGTATCTGCAACATAGGTCAGCTAATACCACTGCAAGAACCTTAACTTTTACTTCTGTAAGTAAAATTTCTTTGTTTTCATGTAAAATTATCTTGCAGGATTATTGCATAATTTTAAGATTTAAAAAATCCCACCCCAGTCTGCTCAGAAGCCTTTGTTTTACCATAATCAAGACAAAGTAATGACAGAGAAAAATTTTACAAAAATAAAAGTCATTAGATGTTCTAATCAATGCTTTAGAAACCAAACCCCACTATTTACTTTTGCTTTCCATACCGCTCATCCCAGTTTCTACACCTCTACAGACACACCTGAAAACATTCCAAGGTATTCAATCAAACATTGCTATTTGCTCACACATGTAAAAACCTTGGAGATTACAGTTCATTCAATTCATACTACAAACAGTGATTATTTCTCAAATTTCCAAATCTGATTTTTATCTCCAGCATTACAAGTTCTCATTTGCACGTCAGCATGCCCCTCAGTCGTACGATAAGCAGTAAGGCATTTCCCCGAATGAGGATGATAAATAGTCCCATCTTCTTTGAAGTGCCAGATAATGATTTCTGGGATAGGAGATCCATCTTTTGGGCAACTCCTCATACCTATGAAATCTTCACGCTCAGGGACTTCAGCACATAGTTCAGTCACAGAGTTAAATCTAATCTCCTGATTTGATGTATACTCAAAAAATTGGTTGCCTCCTTGACCATGACAGCCAAAGAGAGAAAGGTGAGACCCAGTAGGATTATGTTCTTGTAAGACATAGTCGAGGCACTCTGAAGGTATTCCTCTGCTGCGGATAGCACCATGCCAGCCAGGACGATCTTCTGGTACGTGTAACTCAGCAAATACATTTTTTAAATACCAGTGAAAACTCTTGCATTTCAAACGCTCTCTAAGTATCTTTCTTTCAGAAATATCTCCATAGTTTTCTTTTCTTGCTGAAGGATTTCTGTTGTAAAAGTGATCTTTGAACTGATCCATCCATACCTCAGCAGCACGTGCTGTGTTCTGAAGGAAATTTGGTCTAGCATAGGGCGCACGCTTTGGAAACACATGGCCCACGTGGGAGCACGGATGAATTTCCAACATGCCTCCACACTGCCAAACTCTAAAGGATAACTCCAAGTTCTCCCCTCCCCAAACATCCATTCCTGTATCATAGGTTCCTAGGTACTCAAAATACTTCTTGCTGACAGCAAACAAGCCACCAGCCATAGTTGGAGATCTGATGGGGTCTGTTTCAGATTTGCGCCTGAGACGTTCGTGTTTAGGCACTGAGTGCCACTGGAACGTCAGCCGCCAGTCAAACCCCCCAATCATGGGCTCGGCTGTTTGCATGTAGTATTCAAATGTTTTCCAGTCAATGGTGTCAATGACAGGACAAACAATAACAGTCTCATTCTCAGCAATCCTCTCGAGCAGTGGCTCCAGCCAGCCAGAGACACATTCACAGTGACAATCTAGGAATGTAAGGACGTCGCCAGTAGCAAAGGTAGCGCCAATCAAGCGTGCACGAACCAATCCTTCTCGTTTGTTGGTTCTTATCAAGCGAACTCTTTTCAGACTGCTTATGTATTTTTCGAGTTCAGCCTTCAAATACACTTTATCACTCAGGTCATCCACCAGTATAATTTCTTTCAGAAGCACTGAAGGTGATGTTTCAAGAACACTATGTATCGTCCGCAGCAATGTTGACCAGGCTTCATTGTAGAAGGCGATTACAACAGATGTTGTAGGCAGTCTTCTGTAGTTATAAGACTTCGTTTTACAACCACTCAGTCGATTATCCTCAATGTGCCGGTGGAGAGAAATTTTATCACTTAAATAAATATTTATTGCATACTTCTCAATCAGCTCTTCTTCCTGTTTCGTTTCCTCAGGGCTCAGCTGGGGGCGAGATGGTTTACCCCATTCTCCCAGGGCATAAGGGTCAGGCGGGGGTTTGTCATAAACTGGGCGAGCCAAATCGACAGCTTCTTCTGCTCTGTCAGAAAAGCGCCTCTCCCATTTCCCTTTAGTGATGCTCTCGCCAGCGAGGGAGGCACCAAAGGAAGAAACCGACAGCTCGACCACAAAGTAAGCGATCATTAAGAAGCCGAGGAACACGCAGCTTTTGCGGACCCACGTCCATCTTCTCGCCAAACGGATCCTCATCGTAGGTAGTTAAAAGCAGCTCCTAGCAGAGAGGGGCTCCGTGAACTCCTGCCGGCTCTCCCCGCGCCCCCGGGGCGGTGCGGGCTGCAGGCACTGCCAGCCTCGGGCGCGGGCCGCCGGCAGAGTTTGCAGCCAGTCCCTCCGTGGCGCTCCCAGCAGATCCCAGCGGGAGCGCGGGGCAGCAGCGGAGGCACGGAGCAGCCCCCTGCCCCTCCGGCCGCGGCGCTCCCCTCACTAACTTCCTCCTCCTCCTCCTCTCTCTCCGCGGGACAAACCCCTCCTCCCGCCTTGTGGTTTGCTCAAAAAGTTGTCGCTTAAGGAAGGGGCAGAGACTCCTCCGCCCGCCCG
>VZRL01005485.1:1225733-1299350 GCA_013397895.1 Origma solitaria
CAAGAGCGCGGATCCCCAGCGCCCATGCGCGGCCGCGCTGCGCGGGGCGGGGCCGCTCCGCGCGCCGCAGCGCCGGTCGCTCTTAAAGCCGCAGCTCTCCCGCCCCCTCTGGCTGGGCCGAGGGGGACGGGGACATTGACGCCTCCGAGTTTGTCCGGGGATGGGGACACGGCGGCTGAATGGTTGTGGGGGCTGAGCTCTCAGCGGGGTCGCGGTTCGGCGGGTGTTGGAGCCTGTGGAGCGCCGCAGACGTAGGTGGAATGCTCGACGAGCGGAAGGTCTGGCCCTTGTTACCTTGGTTTTGTGACTTACAAATTTATGTAGGACAGCTGTGTTTAAAATCTCAGACTGATTTTTTATTAAGCCACCTTAGATAGTTTGGCCGCTTGTCTTTTTTCAGATGTTTCTTAGCTTGTTAATACTTTCTATATTTCTAAATTGGCCCTCATGTTTATATCATACAGAGTGGTCTTTAAACAGACCTTTAGTGCGCTAAAAAACTAACCTACCTAAACAAAAATTAAGAAAATCCCAACACTGCAGCGTTGGTGTTAATAGTGAACGTTTATGCAGCTTCATGGAAAGCTAGGCGAGGGAACCAACCTCGCTGGAAAAGTACTGCTCCCATAGCTATGCTAGTAAAAGCAGGGTTGACAGCAATTAGCAAAAAGGAGGGCTGTGATAGCAAAGCTGTCATTTGACATGCGAGTGCTCCTGAAGAAGTAACTCATACTGCAATTACTTTTTTTTCTTTTTTTAAATCCAGTCTGCCTTTTACAGTTTCTTCTGACATTAAGCTTTTACATCTACAGAATCAGGTCAGTAATTAGGCCAACGTATAAGAATTGTCACTTATAGGACAGTTCCAAATTTTTTTTAAGCATGAAATGCACATTTAAAATAATAATTTTGCAAGTGGTAAAAAACAAAGCAGGGTTACCACAAGTATATAAGGCAGTTTCTGTGAAAGTCTACCAGAAATTTACCAGCATTTTGGTGGCTGATAATTTGCCATTTCAACTTCACAATATGAAACCTTTTTTAAAGTGGTGTGACAGAACACATTGACTTTAACTTGGACCTAGCAAAAGCTACAGGTTTTTTGCCATTATTTGGTTTTGGTTTGGCTTGTTGGTGGAGTTTTGTTTTGGCATTTTTTTGTTTGGTGGGGGTTTTTTTCCTTCTACATAACTCACTCTCCCATCCTTTCATTTTAGTCCCTGCGATTTAGGTCACAAAGTAAAATGTAGCATTTTAAAAAGTTAGTAATGATAAGACTTAAATGTTCTGCATTCCCCACTACAGAAACAGTAATTTAACTAGTTAACCTTAAATTGACCTCCTTACCCCTATTAAAGTCTTCCAGCCTTTTGCAACCTTTTTTCTAACTATCCTCTTTCTGCCAGGTTTTATCAGCTGTGAATGATGTGGCTCATCAGGGAGACTACGTTTAGATTCTGCCCCTCTGGGTTAGTATCAAACTTTGTGTGATCTTAATTTATTCTGTGTCTTCTCATCTCCTGAATGAGAGGAAGTACCCTCTGTGCTGCTTTAATTGTGTGCTACAGTATTTCAGTCTTTCTTGTACCTTATGTTTTCAGGTTTGGATCCATCCTGGAAGCTCCTTAAAGCCTAGTGGTCAGAAACATGTTCTTTTATTTGGAAACTGAGCTGAATGTTAATTCCCAGTCCTACTGAATCTTTTTCTTTTTGCCTTCTTTGGAGCTGCTGTGCTTCCAGCAGCGCAATATATTTTACTTATTTTGGGATACTAGCAATATGCTGGAATCTCTGCCTGCCCACAAAATTCCTGAATTATAAATTGCCAGGTGGTAGGTATAAAGCAAAGGAAAGGCTGTGATTTTGGAGAGAAGGAGAGTGGCATCCCTTTTTCTGCAGACTGATAGAAGCATGTTTATCAAATTGTAGGGCTTACAAAATTCTGCTATTCCTGGCTGTTTCGCCTCACCTGAGAGTGCTTTGAGGACTCCCAAATGCTCATAGGAAGCAAAGTATTCCTTTACTGCAGACATGTAATTAGCTATAGTGACTGTAGCTGTAAAGCTGACAGGTAGTAGTTTTCATGCTAATTATCCTTCCTCATTAGCATGTATAGATTTTATTTTTAGAATTATTTTAAGATTATTGTAACTCATAATAATACAATTATGAGTTGGCATTGTCCTTTTAAGGTTGAGAATAACTGTTCTGTGATATGTGAGAGCAAATTACTGTAAAAACATGTTGTGCACTGTGATGACAATTATAAAAGGTGCGTCAAAGTATGTTTCAAGCATTATGTGTCAGCAGGCTGCTGTTTTAGCAGCTATGGAGGTCTTTTTTGTCTCAAACACTGCATTAAGGTGGTATATGTCCAAACAAAAATGGTGTCTATGGAAGAACACTTTTAGATGGTAATTCCAGGTTTGTCCTGGCTGCATGGTCACTGTAGGAAAAGAATTAGTAAGAGGACATGTAGAATTCAAGGACACATAGACAAACTTGGTAACCTTGGAGTATGTATGCTGCAATGCACACATTAGTTGCACTGGTCACATGTGATTTCATCATAATTGGTGTACAACAATCCATGAGCGCAAGGGGCAAATATACTAGTAATATACTAGCCCACCAAAAATTTTTCACATCTAAAATGAGGTATTTTAACTCAGTGTTAATCCTGCTTTGAAATAAAACTAATAACCCCAACTGCAATTATGTGGGATCCTATTGGGAGCAGCTGTTTTAGCAGCAGAGGCGTCCAGGCTGCCGAGAGGCCTCTGGCCCTTGGGCTGTTGGCAGGAGGTTGTACTCTGTCACTAGAGGGGAGTGTGAGATCTGCTTTGCCAGCTTGATGTTGGGTATTCATCCATCTACATGCAGGAAGAGAATGTAGTCCAAGGGCACAAAGATTTAATTGCAGCCTGTCTTGCTGTTGCAAAATTATTATACCTTATGCCCCCAGCATCTTTCCAACCTCTGATCATACATTTTTTTCTTCTCCATCAAAATGGTAATGAAAATAAAATAAATATTAAACTTATAAAATAACTTGTGGAGTAGTGTTGGTTTTTTGCTTCTGTTGAAATTTTCTTATCAAAATCCCCTTAAAGTCTGCTTGCCAACAGCAGCAAGAAAATGGAAAACAAGGAATATCAAGTAGGTACATAAAGATTTAAAATACAAGGATGATTTGAAATGTATATGATGTTACTTTTAGTTTAAGAAATGTCCTGGGGTTCTGAGGGAATTTGCAGGTGTAATTACTAAGCCATGTCTCCATCATATTTGAAAAGTCATGGTAATCAGGCTGTGACTACCATTCAGTGACTGGAGTGACACTGACTAGCTGTAACTACCTCAGGCACTGGGGGACAGGGAGTATCACACCCAGATGCTGGGAACTGCTGACCAGTCAGCCTCATCTTTGTGCCCTATAGGATTGTGGAGCAGCTCCTCCTGGAAGTTATGTCAAAGCATATCAGAGGTGATTTTGTGAAGGTGATTAGAGACAGCCAGCATGGCTTCACCAAGAGCAAATCATGCCCCACTAATCTAGTGGACTTCTATCATGGAGTGACTGCATCAGTGGACGAAGGAAGAGTAACTGATGTCACTTAACTTCTGTGTAGCCTTTCATACTATACCACACCATGGTTTTTCCTCTAAATTGATGTGGATTTCATGGATGGACTATTAGATGGCAAGGATTTGTATGGCTGCAACCAAAGAGCTACTAGTGCTGAGTGGTATCCCCCCAGGGCTCTGTTTTAATTTAGTTTTGCATCTGTTCTGTCTGGTCTATTTTAATTAGTATTTAATATCTTTATTAATTATATAGATAGTGGGATTGAGTGCACCTTCAGGAAGTTTGTGGATGACACCAAGCTGAGCAGTTCAGTTGTTACAGGGCAAGGGCTGCCATCCAGAGGACCTTGACAGGCTTGAGGAGTTGGCACGTACTAACATCATAAAGTTTAAAAATGCCAAGTACAAGGTCCTGCACCTGGCTTGAGGCAATGCCCAGTATCAGTATGGACTGGGGGATGAATGGATTGATAGCAGCCCTATGGACAAGGTATTGGGAATACCCGTGGATGAAAACCTGAGCATCACCCAGCAATTTGGACTCCCAGCCCAGAAGGACAAATGTATCCTGGGCTGCATCAGAGGTAACATGATCACTGGATCAAGGAGGGTGAATCTCCCGATCTGCTCTGCTCTCACGAGACCCCCACCTGGAGTGCTGTGTCCAGCTCTAGGACACCCAACATAAGAAGGACGTGGACCTGGTGGAGCAGGTCCAGAGGAGGACCACAAAAATTATGAGTGATCTATTGAAGCTGATAGATGTTTGAGATTTTTTCCTTGTTCAGTGTAGGGATTGTATTTGTACTGGAGGATAAATAAGAGAACTTATCTCTTATTACTGATGCCTGAAGGGAAACACGTGTGAAAGAAAACTGCGTAATTCAAAGCCAGCGCTTTAAAACAAATAACCATCTGGATTAGAAGCTGAGAGTGACAATTACTCTGCCAAAGAACTTAAAGTCATTAGAATTTGTATAAAAGTGGGTGTGTTATCCAATGGTCTTTTCTGTTTGTTCCTTTTAATTAGATGCTTTTGTGTAAAAGATACATATCTTTATAATGACTATGGGGATTAAATCCCATAATGTTCCTCCCTTGGTACCCAAACAGGACAGTAAAAACGCTGAGGTAGTAATATGCAGCGTGTGCTGAGCTGCATGTAAATCTCTCTTAGTGTTACCTTAAATGTCAAACTCTTGCACTCTGCAATGTATGTGCGTTATTTGAATCTCTTAAAATTTGCAGTCACTGATTGTTTTCTGATAATTGAAGAGGTTTCACTGTGAAGTTTTCTGGGATAATCCTGGTGTTTTGGGTTTTATATTATGGTGTTTTGTATCAGTAGCATCACTGTATGGATGAATACTCAGATGCAATTCCAAATTTAAAGAACATCTTCCTTTTTGTTTTTTAATCTTTTAATGGATGATCAATACCAGTAAGATTTTCTGTGTTGCCAGTAACACGGGTATGCTGGTAAATAAAGAGCAGTGTGAGACTGCTGCTTTTGGTAATGTATAGCCAATGCATGGCCTTAGAGAAGCTGTGAAACTGCACCCTTAGATGATTAATTTTCCTAGTTTCATTAGCTTACAGCTGCTATCTCTGCTCAACCAGTAACAATGGCCATCAAAACTTCTGGTAATGTTTTTTTTCTGCTGCTAATGGGAAGGGAAAATGGAAATTTCCTTACTTTCTGTCTCTCATAAGCTTATTTATCTGCACTTACCCAAGGAGGATTAGGGGAAAACACACATAAGCATACCAAATATGAGTGAACAGTGAAGGACAACAGTAAAGCTAAAGAAGATGCTTGAAACCAATATCCACAACTGCCAGGTACAAAGTAAGACAAATGATAACAATTGTAATTACAAAAACAAGTGAGGAAAAACTATATGCCACAATTATTGAAAGCTGGGGAACCTAATGGTTCTTGAACAACTGCAACTACAAGAGGCAGGGACTTCTGTGTCTGGACAAGGAAAGCCTGCATCTTACTCTTTTTTTTTTTTTACCTCTTTTTTTCCTGTTGCAGCACTGGCTGCTTGGGCAGGAAGAGCTTTCCAGCATGACAGTTGACAAACCCACAACATGACGGACTACCACAGATGCTTCCTGCTCCTACCGTATAGATTTTCCCTTGAATATTTGTTGTGTTTCTGATGCACACAGAAAAACAAAGGGAGTGATAGTAGTTTCAGACTCTCTTGTTTTATTATTAAATACATTATTCTGTTTGTGTGCCTGTATCAAGTACAACAGTTACCGCCATAGCTGAGACACCTAGACACTTACCTGATTCAAAAGTGAGTGGTACATCTTGTCAAATGATGCTTATAAAATGGTAAAAATCTAATCAACAGGCCCTATTCCACTGGTGAGACATGCACATATAGTGGGTCTTTTTGGTGGTAGAAAGTCCAAATTGCAAATACCTTCCCCGTTACACACATTCTTTCTTAAAACTCCCTTTCCTCTCTTGCAGGAAGGCTGTATACATGCATAGCTGGATGTGTCTCAGCTTATGTCAGCTCCTTTTTGCAGGGGCTCTAATATTATGAAATTTTATGCTGATCTGAGCATAATGACATGTTTTATTTCAGAGAAGGACAACTTCTGAATGGCTGAACCAGCTATGTACAGTAGAGTGGATTGAAGCAGAAGGAGGCATCTGCTTAATACCACAAAATGGAGCCAGGAAGAATGCCCCCAATCTTCTCACTAGAATAAGTTTGCAAAAAACCCCTCGGGCTCCCAGTAGCATTCTGTTGTATCACAGAACATAACCTGTTTTTATCATCTTGCGCATTACTAATTGCAAGGCTGCAGCATGTGGATGCACTATATGCAGAATCTCATCACAATCCAGTTGCATTTCTCCAGGGTGTTTTACAAGGGCAATTAGTTGTGGGGAGAGTCAACAGGGCCGCATAGCAGACAAGATACGCAGCAAATTGCTGCAATTCCCTTTCAAAGACACAAGGAAAACCTGTGTGCCGCAGCTTTTGCAGGTGCAGTAGCAGGGAGCATGGTCTGGTGGCTTCTGCCCATTCAGAACTAACCCAGGCAGGTTTCCATCAGGATGCTGTGAAGTTGCAACCTAACAAGTGTTTTCCCACCACACAATCTTTCTGATGGAGACAAAATACTAAATTCAGGATAAAATGATAAGCCTGTTGGAGATGATAGCACTAACTTACTCTGTACAATCCTTTCATTTTTTTTCCCTAACTCTTACTTAGAAATTGTTTGCTGAAATTACTTTCACTCTTAAGAGAATTCATCTTTAACTAGGTCTTTGTTTTGAAAAACAGTCTGTGAAAGGATAAGCAGCTTGTTCTTGTGTCTATAAAATAGACACTATTTTTTTAATTTACCAGCTGTTGCCAGAACAGGGTCCTACATGCTTGCCCTCAAGACTACTCCAGCTGTAAGGGAGTTTTCCTGCCTTGGTATTCAATATAGTCGTCAAAATTTATGTCTTCACTAAAAATATATGAACACTTGCAGATAGGCACATGTTACTGTGACACACCACTTAATTATGTTATCCACGTTTATTTTTGTTATTTTAAATAAAAATCGCTTGATTACGTTTCTTACATCAGTTTGTCAAGAACAGTTGGTGTTCTAGTTTTGTTACGCTCGCTCAAACCTATTACCACTTACGTGAAATCCTAGAATGATCCATAGTGGTTGTCAAATTTTCGTATTCAGATTCACAGCACAGATCATAGTATGCTCTTCTCCCAAAAAAAACAATAAGTAAAGGTGACTGAAATACTCTAGCATAAGTATGAAGTGATAGAGGGCACAGTTTGTAGTGCTCCTGACATTAGTGCCTCAAGCTGGATAAATCTGCTTTAAAACACAAGCTTTTCAACTTGTATATTCATGCTTTTTGCTCCTCTCACTCGTATCCTATTACCCTGCTTTTCTTCCCCAAAGGTTTTGAGCAGCCTTCTCGTTGCTCCTATGTTTCCTTCCACTCTCCCCTTTCAACTCCTGCTTAACTTCATCCCCAGTGCCTTGGCTGTTCGTTCCTCCAGCTCTGGGCCGGGGCAGTAGGGCTCACAGGGGGAGCACCTCTGTGCTGGAGTTTGGCTGTACAGAGAGCAGCCCACAAGCAGCAGCCTGCAGCAGCAGTTTGCCCCGGAGTGGTTCCGCTGTGGCTGACCACACTGTCACAGAAGCTGTTGAAATGGCACAGCAGAGGGGACACTGCAGGAAGAGAGGAGCGGAGCAGAGGAGGTGACCTGGGCCAGCATCACAGACTACAGCCTCACTGTGTGAGAGGCTCTGTTGCAACCCAATCGCATCCCTGCAATGAGGCAGTTTGCTTAGAACAGATTCAGTTTTGCTGGAAAGCTGGCAAGGCTGGCTGTATGGATACTTATAAATTGAACTTGTCTGTGCTCTCTGCTGGGATAGCAAAAGAGATCCCCAACGCTACAAGATCCTCCTTGACAGGTATCAAAGCTTGGAGATCATGGAGTATCAGCAGCAACAGGCATGAACAGAAAAATAACAAATTTAATTCTTTGAAATGGCTAAGCCCTTTCATTTCATAACACAAAAGCAAACCTCTTGAGCTGTATAATTTTATTAGGGGGCTTAGTACTTAAATAAATTTTTCCATGCAGTTTCCTCTAAGGCCTTGTTTCTGAGTTACAGCACAATCATCAGGACTAAAACAAGGCAAGAAAGCCGCGGGAGCACTTCTGTTGTATTTGGCAATATCCCAAATGTATTCAGTTTGGAAACAGCTATCTATGGCTTAACTGTTGGACTTGGATTGATCCCAAGTACAATGTTTCAAATTGGGTTTATGATAACATGCAGGAGTGTGTCCCAGCATTTCAGTCTTTTTGACAATGATTGTCAGAGATGAAGCATGACTTTGGAAAACAAACACTGAGGGGTCTATTGGTTGTGCTGATTGCCTTTGGGGACAGTAATGAAGAAAACCAATGAAAAATAGTGTTCTCAAGTGGTATTTTATCAGCTCACACTCCTCATCCAGTGAGCAAAAAGCCTGTAGCACTTCTTCATTCAAACATATAAAATGTTGATTGTGCTGATTGGTATCAAGCTGACACTTGATAATTTAGTTGATATTCAGACTTGGACTGTTTATGGCCCTTTTGAAAAAGACTGGAGTAAGTGAGATTTAAAGCTATAATAACTGTATTCAAGTACTGACATGCCTACAGAATTAGTGGGGCACCCCTGCTATCCCAAGCACCACAGAAATGGCAGTTCAGAATACTTTTAACCTCCTGCTGTAGAGTTATCTTTTATTGAATCATTAATGCCTTTGAAATGAAACATGCTTCAATATATTCACTCTAAAGATGAAAATTCAAAAGATTTTGCACCTTTTAGGTAGAAGGCCGTTACACAGCATAATGAAAGTTAGTGTTGTAGGCAGTCCCCCACAATCTCTAAACATACTTGTTTTAAATGTTTTAGTTTCAAAAGTAATGTGTTCTTTCTAACAAAAAAAGATCATGTTTCTGTTTTGCAGAAACTCAGCTATTTTTTCAATAGTTAGAATGTCAAGTTTCTGTTTGAATCATCTCATTACTATAACATTTGATCATCCAGCCAGCTAGTTTTACTATGCAGCTTATACGTGGACTCTTCAAAACTTTTCCTATTACAACATTTTTAAGATCAGAATGGCAGTTTCGTAATGTCAGGCTTCCTACATTAGCATTTAAAGTTTTATAGGCAATTATGTGAAAACCAAAAACAAAAATAATCCAAATCTGATATAATACTAAGTTCTTTAACAGTAGCAAAGTATTTCTGCAACTCAAGGCAGAAGAAGGGAGCATTTGTATGCAACTCAGAACTGACATGGCATTTAATTTAATTTCACCAATACTTTGCTCGATTAGATAGAAGGCTATTATACCACCACTCCATGAACTAAGGCAAGGAGAAAAGTCAGCTTCTCAATTCCATGTAAATTGCAGTCTTTATGACTGAAAACATATTTTTCAGTTCTCTTTGTTCTTGATCTGTTAGAATAATATAGATTTCATTAACTTTATATGCCTGCAAGAGAATCTTCGTTTTTTTAGAGGCTGATCTTAAACACTTAAAACCAGAAAAAAAACCAGAATAACTTTGAGGAAACAGACCAGGTTCTTTCAAGAGAGTCCTAAGGAGAGAGCAGGGCAATGAAACTACACAAATCTTCAAATAAGCTTGCGTTTCATTTTCCTTAGAAACAGCTACAATTTTTTTCTTTACACACCTAAAAGAGTCAAATAACAGAATGAGAACTCCTATTCTTAAGGAGCAGCTGTTTTCCACAGGTCTGCACCTTTCTGGCGATCATGTTAAAATCTGTGGGCTTTCCTATGAACTACAGACAGCCAGTCATCATTCAAAAAGGTTTACTAGAGCGGAAGTGATCCAAGCTCTCTATCACAGTAAACATTACAGCAGGCAAATACCAGCCAGTCTATTGGTCAGTTTAAGATATGAGAAAGAAAATAGCCTCCTTGCTTTGCCTCAGGTTTGATCATTCCAGCGACTGATTTCTTTGTTGAATTCCATCTATAAATAGAAATAACATCCACAAGGATAATGGAGAAACCTTATAGAATTACACCTCTTGCTCAAGAATTTCAGGATCAGAGAATTACTGAGGTTGGCAGGGGCCTCTGCAGGTTATCCACTCCAAACCCCTGCTAAAAGCAGCATCAGCTACAGCAGGTTGTTCAGGGCTGTGTCTAGCTGAGTTCTGAGTGTCTCCAAGGGTGAAGACTCCATAACCTCTCTGTGTTTTCTTGTGTTCAGGCAGTTTCACACACTGTCACTTGTGACTGCCTGGGAAAATTAGAAACTGATTTCTTATAATGGCATTAATTTTAGCTATGTTCTGTTAGACATGATGGGCTTTCTAGAATCTTTTTGTGCTAAGCAATTAGCCAAACCATTCTGGTAATATTTGTGTTTCAAGGGTTTTTGGGCTTAAAAACTTGTAATGAAACTCATATTGTTGTTTTTCTAATTGGGAAAAAAGCTGTCCTTCTCTCTTTATTTTTTTTATTTTTCCAAAGCTAGTTCTTTCCACACAACTTGTCTAAAGAGCTCTCCTATGAGGTGCTCTGGCGACAGAACCAAAAGACACTCCCATATAAAAAGCACTCCCAAAATTTACTGTAGTGGGTGAGATCTTGAAGAAGAAAGCAGAACAGAAGATCAAAAGGCAAGATAGAAATATAATAAAGGAGACAAATCCATAACTGCAGGTCTTACCCCACCTGTCCTTCACTGATTCCCTGCAATCATCCTTGGCACACTGGAAGGGGGAAGAAAGGAAGGAGATACCAAGATTTAGGTCGTGTCTATATACTGCTACATTTAGTAGAACAGAGCCTAGTTGCTTTGGCAAAAGGAAAAAAGCTAGGAATGATTAATCTTTTGGGTAAATTAAAATATGACCAAAAGTACCATTTCCAGAGGGTTTTTTTAAATTTAAAACCACTTTTTTTAGAGTCCTCAGTGAATTAAACTGTTGCACTGTTCAGAATATTAATGACCAGTACATGGCAAGTGATTAAAGACATATCTTCCCATCTCTAAAGCAGTGTTGTCCAAAAGCAAATCCTGTTTTCTACCAAAATATCAGTTCAGAGAATTTCCAATTTCATGCATTCCATGTCTGACTCATGTATCCTTAGACAGGTCCTATGACAAAAATCTGAATTTTTTAAATTTTTCATTTTGCAGATTCTCTCCTAAAATACATAGCACAAAACACTATTCAGTAGCTGCCAGCACAATATTCAAAATAAGCTATGTATTTTCCCACTAACATCTGCCAAGTAGAGGCTTACCTTTAGGAGATCTTGTGACTACCTTCGGTCATAACTGAAGAGGCTTTGTACCCAACAGCCATCAGAGCAACCAACTTGTGGAAAACTGAGAATATCAAGTTAAATCCTGTATTTGTAAAACTGAAATTGTGAAAGATAACAAACATATCTTCTGGGGTTTATTTGTAGAGTGGCTTTGTGGTTTTTCGTTGTGTCTTAAAGGATTTGGGAGGCTTTTCACACAAAGCATGTGAACTGTACACCTTGATTCTCTACCAGACTGAAAGCTTTAAAACAGGAAAAGCCACTATTCACTCTGTGCCTGAGCAGTTACCACAGGGCAAATCCCATATTCTGCCTTTGCCAAGAAGGAAGCTATAGAAAGTTTTCTTTATGATCATAGTCTCTCAGCATCCTTCAGCTTCACGCCCTGCAAGAGAGGCAGCCTAGGAAAGCAGATGAAGATGCTCAGGACAGTGAGCTGCTGCTACCTTTGCAAGGACTCAATGCGATCATATGCATACTGCCATTTTAGTGAGCAACTGCTGCTTCAGATTTGGATTGACACTTGTCCCTACACCAGAATGTGAAGCAATGTTGAAGTATTCCAGAATGTACACTTCCACCAAAAAGCTGTTAATTCCCAGAAATACTCCTGTTCGTTATTTTTACAAGCTTAAATTTCCACTGTCTTCCAGTTGGGGCAAGTCAAGGAACACTTTTCAACCTAATAATTGTATAGATTTGTAGAAAACTCTATGTTAGGTGCACGTAACAGTAGTAATGAGTCACTGTCTAGTGAGCTACCTTTTACATGCTGTCTTCTTTCAGTGCTCTAAGCCCATCCCATCATTTTCTAAGCAAACCCTTATCTTTGAGCATAAAGGACAAGTAGTACCCATAGGTGGTGTCTGTTTTAAACACTAAGTCATATCTCCTTGATGGATGCTGCAATCTTTTGAGGAAGGTAGTTAGGTATTTCTGTATACAGTTCAGGGGAGAAGATAAGAAGGACCAGTTCTAAGGCTCTTTATTCTGACCCAGAATTTGTCATGACATGGCCCTGAATAAGCAGGCCTAATCAGTCTGGAGATAAGTAGGAGCTGGACCCTCCATGCTGGCCAGGCTCATCCAACCAAGTTAAGATACTTCAGTGAGGTCTTGAAGTCTGTAAGATCAGAAGAGATGCACTGCTGGGGGAAGGGGTGCAGGTGGAAAAAAGCAGCAGCTCTTTAAAACCAAGTATTTGCATCAGAAAAATAGCACAGACATTAAGATATTCTACTTTATGTTATGCTTAATATGATCTGGATTATTCTAGAGCTCTGCAGAGTCTAGAACTACTGGCACTAGAAAGTGAACTTATCAGGCTTTTGGAGTAATTTTCCAATACACTCAGCCATACAGGTTATCCTTCCATGAATATTACATTTGCTTGCTTACTTCAAAACATATTTGAAAACTTCCTGTTATTCTAAGAAAGCCTCTGAGTGTGTTATTTCATTTTTTTTAGCTGCTTGTACTTGCTACAGACCCCTACATTTACCCACTCATTTAGCATTAAGGAATTTGTTTCCATTATTCTCTCCAGACTACTCCATGATGCAGCATTTCCCTCTTCTCGTTAAGACCAATACAGAAAAGAGTCCTCTTGTATTACCATTTTCACCCCTCCTTCAGAGCCACGATGAGGTGTCCTAACATTTGCCTTATACACAACTATAATAGACATCCCACCCAAGAAACCACACTTTAAACCACTCCAAATAGTAGTCAGTCTAGGACTGAGTTTATGCTCAAAGTTACTATTGCTCAACCATGTGCATTATATACCATGACCTCTTGAAAGCAAATGAGCTCAAAATTGTACCAAGAGCTATTTTATAGATTTGGCATGCATTTTAGGTTTAAATCAGCACTGTACTGAGATTCAAGAATTTCAGTCCCCATACAGACTGAGATGAACAGCACTTTTATTTATTTCAGTTACAAGAAAGACAAGTAAACCTTACAACCAGAAAGGCAATGAAGGCCTCATGAGCTTAGTGAAAACCATTTCATAATCTAGGCAACGTTATGATTTCTTGAGATCACAAAGAAAGCATACCCCCCTCTTAAAACAACTTTTCCTTATTTCTGTAAGGAAGTTTCCTGTAAGAACAGTATAGATGTTAACAGAATCAAGAGGGACCACTGATGTACAAAGCCTACATTCACCCTTCTACCCCACACAAAAGGCTTAAGTGTAGATTTTATTCCAAAAAAGATAACATGCAGTCATGATCACAGCTAGAGAAGAGGGGGAAATTAAAGTCTGGTTTGAAATGAAGTCAAATTATTACTCATTAATGAAGTTAAATGAAGACACTTTTTCACATGGCAGTGTACTTCACAAGGAAAGAAAAACCCTCCTTATTTTAAGCCAGTGCTTATCTGACTTTTGTAGTAAAGAGAAAACAGCTTACATAAAAACTGAACCCCCTACCAAGCACTCTAGATAAGAACTATGATGTAAGAAAAGTGCTAGAAACATGTGGGAGAAATTATTATACAAAGTGTCAAGTGCAACCCCCCACCCTCAACCCCTTGCCTAGAATTCAGTGTATTTACTGAAGTACAATAGAAAAGATGGAATTCAGGAGTGGTTGACAGTGGGATACAGTGCTACAGGTTGAACAATAGCCACTAAAGGACAAACCCGAGCATGCATGTACCCCACCACAAGGGCAAGATGTGCTTGAGCTTCCCAACCTGCTCATTTCTGCAGTTTGCTCTAGTATTAGCTCCTTCCTCATCACCAACTTGAAATGCTTGCAGTCCTTTGAAGGGACCACTTTTAAAAATGTCCGTAGTTCTGGATTATTTGACCAAAAAATTCACTTGGTATTTTAAAGAATACAGAGCTGGAAAAAGAAAAGCTTACAACTCATGTCTTCTGTTGCTCTTCTAAGTGGTATTGGACCTATAAAACATGAGGAAGTACCAGATCAAGTACTGTTCCATCATCCTTCGCTGTTTGAACAATACAGCTGAGGCAGACCATAACTTCTTCAGTCAATCTTTAGTTGGTCAGTTCTGGTGCATTTCACCTGTGCTTCATGTCAGTTCTCAGTCTCCCTCACTTAATCGGTCAGGGATACATTTATCACACAGTACTCACAGTACGTCTCGGAATTTCAGGCAGACCTATTAACTCCCCAGGAGTATCCTTTTGGCTCAGTGAAGACTTTTGAGTACCTTAACTTACATTCATTCTGGAGGCAGCCACCATGATTCCATTTACCCAAAGAGCTATTTGGAGTGGGGCTGTTACCATCTTGAAATTGCAGTTTAGTGTCAACCAGTAAAACAAGCGTACTTTTCTGTATTTCCAGTGAAGGAGCTGAGAAAAAGAAATCTGTAAGAAACCATTGCTGCAATTTTATTTTAACAAAAGGGCAGATTTATTCATGTTTACAAACAAGTTTCAAAAACAAAAAGGAGAACATGTATGCTACCCACTAACAACCTTTCAAAATGCCAACAGCCCTCATGCTGCATGAAGGATTCTATAGATTAGAAAAAAATCACAGTTCCACTCACAGTTCACCAAGACAGCACTAAACTAACATGATTAGACAAAAACAAAGGACTAAGATTTTGATGTATTTTGATTTAATCCATTTTGCCCGAGATAACAGAAATATTTCAAGCAAGTTCCATCACGTATTGATGTCCTGCATTAAACAATCCTACTAAGTTCTGAACAAAAGTTATTCATTAAGTTTCTCAAAATTTTTAAAAATTAAACAGTTGTTTCAAAACCATTAAGTAGTAAATGTATTTAAGAAACTAATTAGGACAGAGGCCATAACTTCATTAGAACACCACTGCTCATGTTTTTACAAAGCATTAGTGTTATCTATTTGGCTATTAGTAGTAGCAATTTATCTACAATATTTAACAAGGTAAATTGCAGGCAAAATTTAGTACAGTTTCAATAGAAACACCCTTTTCCTGAAAATACAGCAGTATTTGAAGGACTAGTTTTTTTGGTTTTTTTTGTTTTGTTTTTTGTCTTCTCTGCATCATTTATAAGGAAGCTTCCCATCTATGAACAGGAACAAAAAAGTATCTACAAACCTTGTAAACAGATCTGTATCATTTATAAACATAAATAATCCAAATTATTAACAGCCAACAGCAGAAATTAAAGTATCAATTCAATGATCCAGGGCCTCCTTGCCCTTCCCAGCTTTCCCCTCAGAAAAGGATCATGATAAACTAAAGCTCTGCTAACACACTGTTCAGGACCATTCTTAGTACAACAGATGATCCACAGGTCACTTATGCTGAGTTACTGTTTATCTGTCAGAGTTCATTATTACTCCCACCCCCAGAAAAGCACCCTCCAGTCTGGCAGAAAGCTTTTTTTAAAAAAATAAATCTACATTCGTACAAGTGTGTCTTCTGTTGAAGTCCAAGACAAGAATATCATCTTGTCCATCATAATGTGTGAAGAGACCCAGTTTCAATTTCTTTACAATGCAGCTAGTGTGTTAACATTCAGCTTACAATCAGAGTGATGTTTCCAAACTATGTAGTGGGCTCCCTGGGGATGAAGAGGTAGCAGACTTGTTCTTGTCTGTTGTAAGGTGAATTCCACTGTCAACCGCATTGTTATTTCTATTGGGAGAGGGAGGGGGACTAGAGTTGCGTTTTGTTGGAGCATCATCTTCAGCATCAGTATCATCAATAAGGGGAATATGAGGCTCGGAGTCTTCTATTCTAAACTCAGGATGCGTCATAAAATTGTGAATTGAACTTCGTGTCTCAGGTTTCTCTAGCCCCTCGTACAAGGAGCTACGAAATGCATTCACCACTCGGATCTGTAAACAAAGCAAAAACATAGTTAAAATGCTGCAGACTTACTGATAAACGGCATGGTTCTTATGAGTTTGAATCCACAAACAGCTAGACATGAGTGAATCAAATTTGTATGATGCAGTGGAACTTGCAATAAACTGTAAAAAATGAAGAGCGTTTCAGTAGAGCACTGCCAGTCTACACAGTAGGAATAAAAATTGTGAATGTTCTGCAAAAAGCTGAAGGGCCCTAAAAATTCAGACATGGCACTAGAGTTGTTGAATTATTTAACAAGGGCTAAGCATTTTTCAGAGGTGAGGCCAACAAATATTTACTTATTCACTAATTAAATAAATCTCAATGAGTGTTTTATTGAATATTTGGGTGAGATTGGAGGGAGGGAAGGAGGGGAGAGGCTGAAAATAAGTTAGGGGGTAAAAGGGTCACTAATTCTCATGCTAGGAATTAGGATTTCAACTGATTATGAAAAAGCCAAGCAAGTGTAAGCCAATGTCACAATGAACGAACATTTACGAAGTCATGCAAAAAAGGATACCGCTGTAACAGCTGTAAATATTCGAGTATATAGCCATTTACCACGCTAGAGAAAGCTCCTTAGTGAACAGTGCTTTGAAAACTTAAGAGCAGAACTAGGAAATTGAATACTGTATTGCACAGTTTAGTAGCCAGGACAGGCTGTAACTTTGAAGAGACTACTTAAGTAGCGCCAAGTATGAGAAAAGCAGGATGATCAGCCTTTGCTCAAATCTTCAATTTACATTGAATTCATGGACAAAATTCCCAGGCTGAGGACTGTTTCATGTCTTTTTGTTGTTCAACTAATAGTTTTCAAATCAGAAAGCTAAGCTAACAGAATCCATAAATAAACCTTTCACAGTTAAATTAGATAGAATAAAGTACAGCTTTGTTTTGCAAATTGTGCATGTCCGGGTTGACTTAAATTTAAGCTTTCCAAACTATTATTTGAATGATGAAACCGGCTGCCCACACCCCCCTTCTCCCATGCCCCATGTTTCCCTGACAAACTAGAGAAATTCAGGATTCATTCTTGAACTGATAAAGCAAGTAAGGCAAGGCAGAAGTCAGTGACCCATCTGTCCAACACTTTTGCCAAGATAGAGTTTCCCCCTACTGTTGTTTCAATTCTCAACATCCCTACCCTGAGCAAGTCTCCAGCAGTGTCAAATAGTGTTAAATAGTAAGCAGCAGAGCAACTCTGTACTGTTACAAACAGCAAGTCAAATTTAAAGCTTTTTTTAGCACATCCAAGATGACTTGTTTCAAGCCGAGAAACACATCATGGCTAGTGCTTCCAGAGTTCCTCGACAGTAAAAATAAAGTGACTTCCAGGTGAAGGAATGAAGCTGGAAGGTCAAGCAGATCAAGAGCAGAGACTTCAAAATAGCTAATATACACCAAGGAAGTTCACTGTAAACAGAAAAGGGTTCCTCAAAAGCAATGTGTTAAATCAAACTGGTTAAATAGAACCACTGGATATGATAAAGTCTTCTGTCCTGACTGTGTTCTTTGACCTCTAGAAAAAGCGTTGTTTCCCCACCTCTGCTCCCTCAGACCACTTGCACAAACAATTTTACTCCAGAGTATCATGTCCCCATTTTTACACTACAGGTACATGCTGAGCCCAATTAACCACGGAGGCAAGGGAAGAAGGCACAGGGGATAAGGGGACACGAGGATGAGGCACGGACTCAAGGGGGAGGACATAACTACCAGTAAGGGGAGGGCAGGAAAGAGAGAGAATGCACTGGAGAAAAGATTACATCAGCAGCCAGTGCTTTACTGTTCACTGCATGAAAAAAGTTGAGCACGCTGTCAAGGCGTTGGCGCATTAGATGAGGTTTAAATAAGTCCAGCCAGCTGCCTAAACTGTCTTGGCACTTACCAAGAAAATGAGCAGTGACAATGCCAGACAAAGTCTGTAATACCTTTATTTGGCATGTTGCATCCCACTGTGCCATTTATGCGGCAAAATTAAATATGAATGTCTCATGGGACTGTTTTTCATTGCTTACAGATGAGAAGTTAGAACATCAGCAGCAATGAAAAACAATTCTGGCTTAAGAGGACAGCTGTAATTATCATAGAATATAAGCATACCCACAATAAAAGCTTGTTTCCCATGCAGAATCCATACTATGCAAGTGGATGACACTCCAGCAAGCCCAGGACCCTCAGAGCCCAGCCACAAAGGCAGAAATCAAACTTTCAGCACTTTAAAAGGGAAAATCTAGTGTTTTGAAGGCTCTATTTTCAACCACTCAAGATAATTAAACTAGAGGGGTAACTATAAATAAATCATGTAAGTGAGGTGCAAACAAGACAACTTGTTAAGTGTAATTCATACTGTCATCAGGCCTTCCTCATATTAGTACCAGAATAGCAAGGAATGCAGTTGGCACTCCAAATCCTCCTAACCAGATGGCTGTTTAAGAGTTACAACCTTACATCATAGGAACTATTTTCCAACAAACAGCTCCAAAAGAGAGACAATAACACATCTGCTTCCCATTAATATATATATTAGGTTTCAAAAGTTGTTCTTCTGGAGGGTGAAGGAGAAGGCTGTATTAGTGAGGATAAAAAACTAGCTCTTTGCTCTGGTAGCTCTGTATCTGCACTGGTCATTTGATGCAATGAGATGCTGCAGTGCCCAGTAGATTCTGCTCAAATAGCAGCATGGAATGACATTGCTCTCTAGAGAATTCTGAATGTCTAATTAATGTTCTGGAGTGTAGTTAGGGATACAGGTTACTAATTAGCATTTTAACTAGGAGATGCAATCCTGTGCATCCGTAAGTGTTAAATCTACTTTTCATGTTGTGTTCTTGAGGCATGCAAATTTGTGAGCTGAGCTTCTCAGTACTACTGCAAGGTAGGGAAATACCTGTCTTGCCAATGGAGAATAAATACAGAGGTAAATACTTGTGCAAGCTCACACGCGAATTCTGGCCGAGCCCAAAAATAGAAAATAAATTTTAAAAATATCTGAAGAGACCATTTCACTTAAGACAGCTCCTGAAATTAAGGGTCTTCATCCATCTGGTAATCTGAAAGTTTAAGCAGGAAGGAGAAGGGGGAGAAGAAGCCCTCTCAGAGTTATTTTAAAAAACCAATTACTTAACCCATCTCTAGGAAGTTAGAGAAGAAAGTTAAACACGTATTAAGATGGAAAACTCTTAACAAAGATATAGGCTATGAGTATTCAACTACAACTGCTATGCATCTTCTGGCTCCAGAGTTTAGGACTACATCCAAGAGTAAATGAATCTCTAGCCTTTACAGAGAGGAAGGCTGAAACTGAAATGCCACTTAGAGCACAATATAGAGAGGGCAGAATTGAGGTGAGACAAACTTCTCTTTCACTGATGGCTTATGAACTGCTCCCAGAAGAACCTAGAGTAGAAAAAGAACCCTTCAGATTCAAATGAAAGTTTCGCCATTTAGTGCTTAAAACTTTTTTCCTTTTGACATTAGCTAATTCATATTTCTTCTGACTTCCATGCATTTAGAAGCCTTCTTTCGCCACCTGAATCCTGATGTTGAAAAAGTCGTTATTCAGTAAATAAGGTACAACGAAAGCAGAGATTCATAAAGTTCCTCATAGGCTACAAAGAAAATGCATTTAGTACTCCATGTTCTAACTACGTTCATATTTTCAACATATCATTTGCTTCCAAATCAGCTTGCTTACTTAAGTCCTGTTTGTACTGTAGTGCAAGAGACCTATTTTTGTTGACCTGGGTCCATGATCATACAGTTAATTCACTGATTCAATGTAAGTCACCCTAAGAGGCATATACTCGAAAATTTACAACAGTTCTCCCTTTTTATCTTAAAAATCCCTCGGTACACGAATGGATGAAGGCACAGGATGTGCAGGCTCACAGCTTTCGCATTAAAGTCTTTTGTTGAAACTGTTCCACCTGTTCTCAGCCCTCTAAAAAAAAAGAGCCTTGAGGACTCCACTTTGTGGAAGAGCTTTAAAAAGCCTGAACGGTGATTTTAAGTACTAAGGAGAAAATGAGAAACGTTAGGTACGTGAATTAGGAAATGTTAATTTCATGCACTTTAGGAACACACACTCACACCCCACAGTAGTAGAAGCAGTAGTAGAGGAAAACACTACATGTGTAGGGGTAGAAATATTTGTTACATCATGGTGCTGGCTGGCGATGGAGGGTTGCCGCCTTAGAGCCCCCTGAATGGTACTTCCACTCTGGAAAGCATTCACTACATCCATCTGCAAGGAATCAGAGATTGTGACAGCTTGCTCAGCAAGAGAGAGAGAGAACAAGAGAAAGGACCATCCCATCTATAACACACAAAAAGTAAAAGAAAAAAAAGGCACTTTTTAAAAATAGAGCAGATACACAGACAAGAGTTGTATTTAAAGTTGAAGAAAACAAAGGACCCTGAGGGATTACACATCCATCCATACCCCCTTGACAGTCTCAGCCACACCAGTTAGAACTGCCACCTTAGTCAAAGATGGAGAGATATCCCTCATAAGACCCACTGCATCCTACCTTTTTCAAGACCATACCTGAGTTTGTATCCTGTTTAGGCCCCTAAACCACAAGATCTGACCACGACGCAATTCTCTCTCAGCATGATCAATCTCCTCTACATCTTCTGCTAGTTCTTCTTCAGGAATCTCTTCCTTCTGTGTTCCATGACCAGCTTCTTTAAGGAATTTCAGACGGCTGGTTGGAATTGTTGAAATCAACTAATAGTGAATGAAATACATAAATCAGGATTATTCATTTTCTAAAATCAAAAGAAAAGTAATACCAGTCTTAAGGCTTAACATTATAACCTGTATACAATTAGCATATTTGAAAAAACTAACTTCATAAACAAGATAAGCGTATCAATATAACACAATCAATCCAGCTGAATAGCTGCAAAGCTGTGAACATACTTACTACCTCAACCGAGGTGTGAAAATAAAGTTGGGCTACAAAACAACCTTGCCAGGGACAAAGAATTCCACATTACTCGACAATGCCAGGAAGGAGCAGCACTGAAGCTACAAAAGCCATTAGTCCTGTAGATTGTACTTGTATCTAGAGCTTTTAGAGTTTCATCTGTCTGATGAGCATGATGTGTCACCAAGTGGGACCTCCATCACCTACAGTAACCACAGTTAATTCAGAAATACAGAAGAGACATTCATTCATTTGTGAGCTGGAAGATATCAATCCAATTGCAAGGTGAGTGAAGTTTCCAAAATTGTGTGTATCTCAAGCTGTTACTTTGCTACTTGGTAGATAGCAGTTTATGTATCTTAAATTAAGCAAAAGCCAAGTGTGGTTAAGGGGACTCATCTTTTGATACATCCCATCTAGCAGATCCAGATCAATTCCAAGACTGCTTTCCTTGATCATCACAAACCTAGAAGACCATTTCTGCAGCTGCAGAGGAAAAAAGACTGCTCCAAAAGCAAAATAAACAACCCTTTATGTTGAAACTGCTCCTATGAATGCTCCCAGCTCACACTTCAGTTTCTATTATTCTCTGAAAATTAAAGCTCATTGACTTTAATGAGATGCTAAAGCAGCATGAACTGCAGCAGGGAAGCTTTGCCCTTGCAAGACGCTTTGGGTCAAAGGTATTTCAAGCCATCTCAATTCTCTTCTGGGCTACTTTCAAACCTCAGAGTGACTCTATTTGATTTTTTTAAATAATTAATTTTCCAGAGAACCTTGTTAAAAAGCTTAGTTGCTTTAAGAATATTTGTCTATGTATGTATTTACAACTAAAATTCATCCTACCAATTTTATGGTGAAACATGAAGTGTCTTTTACTTAGTGGAAGGAAAGAAACTGTAATGGAAAACTCTTCATGTGGTATGAAAAGTTTAGACAACTATGTCATTAAATAATAGAAAACTCTGCAGCTCTAAAGTTTCACGTAAATAAGCTTGCTGCTTACAAGCACTGTTGTGCATGCAATAGTAATGACACACTGGGGGGAGGGGGAAGGAAAAAAAAGTCCAAATGTAATGCCTTAATAGGTGGGAGGACTTTCAATTATGTCAAAATTACGCAAATGAAGATTAAAGAGAAAATTGGTTGGAGTTTTGCTGCATTTCTTGCTACTCCAGGAGGTTTTTAAATCAAGAAAGTACTGGCAAGTTTAACAACTCTGATTTTTCAAGAAAACCATTAAACAAAAAGTTAAATATATTTTAACATTAACATGTTCATTCTATCTTGTATTCTTACAAAAATTTCTGGTACTCATATCTGGCTGAAGATATAATTTCATATTTAAAAGGCAATTACAGCTGCTTCTAGTTAAAAATTACTAAACAACCAGCCAGAGCATCTACTTTTGAAATGTAAATAATTGACCGACTCTGAGGAAGAAATATTCAACTAAGGACTTCCTAGCTATTGAATTAGCCAATTTTAATTAATATTTACCGTTAGTCTCCATATATTCATATAGTCCACTTGAAAGATCTAAATGCTAGTGTATTTGCATTTTCCATTTAAAGTATACTATTGCAAGTAGATATTTGGCATTTTGAAAGACGCTCGTTTACCTGGCCCCAAAGTAGTGTGCCCATGCCCAGGAAAATGGACCACAGCCACTGTTCAATTGAGAGTTCTGAGCAACTGAAAGGCTTCCCACCAAACTGCACAATAATTATCTGTGAAGAACAACATAATTAAACATGTATCAGTCACCCATTACTAGAAAATTCCCTAATGCTTTAAGATCACAACAGACAGTTCTGCAAGAGAACATAGGATTTCCCATCTTATGAAGCATACTCTTCCACTGTCTCAGCAGTCTGAGCAAGTTTCCAAACCTAAGCCATATTCTTATGCTTGCCAGTGTTTCAAGAACTACCCATTTATTCTTCAACTCTAACACTCATGAAAACCTGTTGCCTCCTCAATTTTACATGCAGTTTTTTCCCTTCATTTCACTATTACAGCATGTATTTGATGCTACAAATGTACAGTAAATACTCTTCCTATGAACACCCATCTTGGAATTAAATCAATTCATAAGGTTGTATTAACAGAATTCATAGATCCATAAGACATTAAATATCTCAAAAGTAATTCTACAGGATATTACTATGCATCGCATCTGTGTTAAATATCAGACTTTAAATCACCACGTAGTAAATCTTGGGGGAAGGGGGCAGAGATCTCAAAAGCTAAATTAAATGAGCTCCTACTGACTTAGTTATTACAACAAGCTGTACGGGCCCTAATGAGCAAGGTATCTCTCTGCATAGGAATTATATGCATGAAAGTCTGCCCTGGAGAATCAACAATTCAAAGTAGCAGGGCAGGCATGAAAAGGAGACAGTATTGAACATTAAGTAGGACACCTGACAGCTGAAAAGGCAAACAGTATCTTCTGGTTTTAACTGAGAATAAAACACTGAGATGACAAATCAGGAGCTGGGAAGACATTTGGTCTGCCAAATTTATAAAGGGAACACAGTGGCAGTCAGGAGTAATTTCTAAATGTTTGGCTTTGCTGCACAACAGCAGTCAATCTGCTGCATATGCAACCCTGAAAGTAAGAGTAGCTTTCTTAAGAAGTGTCATCTATAAAAATCTAAACCTGAGACAGTAGGTGCCCTGACGTTAATGTGAAGCAACGGTGCATGAACTGATATGAATTCCATCAACTTCATGAAATACCTAGTCTAAGGAGAAGCTTAATGTGTAGGTTGTATGTTATGTCCAAAATAACTCGATCCAAAATGAAAATGGGTTCTGAAATTAAGTGGTATACTGATTTATTTCTTCTTTTTAATTAAAGTGAAGGCTGTTTAGAAGGTGAAAATATTTCTTGTAAACTTTTTCCTGTAGATTCAATTTTAACTTGTTTCTCAACACCAGCATGTGAATCCAATCAAGATAACTAACTAACTTTAATGAATTCCCCTAGGTGCCCCAACAGAAGGTCCCTGAATATCAGGTTTTTTTCACTTAAAACAGCACCTCTCCAATGAATACCAGTAGGTATCACTAATTTCTGTGCCAGTAAGGTAAAAACTGTTACTTAAATTTCTAAAGTTTATTTCTGTCCTAATCTCATTGAGGAAATAAAAGAAGTTTTACCTTTTCTATAATGGTTTAAATGGACTCTCATTCAGATGCACAGGCAGATGTTACGAGGAAGATTTAGGGGCAAGGGATGAATGAACAGATGACACATACACCACCTTCGTATTTTGCTAAGAGACTAGAACACTAAGATCAAACTGAAGCACTAAAAAATTCAAAAGGTAACTACAACTACAAATACTATATTCCAGTTTTACCAATTCCAAAGAGGGCTTACCTGAAACCAACATCAAGCTGCACTTACAACTGACTTATTGTATGCTTGACACTGAAGGTTTTTCACATTGCAGAAATGAGCTCTCTGGCACTAGTTGATTGGCATTTCCAAGGTAAACAAGTACATTCGTGTACTAAATGCATTTTCCCTCCACCCTCCAAGAATCTGCTTACCTGCACAACAAATGTCCCCAGCACAATAGAACAGAAGATAGCGTTGTTAAAGATTCCTTCAAAAACATTTCTTTCACCATGAATTTTTCGGGCATTAATTTCATTAAAAAGCTGCATCATCACAAATGTATTAAATACTATAGTATAATGCTCTGAAGGAGGAGCATGCAGAGGTGCATTTCTTCCACTATCGATATCAAAAATTTTCTCACCTGTGTATAAAAGGCAGTTATGGACAGCTTAATTAGTGTCTTTACACACACACTACAACAAAGAAAATAGTTTTAAAATCTCTCTACAACATTCAGAATAACTTTGTAAAGCCTCAGTATTCTTACCAGCAAACAGGAGCGTGAAGACCACTACTAGCTGGTAGAATGCATGACCCAAAATGTTCTTCATCATTGTACGAGAAATCAAAGGTTTGTTTCTACCGTAAGGCTTTCTCAACAGAAGAGCTTCAGTGGGTGGTTCTGTTGCCAGGGCAAGAGAAGCTAATGTGTCCATTATGAGATTTACCCACAGCATCTGCACGGCTTTAAGTGGAGAATCCTATAAAGATAGATACATAAACCCTCCAATAGAAATGCACAAATTACAGCTATTAAAGGCATTGATTATACAATATTGGCATGTTCTGAAGAGCATTATGTTCTTTGGACTACTATTTAACTGAAAGTTTGAACACAGGAGTTAATCAATCATTACTTTTTCAACCTTTATTAACTGAAACAATCCCCTACTGGTACGTACTTGTGTTATGCATGCTCCTGTAAAAGCAACAATTACTGCTACGACATTGACAGTAAGTTGGAACTGAAGAAACTTGGAGATGCTGTCATAGACATTTCGTCCCCACATAACTGCTTTAACAATACTTGTGAAGTTGTCGTCTGTAAGGATAATATCAGAAGCTTCTTTAGCTACGTCTGTTCCAGCAATACCCTGGCAGAAAAAGAAAAACATTATGAAACAGGATGCACTGACCTCTTATGCCAAAAGCTATTATGTCCTTGGTCAGCATTCACTCGGATGCACCATATCTGATGGACTCCTGTAATGTAAGCATCTAAAGGCCTATTGAGACAAGTTCTACTTTCAAATACTACTCAAGTATGGGAACATGTAAACAAACAGAAAACCAAAGTAACGTTGTCTTTAAAATAAAGACAACAACCTTAATACAAATTTGAGATTTCATAATAAAGACACATTAAGTTCTCCCAAAGAAATGTTAACTGATCCCTGTTCAAGCTGAAGGCCACCAGATGGTGCAGTGCTACAGTTCAGGCTCTGCCCTAATCATTTTGTTATATGGATTCCAGCAGCAGGCAACACACGTGCTTGGAACACAGTAGAATGATAAAGATTACCAACAGCCTTTTGCAGAAGGGCATTGGCATTAAACAGTAGAATATGCAATGCCATTGCATATGCATTGCAATGCAACATGACATTCTTAAATTTTAAGCACCTCTACATATCCTACAGTATCCAAATGGTTTTGTTCTGTGTGATAACCACTTCAAAGATCTTTATTTTCCTTTTGGCACTCCAAACCCACTTAATCAATAATCAAATTTAATGATCCTTATTCTTGATATATTATTTTGTCAAGAAAATGAGTCACCTGCACAGCTATGTGTACACCTTTAAAAGTACCTTCAGATATCATATAGTGTATGGTATGTTTTAAGTGCTATTTAGGTAAGCAGCTAGAGAAGATAGTTTCTTACACAGATGAACACAGACAGCAATTGCAGGAAACATTTAAAACTGATAAACACATCTGCCCCTGACAGTGGAAACTACAGCAGCTATACCATACCAGAAAACAGATACTTGTTAAGACAGGACTGTTACAGCCTAGAGAACATTTCATATGTAGCTGTCAAATTTTTAAGTTATGTTTTGGAAAAATGCTCCTTGAGAATGGTGTGAAATCTCTTTCCCATTTTTTCTCTCAGGAGTAGAATCTAAGTCAGTATTTCTGCATGCAGTATAGGAAGAGTATGGTCTTCTTTTTCTTTTCAAATACTTTAAGACTACAGTAACCTGCCAGGATCAAACTGTACCTGTTAAGGTTAAGACTGAGGAGGAATTTTGTGGCAAAAGTAAGCTTGAGGAATCTAGAGAAGAAACAGAAGAAAGCTCAAACCTACACGCTTAAGGCATGAGTCTACCCAGTATTAGCACTTAAAAGCCAAGACATGGTTTGGCAGCTGTGTGAAAGGGCAATTGAGAAAGCCACACAACCTAACAAATCACCCAGACAAGTGCAGGTCCTACACTGTCATAAAAGGCTGTTGCTTCAGTTGTATTTCATATGTGCTAGACCATGGCCTCCAAAGCCATTTTAAACATCAACTGGCAGTCTCCTTCATTACAGCCTCCCTGTTCCTATGTGTTCTTTAATGGGAAACAGATGATTAAGCTCATTCCATATAGCATATAAGCTTCAATCAAAGTCAACACAGTATGTTATTTACCACCTAAAGTTACTTTGTTTTATGCTGAAAACATTTCAGAAGTCTTCAGTATCAGCAATTCTGTTCCAATGCTTTGCAACAAGCTTTTGTGTAAAAGATTTTTGATTTGCAAGTAATTAGAAATCTGCATTTTTAAAATTTTATTTAATGGTGAATGCCACAAGAACACTTTCCATCAAATAAAAACATGATTAAGTTGGAATGTTGATTTCATTAACACTGCTGTATACTAGGTTCATGAAACAAGGTTCTTTAGTCTTAAGTAATTTGATAAGTTATTGATAAAATATTGAGGATTAAAAAAAAAAAAATTAAATCATACCATAGCAAATCCAACATCTGCCTTCTTCAAAGCTGGACCATCATTGGTACCATCACCGGTTACTGCTACAACTTGCCTCTGGTCAAAGACAGTGCTGTCAATTATACCTAAAATAAAATGACATAGAGGTGCTACAGTTCTAAATTGACAACACAGCAAAGACTTAACCTGAAAGAGAAACCCAGTTTTGTTTTCCTCAGTCATAAAAAAAAGGAAAAAATAAACCAAAACCAAACACACAAAAGCAATAGTCACCAAGAAAGTTCTCATTGGCTCCATTTCTCAAGCAGAAAGAAAAAATAAGTTGGAAACACCTTCATAGACATTTCCCACTGTTCAGTCCTATTTTTTTTTCCTTGAAGCACACGAAAAAAAATCTAGCTTTACTTAAAATTTCAGAGAGTTTTAACCTACCTTTTACTAGAGTGTGTTTGTCAGTGGGAGAAGATCTTGCAAGAACACGAAGCTTTGGCCAAATTTTATCTATTCGCTCTTGTTCTATCTGCAGAAAGAGCATTGGTTATATTTTACACGGGTGGGAGACTTTGAATATCTGTTGATGTACTTGACAATGCAGTCACTATGCTTACCTCTCCTTTTTCATTCCGTATTCTCCTGTTAAAGTCTTTGCCCTCTAAACACAGGAAGTCTTCACCAGGATTCAGAATACCACATTTTAATGCAATAGCACGAGCAGTATTAATGTTATCACCAGTGACCATACGCACAGTTATGCCTGCACGCTGACACTTTTTTATTGCATCAGGTACCTGTAAGCAAGAAAAAACCCCACAGGCTCAGAGACTGTACATTAGTTAAGTAAATCTTGACATGTGAGTGAAAGGAATGTTTATGGCTCCGTACAGGATAATTCTTAATTTTAAAATGAAGACTGTAGTTATGGAACATTTAAAAAAAATTAAGTAGCATACCACAATTCTTGTCCTAAAACCCACACAAATGGCAATTCCGGCAAGAGACTTTGTGTTGCTATTGTGTCAGTTTCCCTCCCTTTTGCAAATTTTCAAATACTGCAGTATTCAAAAATACCACACAAACCCTCATGACATATTAGGCTGTACTGAGTACAGGCATTTCATTTATGATAATGTGAAATAAACTACAGCTCATGCTCCAATACTTCACAATGACATTTACTGTGAAGTGACAATAGTGCAAATCAGCTCCAATTTCCACGTGCATGTGGCATAAAAGCTTTCACTATTGAAAAACTTTATGCCTCAACCCCGAGCCAAACTCTTTGCCCTCAGTTCCCAGGTGACAAGCTCACCTCTCTCCATCATTCCCCATGAGAAGCTGGCAACAAGCACAATGGCTAATCTTATCTAAACCAAAAGTCCTAATATTCCAAGTGGTAAAAAAATGACAAGTTGTTTCATTTGCTGAGACCCTGCACAAGTAAGCACCTTAAGTTATTAGTTTGTACAGAGCTTCAGTAACACAGCATAAGTGACATTAAGTAGTTTTAATCTGCTTTTATAGCTCCATTAACTTTCCCTTCAAGAAATTAGATTTTCATTTATTAACTATGCTTAAGGCATACAATAGCAGTTCTGTTTCTTGTAGTCTGCATGATGAAAAACATGAATCCCATGGAACAGAATCACTGCGGCTTAGCCAGTGACCCTACCTCAGGTCTCACAGGATCTTCAATCCCAACAACAGCAATGCATGTCAGACCAGTAACGATATCATTTTCGTTGTCCCACTCCGGCTCAGGCTCCCCTGCTGGAAAGTCTCTGAATGCCAGGCAGATGGTTCTGAGACCTTCAGAAGCCATTGGCTCAATTACAGTTTTCACAATATCATCACGGTCCCTAGGTCTAAATACCTTTGGTTCTCCATTAGCACTCAGTATTTTGAAGCACCTGGAAAGAAAGGTTCAAAGAGTTACCAAATTTTCACCAGAAGTTCAGCCCACTCTTTGGCTTACTAGTCAACTCCAATAAGTTTCCATTGGATTTGTTTTCACTGGGCTCACAAACACATGCACTAAAAGCCAGTAGTGGCATCTCTAAGGTAATTTTCTCCATATGCACTTTATTTTTTCTGTTGCAAAACATCCTTTCTTATAGAAAGTTAACTGAGCCGGGCATTCTAGGATAAAAGAAATGCCGGATGAATTTCACATACAAACATCGGTTACCTCCCAGAAGTAGCCATTTCTCCACTGTATGTAAACAGACTGGTGTCTGCACTGGTAGAATCAGGCAGTCCAGTTTCAAGTTTGACAAAATAACCCCACCTTGTTAGCAGCAATACTGTCTCAGAAGGAAGTACAACTTCAGAGCCTGCATTAGGTGCTTTAACAGCTGCAAGCACCAAACTTACAGCACTGTAAGCAAACTCAGGTATTGCTACCCTTAAGAACAGGAAGGTTCGCAGCCCCCCTCTTCCACCCCCCAACCTGAGTGCAGAGAATTCAGAGATCATCTGGCATGTGAGGCAATATGAAATATTAAATTAAAGACAAATACTTAAAATTATTTAAATGTTTATATAAGAGACTAGATTCACTGCTATGCACTCGAGCATTACAGTACATGCTCTCTTGGTTATGTTTCTTCATGCCAAACATGCCACTGCTTTCACAGACAGCATAAATACTTTACCAATATTGATGCCATGAATATAAAACTACCAAATATTTTGAATAAGAAATTTAGTTTTGTTCATGCATCCTCCACAAAGTTTTGCTATAAAGTAACACCACATGCACTAGTTTTACAAATTAGTACTAACACAACACCCCATTAAAAAAAAAATCTTGACTTTTATTAAGTATCAAGGTCAGACCTTGCAGACCTGAAAAGATGATTACTGTTACAGTTAAGTGTTTAGCCCAAGCACTTAGGGAATTCCCTAAAAGTTTCCACCTCAAACAGGAAATTAAACTGAAAGAATCCCTTAGAGCTTCAAAATTCATATCATAACTTAAATTTGAAATCTATGTGAATTTCCTAATTTTACATATCTGTTCAAATGTCAGCAATCATTAAGGATATCTAATGTTAGCCACAGTCATAATGCTGCCAACAAATTCAAAATTCAATCATTCCAAAATGACTAAATGCATGTAAAGAAGTTCCATGCAAAGACTGCATTCAAACTCACTTCAAATACTTGACTTAATGATAAGAAAAAAGAAAGGGCTCTACTAGGAAAAGTTTCTGCATTTCTTCTACACTTATTAGTGACTCGTTTGCCTCATAAATGTTCATGTTTAAGTTTCAGTACTCAAGTGTGGTCGTGTATGTTCTAATAGAGAAGGAGCAGCACAACTGACAAACCAGGTTATAAGTACTGCATACAAAGCAGCTTATGATGGCTAAGTCTTTTTCCTATTCAGTGCATACTCTGAAGCAGTTTCCCATTTGGATACTATTTCAATATCCAAATCAGTCTAGGTTTTCTTGTGCTTTGCTAAATGCCCTTATTATTTATTTTCTTATCCCAGCTATTAAGTGGACCACATGAGTTTGGGATGAATGAGTTCTAGTAACTTCTACAGTTCAATTGTCCAAATTGTAAGTTACAAAGTACTTCAGAAGGTAGAAGTAATGTGAATATAGGCATACCTATTCACTGATGAGACTTGGCTTAAAATCTAGCTATGCAAAGAAAGCACAGACTTTAAGTTCCACATCAAGAGAAACAAAAGTCCTTTAAAGACTGATTGTTTGTTCTCTGCCCAAAAGTTGAGGAGAAGGAAGATTTCATCTTCTTTCAGTAGTACCTTAGTACTTTCCTAGATGATGATTTGGGGAGCTATTAGCAAGCAAAAAATTAAATCGAACTGATGAACATAATCTGTGTGCTACTCAGACTAGAAACAGTTTGACATTAGAAAAAAAATGGGCCTGGCTACCAACCGCTGTTCCTAGAGAACATGATGCCCAGGTTTGATGTCTCTCCTCACCTAGTTAGGAGTCACCACAGCTGACTTCACACCTATAAAGGTTTGTCCCGGTGGTGCCTAATCACTCACTAAGTCTAATCTCATTCTAATAAATCCTTTATAGATGGGCAGATGGATAAGGAAGCAATTGCTTTGTCACATTAAAACACCTCGAGTTGATCGAACATTCAAGTGAGGTGTTTGGAGTTCAGTAACTAAATGCTAATTGTCCATCTTGCTGTAGAAAGTCAAACAACTGAAGGAGACAAGTTGTGAAGCTGCATCACAAGGGATGCTGCAATTTTTCTTGATTAGAGACAAGTATTTCACAGACTATGCCACAATGTCGTTTAGCATGTCAGTCTCCCCACCTATCACAACATTTAGCCAAACTTAAGTGCTGAATCACAGAAGTAGTTGTTCTTACTTTTTAAGAACTATCTCAGAGGCACCTTTACTGAATATCCGGAAACTGCCATCAGAGTTTTTTAACACAGTACTCATCGATTTTCTAACAGAGTTGAAGGTGTACACTTTGTACAAATCCTCTTCTGGTATCTCATTTCTTACATCCTGATAATCACGTTTTAAATCCAAGAGCAATCCCAGCAAGGCACATTCAGTTTTATTTCCAACATGACGTGGTAGGCCACCTTCTTTTTCAGGAGGCTGCAAGAAGAACAAGAGCCATCACTGATTAGGTTAACTTATAAACCACTGAAGCACAGCACTTAGGAAACAAGGAAGGACAAGCTTAGTTCTGGGACGGGGAGGTTTCATTTTTTCAGTAATTATTTTATACATTTCTATGAGTCATGATCCAAAGTCATACTGCTGCTTTTTTAAAGTAACTTCTGTAGCTATTTAGGATCTTTTGGTCCTTCAGAAATCACCCATTACATTTGTATCAATCCCAACATGACCTTTATAAAAGGCATTTTCCATTACTTAAAATATTTATCTGATCAATTGAGTATAGACCCTGAACAATAATTTTGGATTTTAAAACTACAGATAAGTTCACATATACTGACTTAAGCAAGCTAAATGGCATTATTTCTGCTAAATTAAAGTATCCTCTCCGGTAATAATTCTTCAATGACTTAGACTATGATCACATCACCTGTTAGCCTTCTTCTGAACAAACTAAGTCTTTAAGCTTCTTAAGTCTCACTACAAGTTCTGTTTTCCAGGCCATGGCCTACTTAACTGGAAAGAATTCAGAAGCAAGTTTCCAGCCCTTTAATACCAGAAAAAGTTTCTTATCCCAGCAATGTGGGATATGCACACACTACTCCTATAAGTGAGTATTTCTCTCAAAACATTTGAGCTCATATAGCTATAACACTGCAGTGCTTTATGTAGCAAAATAGGGAGAAGCACTTACTCAATCTGACATGTCTCAGGTGGCTAGAGATGAACTACATTAGTCATAAGTCAAGTGGTCCATTTTCATTGTTCAAAGCTGCAAGATTTTTAATTTGGCTGTACTGAATACTCACACTTTCAAAATGCTCACTTTAATGTGCAGTTAAAGACATCCAGCTCCCAGTATGAGAAATACCAACATCCAGGAACAAGTACATCCATGGTACACAAAGATAATACAGACTCAAGCACCTGACATATGAGGAGAAGCTGAAAGGGCTGAGACTGTTCAGTCTGGAGAAGATAACACTCTGAGGGAGAAGCTTATCAGTGTGTATTAAATGCCTGAATAAAGCAGGTGGGTGGAACAATGGTAAAGACTGTCTAGCCAGACTTCCTAGTGGTGCCCAGTGATGGGACAACAGGCAATGGATACAAACTGAAGCTCTTGAGATTCCATTTTAGGATAAGGAATCCCCTTTTTACTCTAAGCGTGATCAAATAGTTGATCAGGCTGCCCAAGGTTGCAAAGTCTCCATCCTTCGAGATTCTTAATGCCTGAGTGGGGACAGCCCTGCGCAAGGTGCTCTGGCTGACCCTGCTTTGATCAGGAGGAGTGGATCAGAGCTTCCCTCAAGAGGTCCCTTTCAGCCCTCTCTGATTCTGTAAAGGAGACTAACTCTACTTCAGTGGATGTAATTCAGTTAAAATTGTAGTAGTAAGGGACTTGTTCAGTTTACATGTAGTTTTTTCTTGATACAGAAAGAGCTTTAGAAAATAGACTGTGAAACCCTGCACGTGCTGTAACTCATTATAGTATTTCCATTTGCTTCAGAGAAATCAGTGCTGTTAAACTTTATTTGCTGCCTCAAGTACTGCTATTGTGGAAATTCTTGCAGGGGTACCATTTTTTGCTGGCTGGTAAGTAGCTTTTAAACTGAGTTTTCACTGCTATTTGGGTACAAAGCATCCATAGTGGAGGCTTCTACAAAATCTTGACCTGCTAATTCATTTAATAAATCCAAATTATTATTTTTACTGCCTTAAAGAATACAAGTTTACGCAATACGTTGGAATAACTACAGCAAGGAAGCTATGTTTGGAGTTTTAGAAAATAATGCATAAATATGTTAAATAATCCACTATTTTAAATGTTTAACAGTCCATTATTCCTTTTATTTCAAAATATTTTGCAAGTTTCCAACAACATTTTGGTAAATATGTAACAATTACAAGGCTTGCAAACTTATACAACAGTATCTGGGAAAAAACCCCATTAAAATCCTCACCTATAGTTACATTTTTTCATTACATTCCATTTAATGTACTACTCTTAAATGTTTCTTTTTAAATAGCAATCAAATCCAGCCAAGACACTCTTCAAGTGGGGTAAATAGCCCCACTTATAAAAACAACATAGGCACAACTGTGAACTTAAAAGGAAATGATCTTCCTGAGATTATATCTTTGAATTGTCCGTTCTAACTGAAATAAGCTATTTTTTCCCTTGAATTTCAAATGAATGGTTAAGCAATTTACAGCAGGTACAAAATACCTTACACTGCATTGTGCCACACACACTGAAACTGCCATGTGCCCATCAGACAATTTGCATCTTTTGAGGAAGTTGTTCAGTTACCTTAAATGGAATAAAGAAATCTCCACTTACCAGTATTTTGGAAGTATAAGCACAATTAACAGAAATTCCTGTCACAAGATAAGCCATAGTTTTCTCTGGAATAGCTTCTGGTTCTGGAATTTTTTTGTAATGTTTTTCATTGATGTAGGCTTGGACCACTGTCATTCTGTTCATAGTCAATGTTCCCGTTTTATCTGAGCAAATGGCTGTTGCATTGCCCATAGTTTCACATGCATCCAGATGTCTCACCAAGTTATTATCTTTCATCATTTTCTAAGAAAATAAAAGCAGTTAACAGCAATCCATGACATTTCACTTCAGAAATTGTCATTTATGGAGTCCAGTCTTACGCAGCAGTTTCAGAAAACAGTCATGAAGTCATCTGGCATCTTTCAGAGGAAGAATTTGCAGCTGCCACTTTCAGTATAGATTCCCTTAAGTCTATTATGTCACAGTAAACTTCATTTTGAACAAGGTACATAAGTACAGTCTTAATCTCCTGTATCTGCATGTCACACTGGCTATTGGTACTGTTCAGACTGTTAGGAATAAACAGTTTACGATGATATTTAGAAATGGAGGAGAGGTAAGGTTTGAGCTTAACCACACACAACGTTTTAAAAGTTTTTTCTGCTTGCAAGAAAAGTCTAACACAGCTTATTTGAAGTACCTGAACATCAGATAATACAGATTTCAAAGATGCTAGATTCAGACTTATAATGAAACACAAACTGGGAGTCGAAAGTGTCAACTAAAATAGTGAGGACTATACAAGTTTCATAGGTTAAATATCACTTTAAATTCTTTACTTAATAGGCTTGTATAGTATTTTCACCTCTAAGAGAAAGATGAAGTTCAAATGATACAAGGGCACTACTAGTTAGTGTTGTAAGTTATTACAACTTAGAACACAGCCTAAGCATCCACTGTATTCACAATTAGATTTTAGACAAATAATCAGTCTCAGCATGGTGAAGCAGTAATAAAATGAAGAACACAAAGAGCTTAAGTTAAAAAACATGCTGCATAATAAACAGAAAAGCTAAATGTTTTACGCTATTCAGTCCTCAAAAAAACCAATCTGGAAGCTTTTGTAGCAGTTGCTTAACACATCAGCAAGGTAGAAGTTCAGATTTACAGAAGAGTTTGTTATTTACAAACTGTAAGGCATCTATTTATTGTAAGCAAATGCTACGTACTGAACCCATTCATCTTCTTTGGCTGGCAATGCTCACTGTTCCTGCTAGTGTGTATTCATTTAGAGATTAATAAAAGTACTGCAGGAGAATTCTTATGGAGTTCAGGAAACAAGAAAAGCTTCTTCCCAGTCTGATATATATATATATATATATATATGACACAGCATAACTCAGTTTGCATTTAACAGCTGATGAATACACCCACCTACCTTTAAAATCTGTTTGCCCTCTACCCACTTACCTTAACAGAGTAAGCCAGAGATATAGTGACTGCAAGTGGAAGACCTTCTGGAACTGCCACCACCAAGACTGTAACTCCAATAATGAAGAACTTCACAAAATACTGAATATAAATTGGTGTACATTCAGCAAGCCAAGGTCTCTTCTGTACCCAGAAGGTATCAATTACAAAATATAGCACAAGGATAATGACTGTGATTGCAGACATCAACAGACCTTGTTAAAAAGAAAATAAACAGTTTTAAAAAATTATCGCAAACATTTGCTAATATAGACTGTGGGTAAGTGCAAATACTTCTGGCTTTATAGAAGTTAGTTTAGAACTAAGTTTTTAAACAAGCAAGTCAAAACACTGAGGTAGTTCTCAGAGGTGTTCCAGCTTCCATTGCAAGTATTTCCTCATGCATTTCACCTAGAAATTTCTAGAAATCTTCTTTTCTTCAATTTCATTGAAAAGCATAGGGCTAATTATTAAACAGGACAGACTAATATGTAAAGTCACTTGACTAAGCAGAATCAGAAGTGAAAAAATTCAGGAGGCCTTCACCAATTGTACTGCTGACTTATTCAGTAGTGCTTCAGTGCAGTTTCAAAGCAGGAGGGCAGGAAAATCCATGTATGAAGTAGATGAGCATTAAGGCTGTGTGGGGAAGTACAAGGGGTCAAAAAGCACATAAAGGATAACAAGACCTCTTGGAAGATACGAAAGAAAAATATTGGACAAGGACAGTCATTTACAGTAAACATATAGTGGAATTCCTAACTGGAAAATTACCATTGCCATACACAACTGCAGAGTGCTACAGCTGAAAGTTTAATTGCTCTGTTTCAGGCCATAACTGTCTAATGACACAAATGCTAAAGTCAGCCTGCCTGGAGCTCTAGGCTGTGCTACAAGTCTTCTTGAAATTCCTTCCAGCCTGAATCTTTTACCAATTCTACATGGACCAAAATAAATCCTGAAATATTTGAATTAAAACAGTACACACTAGGTAATCTAGCCCAAAATTTACACTGATCTTAACTGTTGTTTTAGTCCACTTTCAAGCAGAAACAATCTAGCAAATATTTTGACAAGGCAGCTGAGTATTTGCTGATAGAAAAGTAGGAAATAAATAAAAATGTTACATACCACCAAGGAATATGTTAAGTGGAAATTTCTAAGCCCCTGAAAGTACTAGAGATAACATGGCTGACCATACCATTCTCCAGACTTCACTCAACTTACAGTTCTCTTGGTACATTGCCAAATGCCATATCTAATCTAAAAAGATCTTTCGTAACAGCTGTCCAATGCTATGAAGCTGGAATTTCCTCTACTATAAGCTGGTGCTTCAAAGCCTGAATCTATTGAAATCAAGGAAAAACAAAAGCCATCCACATGACACAGCCTGAGAGGCCATCAGCACACTCGGGCACAATAGCATACTTTGATGCATTAGAATTTTGCACTTAAGTAGCCAGCCTTGAGTGGTTTGATTAATTTATCTCCTTGCAAACTATGCATGTTCCAACTTTTTTTAACATGACATCAACATAGGGAGGGTAATGAGACACTGTACCTGCTTTGCCAATCTGAACTGCGAGCTTTGTGAGTTTGCCTTGGAGAACTGACTTTTCTTTCTTTGGCAAGTTTGCTTTCTTCTTGTCTTTCTCATCTCCATCAGCGCCATCCTCACTCTTCAGTGGTTGCATTTCCATGGCTGCACCATCCTGAGCTTTAGCTAGAAGTTAAAAAAAAAAAAGGTTTAGCCATTGGTGAGTCTCCCAAATCAAGGATACTTAAAAAGCTTAATATCGAGCTCCACAAAATAGAATAGTGCTGAGTATTGTCTTGTATCCAGAGAGGCCATACTACACGTGAATGTTTAAAGAAGTCTATTGTGTATAGGTGCTAGAATATCAGGTTCATTGAAGCATTTGTTTTGGGCAGATTCACTTACACCATCTTTACCATAAGCACTTTGGGTCTAAGGATTCAATACACATTTTTATAGGAAAGTCTGTATTCATCAGCTACACTCTCAGAAAACAGAGACATGCAAGAAAGAATCAGAGAACCTGCATTTACCTTTATTACGGTTTTCAACAGCTCCGTCTTGCTTTTTACCTGCCAGAGAGGAGAAGAATTTGTGTTTGAAATTGGCTGTGCAGAATGCATTATTTTATATATGTTTTTATATAATGACTACATTATTCTGCTAAAACAAGAAACAAGAAATGTTTTTTAAAAAAACGAAAAGTAAAACATGTAAGTCAGCTCACAGAAACAGCTCATCTCACTTTTTGAACTTTAGTTATCCCATACAAGACTGCTGCAGTTTTGATCTACCATGGTTAAATTTGCATAAATCGCTGATGCTGACACTTATGGCTTGTGAAGAAAGCTTTACAAAAGACTTCCTGACTCGTTTTCCTAAGAAAGATATTTGTGATATCAAAGTGATTCTAGCGGCCTCCATCTTGCTCTGTTCTTCCAATACTTGCCATCATTATCTGGCTACCTCTGTAAATGAACTGCAGGATCTCACTTTGAGAATCAGATATTTTGTACAACATTGCAGAAGATACTGCAGCATAAAATATTCATAAATCGACAGCAAAGCTTAACAGAGGTACAGCACTGGATTACTGCATCTGTGCTAACCCTATTTACACAAACATAAGCATAATCTGTAGGCAACATACCATACATCACTGTGAGAAGAGCTCAAGCTCATAATAAAATACCACTCCTTCCTGTGTTCAGAAATGGAGTTGAACAAGAGGTCATAGAGAAGGACAGTGAAATGGACATGAAAGAATTTAATGACTGAAATATCAATGGTAATTGGAAGACCAACATATCATGTGCTGTTTTGGGGGCCCTGGCAAGTGACGAATTTTACTTCTAAGTAGAGAAAGCAAAAGTTATAATCACTGTTTGTGAGAACCTGAGATGGAAGTACAAAATTGAGGAACTTAGAACAAACCCCAGACATTTTCAGTATCACTGGCAATTCACCAAGTGTTTGGCCTTAGGATATTATGTAGACTGAAATTTACAAGAGTATTCAGGTAGAAGAAAATCAAATTATCAAGCAGCCTGTCTGACATGACATTTAGTATCTCCACTACACTATTACTGTAGACACAGTCTGATTTCTATACAGAAGATTTCCCCCAAGCGTTCTCACAACAGCTGAACAGAAAAAAAATGCATGTTCATGTTCTCCGGAAAATGCCACTTCAGACTTCTTAAGAACTCATCCTTGTTTCCTAATTTCGTAATTGTTCTTTCCCAGTTCCCCTCTTCCTCTTACAAGAGCAAAGTCCTACACTTGAGTAACTCCTTGTACATACATTTGCTTTCACTCTGAACCAAGCCACACACAGCCAACTAAATATAGTCTCTTTAATCTCCTTAACATTCACAGAGAAGCTAATTTAGTTTAACCTGAGTTTTATCAAGGAGAATCTTATTAGGCACCTAACTTAAGGGAAAGAGGAAGCTGTCTATCTTGGGAGACAAAAAAACCCCACAAGTGTTCAGGTCCTAGGATACACCAAAACACTACTTGTCAAAAAGAGGCTTCTGCTTTTAGAATTATAAACACTGGCAGAATGTCAATAATAGCCATAATCCATCCTCTCCATATCTCCTGTAACAGCTGGTACTGTGTTTGTTTCCTTCTCCTCCCTCTGTAAGGGGAAGAGCAAAGGATGCCAACTGTTTCACATGAATCCCTGTAAGTGCTGCAGGTCAGCTTTTACTCTTCCCTATCATGCTTGAGATTGAAACTAACTTTGACCTTTCAATTCTTCTTGTAACAATTTTTGTAACTTGTGAAGAAACTCAGGACTTTTTCAAGTTTCAAGAAGGGTCAGAATTGTAAAGTATTTGTGGAATAGGACAAGACAAAAAGACTTCAACCCCAGTTCCTACACAGAGCACACATTTAAACAATTGCCTGTTTAGTTTAAAGGCCCCTGGGTTTCCTAAACACATTTCTGTATGATTTTCCATTATTCCTCTGATAAAAAAGCATATTTTGGTTTATATTTCAATTTTTTTGCTTCTAGTGCCAAGAAGCCCCAAACTCAGTCCCATCCAAAAGACTTAACAACAGTTGCAGGAAAAACTTTCACTGTGAAGCTCAGTCCTGAACATGCCTCATGAGCACTACAATCAAAACATTACTGCCTGACATTTCAAAGCTTTGATTCTCAGGAGAAAGGCTAAGGTTAGATAAGCGACCTTATAATAAAGAAGACGGCCCATTTCACTCTTCACAGAAGGGCTCCAAAATATGCCCCCAATCCCTCCAAAAATAAAGGTTACAGAAAAGTGCCACTGAGGATTTGCCTCGTGTATATCTCCAAGCATTCAAAATTTCAGCTCTGGAGAAAAGGAGTGGCAGAAGCAGCTGTCTGTTCTTTTTATCAAAATCAGTCTTATATATGCTTAAGTTCTCCATAAGCTCAGCAGTATGAAAGACCTAAGCTTTTCCGCTTCAGGCGTTATAGAACTCCCTGTAAGGGGCATTTTCTATCTGTCTGTAATGCAGACATTCTATCTATCTGTAAATGCAGAATTAGATACTTATTAGGTTGGACTACATAAGGACTTGTTTGTCATAAACAACTATTTGCTATTAGACATCAATGCACCTTGAAGGTACACAAGATGACAGTTTAACTATTTATATATATGTATGGCTGGCTAGGAACTGCAAACTTTCCAAACTCCAATTGATCAATGGGATCTGAAGTTTAATTAAAAATCCATGTGACAAGAGTTAGTAGTAGCGGTGCACTCTCGGGTCACTGGACATGAGTTGATTTTTTTCCCGTGAAATCTACACAAAGGTGAGGTTTTTTTAAAAGATTTCTGGCTTCAGATAATTAGAACATGTTTTCATCTGATAACATTCAAAAGTTCAACCCCTCCCCTCCTCCCCCTCCAAGGTGTTTAAGATTATTATGCCTACTTTTCTTTTCCTTCTTCTCTTTTTCCTTCTCCTTCTCCTCGTCATCTCCTCCAGCCCCAAGTAAGGTGAAGATGATTCCAGTCTGAGAGTTCACACCTACAGCAGTAACCACCATTCTTCCAGAGCCTTCCATCACGTGTGTACCTGAAAGATTGAAACAGGTTTTCCGCTGAGACTTGAGCAGTTATATGGCAGAGTACACAAGTACTTTGAGGAAATAAGTTCTCAAACTTGACATTGATGAAACTGTGAGATGTGTGTATGTACTACTGTGTTCCCTGAAGCTTTAACTGCCAAAGCCGTCTAGAAAGTAAACCCATAAGCAACTACACAAAATGTTTGTCAGTTTTAAGGGTCTGATCACTCCAACAAAGTTTTGTACTTGTTGCACTGGTTTGGGATACTTTTAGGAGCCAACCTAGCTAAAATACAATTTGCTAGTTTTAAACTCAAAATTTTAAATAACCAGTTTACCACAGAAACACCCCCCTTTCTTCAAAAATTGTCGAACACTACACACCTGACAGCAGCATAGGATCTCTGTCCAGAGATTTCTTAACATGGTCAGATTCCCCAGTCAGTGAGCTTTCATCAATTTTGAGGTCATTTCCTTGAATGAGTACACCATCAGCCGGTAAAAGGTCACCTACGAGAGATCACTGGGTATGTTGACTGCAGTTCCTTTTTTAAAAATAAAAGAAAGTTCAACTTTAAAAATATGTTTACCATATTTCACTTGTGCAATATCTCCAACAATTATGTCAGCTACTGGTATTTGGATGACTTGGCCACCTCTGATGACTGTGAATTTCTGTTCTTGTTCAATACGGCTCTGCAATCCCCGAAATTGTTTCTCTTTACTCCAGTCATTGAAAGCTGTTACTAATACCACACAAACTACAGATAGGAGGATTGCTGCTCCTTCAATCCAACCTGCTTCAGATTCCTCCTCTTCTTCACCAACATTTACTGATCCACATACTGCAGAAAACAGGTTTTAGATTTAAGAAAGTTCACACAGATATTTCAACAATGAAGAAAAGTTTTGGCAAACAGAATTAGCTAATAGTTGCTAAACATTTTCTGTGCTAGCCTTCTCTGCAATTTTACCCTTATTTTCCATAAGGGTAACACACAAAGAAGCTAAAGAACCTGAAAGCTAGAGCAAATTGAGGAAGTTAAACCACCCTGATATCTGAACATAAGAGAAGTTGATATAGAGAAAATTACCTGTCTGTATTATCTTGTTAAATGATGGCATAAGAATGCCAGACTGGTTAACAGCCTCTGCTTTCTCAACATACCCCATTTTACATTTGTCTTAACAAGCCAAGTGTCATTGAAAAAAATCAGTTAAATGAAGGCCCGATCCCTTTGTTTTCTGCTTAGAAGTATAAATATAGCTTCATTTCTTAAATTAGAAAGTTACTAGTGTCATGTTACAAATCAAGGAAAATTTAAGACTTGCTGACTCCCCAAAGAAAGCCCATGACTGCAAATTATAAATTGCTTAAATATTTGAGGCAAAGCTAAAAAAAAACCCACTTGCACAGAGACTGGATTTAAAACAAGTCCTTGTTCCCACAGCTTGCAATTTACCTTCGGCATTATTTTGGTCAGAATAATACCAGATCACGACCAAGGAAATCTCATGTTGCCCTTTTAAGGCAAGCTAGAGTTTTAGCAATGTGCTCTCAATAAGGAACAATAAGCTGCTTTTCCACTGACTTACTGTCTCCCATCAGATTTACAGTACAGGCATGTTGGACCAGAAAAGTCAGTAGTATAACAAAGGTAGATACCTACTTTTAAAAAAGTTTACTTACGTGATTCATTTCCTCCTGGAGGCTGGTAAAAAGAAAGGCCCAAGGATACTACAGCTGCAATTTCTAATATAATTAGTGTAACGTCCTGTAGTGCTTCCCATACTAACTGAAGAAATGTTTTTGGCTTTTTAGGAGGTATAAAGTTCTTCCCAAAAACTGCTTCTCTCCTTTCTATATCTGCTGGATTTCCACTTAAACCTATTTAACAATAAGACAAAGTTAGTGACACTTACAGGCATTTCACGCTCACATTAGTGACTGAGGTTTCCCACTCATGGAATCAAGTCCCACTCCACATTTCAGTAACAACATCAAAAAAGCCACATCTCAAATATGATTACATAAGTAATACCCTTAAATCAGAGTCACTATAGAAAGCCAGCTATATTTTGTAATTCTCACCTTGCCAAAATAAAGTTGATGGTCTACCTGCTTAATATGTCACTTAATATGACATAGGAACAGAGTAATAATAGCACACATACCTTCGTTCAAAGTAAACAAGTTTGCAAGACAAGATCATTAGTAGAGTTACTACTACTGAGACTGAGTAGCACCATAAAGCTTTAGCAAGACCACAGCCCGTGAAGGCAGCTCTGGTTCCCACTGTAGGGATTCTGTATTCAGAGACAACATCCTAGGATCCTAAAAGTAATGTAACATTTATAATGAGATATTTATTGTAATTAGTAATAACCATTATAATTATTGTATTCACATATTCGTTTGTTATATATTAAAATTGTTGAAGCTCTGCAGGCATCACATGGAAAGATGCAATCACTTTATGATGCTGCTGCTTCCGCCTGGAGTGGTGGTAGTTTTTTGGTCTTCTAAAGCTTCACTTTCTATCTCCTCTCACACAGAGAGCCCATGTTTAGCACTGTGCAGGGTCTGTCACCTCAGTTTCGCACTTATTTTCTTTCTTAAATGGCATATTTGAGTCCTCCTCTGTCTCAATTCTTGTACCATCCTTAAGGGACACTAGGAGACAAGAGTGGGGGACCTACACAAAAGGCTACTGCATGTTTCAAGAGCTTGCCAAGACCTTAAAACTAAAGAAATACCAAGTATTTTCAGTGCAAGGTCATGCACTCAAGGTCTTCTGTGAGCACACCTCCTGTTTACTCCTCCTAAAAGTTTCCAGTTGACTAGCCCACCATTCAGAATTTGCTCATTTTTCAAAGCAAAATTGCCAAATTTCTAGTCATGTTCAGAGCAAAGTCCTGGATACTTCAAACATATTCCCTCCAAGGTTATGATCATCACCTGCTTAAAGACAACTATTTTCTTAGTAGCAATTTCTTTAGTAGCTAACCCAACTGCTTAGTGATAAAGCCATTGCAAACATGCTAGGTAATCAATAAGAACAGTGGCCACTGCAGCTGGCTTTCATAATATGGGGGGTTGCTTAACACCTGTAACAGACATTTCCTAGAATCATCACATATTTCAAGACACTTTGAAAAGACTACTGAACTGCAAAGCTCAATTTTAAATGCTAACAAGTGCTATACAATCACTTAACTGAAAAGCAAATTATGTGCAGATCTTCTCAAAAGTGAAACGAATTAAATATACTCTGTGTATATAATAAATTAAATTTATACTAACACTCTTCAATTCACCTTGAATTCATGTCTTTGAAGGTTTAATACAAGGGAGCAATTGTACTCGTTAGCCATATCCCTACACTTCTTCCAGTTCAAGCTTTAAGGTGCTTACCTTCACTCTCAACTTTAAGAGCACGGCAAGACTATTTTCCAAATCAAGCTATAAATTACAGGATCTACAGAAACTCAGGACAGCATGGCCATTCCAAAAGGCTGGGCCATATTGCTATTTTGCAATAGATACCACTTCTCTTTAACATGGCAGAGTTTGGAAATTTACGTAAATAATGTCAGCAACATCCTTTTCTTCCTCCCTTCCCAGGGTACCACTGTGCAGAATATCAGAAGTATACAGCAAAGGTCTTTGAAGAGTAAAAACGTTTCCCAATGAGGCTATATAAAGTTCAAGCTACAATCAGAACCACTTAGTGAAGATTAGTAAATAAGCCTAGCAAAGACAAAAAGCATTTGTATTTTTAGTATACACCATAATACACCATGCACCACTACTGAACTTGCTACATTTACCACACAGCTGGCAATTTCACAGTTCACGATCTACAGCCCCGAGGTCAAAACTACTGTCATTATATTCTTCATTATGTGTCTTCACTAGGGTAATTTATGTTATTTGGGGTTAAGTTTGAAAAATATTACGCAAGGGACTACTAGTTAATTCTTCATGTACAAATTTTACTAGAAACAAATTACTAGACAATCAAAATTATGTAGACCTGCAGAAATATCTATATCTGTCCAGAATATAAGACAGACTTTTGCTACTAAAGATATGTCAAATATTCATTTTGCACATTTGTATACATGTAAGAAGTAAAGTCTCCACAGTGTCCTTTTTTTAAAGTAATACTAGAAAAGGACTGTTCCCACTTCTCATTTCAAATCAGATAGGCTTGATCCAAATTTTGCCTGAAAACAGACATTGCATTACATTGTCAACAACTTGACAGCACAAAATTGAACAAGCAGAACTCATCCACCTTGTACCATGTCAGAACTACCTGTACTTTTCCTGTGAAGCTAGTGGTAATTACACAGTGATAAGAGTTTCATGCCATAAAGAAGCATCTGATTAGGAAAAAGTGTCAAAGGGCCTTGCAGGTATACATACAAGATTTTAGAGAGCTAGCATTAGTGTAACACATAACAGTTTTCTCCACAGATCTTGCCTAGATTTTTTTTTCCATTAGTATTGTCTCCTTTCCTATACTTATAGCTTGAACTTGACAAAAGCAGAGACCTAGTTCTACCTTTACAAGGGCTGTCCGGTACTACCTCAAAAAAATTTATAGCAGCTTACCTGACAGAGGCTGATTCTCTAAAATTTCATGTCATGATTTAGAGCCAAAATGACACCTCTGTTGGACACTGGTCCAACCTCATTTTAATTAACCTTTTCTGAGCCAGTTAACATATTCAACTCTTGAGGCTTTGGTGTCTTTCCAAGCTTCTCTCATACTTAAGAAAAGGACGGTGGCCTTTTATCAAGTCAGTGACTGTATTTAACTCATTGTAGTGTATATCTAAATGTCTAATCTTTTTAAAAGGGAAAGGCCTTGATCACACAGCCCTCAGTACAACACAGTCAATCAGCAGGAAAAGGCATCCAACCCTTCTGAGTTTTAGTACGCTGACACTCATCACTCCCATTTATTAACCTGTGTGTTTACTACACTGAGAGATGAAGCGAATCCTGCAGTATATGGGGGATTTGGTGCTTAGTGCATCGTGGCTATCTAAAATCATATGCCTGCCTACCTTGCGGTAATAATGGACTTTTAACTTTCCAGATCACTGTACATCGGGATTCAACTCTCGGTTCAATTCCTGAGTGTAGAAAATTATATCCCTTTTCACTGAGAAAGGAAACTGCCTTTCAATACTATGCAACAGGTCAACAGGATCATGAGAGCCTATTGCTCCTACCCGAGATGTGTTACACTGCTCATACGCTGCAGTGCTTCACACACATGCATCTTACTTTACAACTGCCAAGGAACAGAAGTTTGTATTCCTCAGGTTTTACAAACTTCTTCATCCTGAAATTGGTCTACTCTCATTCACTGGTAGCTCAGCCATGTCAGCTGGCTACTTTCAGTTTGGTAAGAGGAACCCAGTTCATGTACTGATAATTTCAGGAGTCTGGAAATCGGGAGTCTGGCTTCAAAAGCAGATCAAGCCACAACATGCTAAATGCAGATGTACCCAGAGGTACCTTACGGCATTAGTAGGCTGTTCTTGGTCCAAGAAGACAAATCTTTCCACAGCATTTCTGAAGAACAGAAAGCAGTGGCTCTCCAGGATTAAGACAGCACACACTTTACTGCCACCAACATGACACCACGTTGGTTAAAAGCTATGTGAGTCCTTAAATGCAGAGACACCACAATTTGCCAAAATCTTGATTTTGGTAATTCTCAATTACTCTCAACAGCAGGACTTCACAAAAAGTTTCAGTTCATGTTTTTACATTGGATATTTCTATCTAATTACAGTTTACTGTAAATACTACAATATGTAGACGCTACAGTACCTTACGCAGTATGACTTGCATCTTTCACAAATATACTCAAGAGCTTTCATTTACATTGGGAAAAAGCAGTAAAAGACATCCAGATCTTAAGGAGAACTGGAAAATTCTCAAGAAGGAGACAGTAAATTTATATACTCATTTCTTCACATTTGTACAGTCTATCTTGGAGTAACAACTCTAGAGAGCAAAAGCATCGCTTTACAGAATGCCACTACATCCAACATGGCAAAGACTCCATAAAAAATGCTTATTTCTAGAGAATAAGATCGTATAATCACTTTGCAAACATTCTACTAAGAGTGACAGTACATGTTAATGCTTCAGGCTATACTGATAGTTATTTTGCATAGCTCAAACTGAATCTGCAGAAATACGGTAGATTTAAAAACTAGATCCTGCTATTAGGAATTCAACGTAGCACAAATAGAAAACATGTAACCAGTTTTAAAAATTGCTGCATTAGCAAATGCAAGAACTAGGTAGCCACACAGAAGCATTAATAAGCCCTGCATTAGACTTTTAAAACCTTGGACTCTACAACAGCACGATCTGAATTGTGAACTATAGGTCATATGAACTGTTCAGAAAACTCATGCTTTCACAGTGACTTGAACACTGTTGTGTTGCATTGCTGTTTCATATGTGGATACCTATGTCAATGACCTTTGTTCCAAAGCGCACCTTCACCATTAATACATCTCACATGCAGTTAGACCAACTGGAAAAAGCTCTTGCTTACTTATTACCATGGAATATCTCTGTCTTAGACAAACAAGAAGCAGTATTTTGTTATGATAACAAAAACACTTTTACGAACTTTATTATATTTTAATAAGTAATTAGCTGACTAAGGCTTTTCTTAAATAGAGTTTCCTCAATAATAGTGCTAAAATTGCCTTACCTTCATTTGGTGAAGTTTTCAACTTTGCACAGATGCCATGTACATCACCATAGCATTCCTGTATTTTTTGCAGTGCATCTGCAGCTCGAAGTTCCATAAGAGAACGGAGCTCTGCAAGAGTAACTCCAAAATCTCCATGATTAGCTTCTTTTACAGCGTTTTTTACGCCACTATACGCAACCGAGTTGTTTGCCATGTCACCCATGATGCATGCAGTCTTTAGTGTAGATAGTTTCCAGTAAGGAACAAGACTTCAACTTAAAATATTTCCAGAAGGAAAATAAATCCTTTGGGTATGAAGACAGTCAGGAGAGCAGACACATCACCCAAGCAAGAGACCCCGTCTGGAGAGATATCTTTGAGGTTGTCCCATGGCGCGTTCTGTTCCCCAAAGCCAAAAGGCATGTACAATCTAGGGAGAGAATAAACACACGTTCAGTTACATAACAGCTGCAATGAAATGCATTCTAAGACAACCCTTACTCTTTGTACTGAGGTTATAGAACAAATTTCTATTTAATTTCCTATAATACTTTAAGTTTGCATTCTGCTGCCAGGAGTGACAAGGGGAAAAATGGATGTTTTCCATCCCTAAACAACCTTGCATTACTGTATTTCCTTAAATCATTAACTTTTTAACAACTGTTGCCTTTAATATTGGTATTTTCCTTCACATGTCCGCATGGTTCATCATCAAGCAGCAACCTTTAAAAATACCTAAAATTAAATCTGTTGCCAGGGAAATGCAGCTTGTAGCATCCACAAGTGATGTCACATGGGGAAAGAACATGCTTAAGTTAAAAATCCCTACTTTCCGATGACACTTTTACCTCAGAGTTTGGGAGAAGCAAGCTTTTGTGTGTTCCCATTAATTCATTTGTGCAAACCTCAAGAAAAACAACTTTGACACTAAGCTAGTCCAAACAAAGTACTTTTGTACTCAAAGTAGGATTATATCTTCATGCAGACCTAGGTCTTAATAAATTTTTCATGTCCATACAGTTTTTAGCCCTGCTCCAGTCCATTGCATCACAACTCTAGCCTTCCACAGTATCTCCATTTAATTCTTTGAACAGAGGGGGAAATTGCACGATACCGACTTCACACAGAAGGAATAAGGAGACTCAGAGCAGCTCTTCTGTCTGATTATCAGTGCATTGTAGCTGAGAAATTAGCATCTAGCCACAGGACTCTGAACTTGCACAGGCATTCTATACATAATCCCTTCTCAGCTGACACATCTTGCACGTACACATACATCTACAAAACAGCGCAGTGCACACACAAACTCTTCATGCCTATGTGAAGATTTACTGTGTGCCAAAAATAGATGTCTGATCATGTAAGTCAGCTTTATTGACATAATGGAGCACGATGAGCATGTGTAACAATATATTCCCCCATAAAACATTATGACTGCCAGGCTCAGATGAACAATAACTTGGACACTTCCAGGTCAACAAGACCCTCAGGTGTCATATGCCTAGCAAAGGCAAATAGTCACCACTGACTGCATTGCTTTATGAAGGCAAAGCATCAGCAAAGAGAAGATTTCTAGCTACTGCCCTGCCAGGGTAGAGGACTGTTTGGCTGAACTGCTGAGTCTATATTGAAGTAAAGGTATAAACACCTAACTGCCAGAAATTTTAAAGTCTTGGTTCCAGGAAAGACTCAGATCTCTGCTCTGGAAATAATCAGTTTAGATATACTAAATCTACCATTTAAAGTACCATGCCATAGTACTTCATTTGCAGTGGGAACAACCACTGACACTGTAAGGTCCTGAACTGATGTCACCCAGCCACCAATGAGTCTCATCTCTGGCAGAACTACAGCTTCTACAACTACAACTGCTCTTCTCTTCCTATCATGGGAGATTCTGAAAAAAGCACTGCCTATGGCTGTTTTTCAGAGAGTGACAAAAAGCATAAAGCAATCAATATTCACACACATAAAACTTTCTGTAACATCATTCTGTAACCAACATCCTGTAACATCAACAAAGTACTTAATTTAAAAATGAGTTTTAAATCTTCATTGTTTTCTCTGTTACTTGCAAGAAAATGTTACAACAGTTGAAGGGCCCATGGTGATGGTGTTAGCCTGCATACCAGGATGTAGTTTTGATTAAGACTCTGTAATGTGTTCTGTTAAGAGTATCCTGCAAGTGAAAAGATTCATGCAAACCATGTATGAAAGAGTTTTCTTTAAAGACACATCACATTGTTATCTCATGCCCAAAAGCTGGATGTTGTTGTCCAGCTGGTAGCCCAGGAGGATTTATTAGCTGGCATCTGATCATAAGCTATGACAGAATAACAAGAAGCAGATCAGGCAAATGAGTTTGTATAGCTATGGAGAAGATGCTGCAGCTGCTAATTAGGCAAAAATAGACCAAGCAGAAGGCCCCACAACCAATTACATCAAACTTGATTCAATTTTAATTAAGAAAAGCTCCGTTCAAGCCTCTAGCAGGAGCCCTGTAGATGATGCCCAAATACACCCAAATCCAAGAGATAAGCATAGGAAAAGCTACAGCTCTAGTCGCTGTTCACTTGTCATCGAAAAGTTTTGAGAATTACTCTCTCTCCATATATAAGCATATCAAGTGGGTAAGACTTTCATGTGCATGTAAACCTAAGGGCAGTAACACTGCTTAATCATAATTCAATGTGCTTTGCACTCCAGTTCTAGCCTCTCTATGCATCTACATCAGTATTTACTAATAAATAATAATCCAGTGAATAGTCATTACTAAGTTTATACTGAAGGGGGTTGTCATATGCTCAAAATGGCATCCTAACATACCAATGGACCCTTGGGGTTCACAGGCACTTTTAATAGGCATGTATTAACACTACAAAAACAGTGCAGTTCTACAGATCAGCTCTAGTAGTCATACAAACTATTTGGCACATCGATGTTAGGAAAGAACTGTAGAAAAATGAAAGGAACAGTGTGAAGACTTCAAATTATGAATACTGAGCAAGTGCAGTTTTCCTTCAAATCATAAAAAATTGATTAAACATTATCAATTACTACACAAAAACAAACCAGAATCTGTTTCAGGAGTCCATTTTTACTAGACATTTCAACAGAAATCACAATAGCTTCTTGTCATACACATGCAGGATAGAATTAGTTTAAGATAAATTTTTCTGTAGGAATCAGCGAAGAAACTTTCTTTAAGAAATATCCTTAATTCAGTTTTGATGTAAAATCTCGCAACATCCAATCACTTCCTATTACAGCAAGTTCCAACAGTCCACTTTTGTAATACTAGTGGTGATGCATAATGAAACTATTAACAGTAAAACTCAGTAGCATATAAGTGTATTTTTAAGCTACACAGATCATCTAACTAATGAAATATTTTACTTGTTTTGACCAGTGTTCCAGTTCTCAATTTTTGCATCAGCCATTTGAAATAACTGAATAGCATGAGCTCTGAAGTACTATAGTTTAAAGCAAACTTTCAATTGTTAATATTTCAAATTTTAAATTCAAGAAACAGTTATCAAGCTAAAACTCACTTATACACCACTGCTGAAGTTTCAGCCTGTTTAAAGTTTAATTCAGCTCTAGTTATGTGTTAGTGTCCATCTTAAGCTGGACACAAAATGATTTAGAGCAAATCTATCTTTCATTAGACACAACAACTTCTGGACGATCCCTTGTTTACATATCACTGAGACAAGGAATAACTATAAAGCTATTCTTTGTCAAACTCAAGTGGCTAAAAAACTTGAACTGCAGAGGCACCTTTCAGTAGCAGCACATAATCTCATAGGTAGGATTCAGATACTTATGTAAATCTCTCCAAGAAGACGTTGCTGCTGTTTGGCTGAAGTAACTTCACTGACACGTCATGTCACTGTAGCTGCTTAGGAGGAGTGCTGTGGCCTAACTTCCTTACCCAAATCAAATTACTATTTATTGCTAAGGGAGTGTGCTTTGTTACCAGACAAAGACACTAATTCAAAACCATAACCCATGAAACAAAGGTTAGATAATTTTGCCAGTGTTGGAAGTTCAACAACCTCATAAGCCTCTGTAGTTGGGACAGGAGAAAGGAAAAGCTCTAAACAGAAGTCTACATGTAGAGATGTTTACCAAAACACGAAAAGAGACTATAGATTACTTGCCTATTTAGTGCTACCAGAACATTCTGTGCTGACCAAGCTAGAAGCTGCAACATGTTTCTTAACGTGTTCCAGTGGTGACACTTTATACACAGACCCACGTTAACTTCCTGTCCCAAAAAGCTGCTACTATTTGAGGCTGTCTTGAACATAAATTATGCTTCAGCAAGGCCTCCAGAAAAAATCCTTCACAGGTGAAAGTATTTCATAATTAGTAATTTAGGATTTAGTGATTCCCTCAATTTAAAAGAAAACTATAATCTCTGTCCTACAGTCAGTAAAATTGAGGCTGCCTTGAAGAGATAGTTTGCAGAGGCTATTCACTGACAAGGGTGAATACCAGAGCTTAAAAGTGGCACAGTTATTATTGCCCAGATGCTCAGGACCTAGCATACTTTAGACCCTATCCAAGCTTTTCCTGCGATTAGATTTACATTTAATACTTGCTTCACTAACCTACAAGGAAATGCAATTTTCTTAATCAATATTAAAACACTTAAGGAAACTCATAACTCAAAAGTCAAAGCTCCAGCGATTATAGATCTTGTGTCATTCAATTTAATTTATGCATCTGCTTGAACAGTATGCATTCAGATATTGAGCATTAGCCAGTACTAGCATTTGACCTTCAACAGCATACTAAAACTGGGCACTGTAATATAGGAAAGGGCTTGCAAAGTGATTATCTCAGGAAAGCCTTTGTTTAATCTAATTAGTTCAATGAATACCAGACAGATCTGCATACCAAGAAGTTGTCATGATAAAAACTGTCCCCATATGCTTCAGTTGTCATGCCTTTTAACCTGCTTACAGCTTTTAGGATACTGAAAAAATATAATATGCTTTTGCATGCTTTAGTTTGGGTATGCTCCACAGCTTCAAAGCCATCACATAACATTGCAGGGGTGGGGGGAAGAAAGAAGGGGAAGTTGTCTGTAATATTATTATAATGGAAAGTAACTGTAACTGAGAAAGTAACCTGGGAATCACATCGGAATTGACTGTGGTCGTCTGCTCTGCAGGGTCAGCCTTCTTACTGTGAGAGACAGACGCTCCCACCCACTTGACATGCTACGGAAACTCCCCAGCTGTTTCACAATGAAATTAATGTTAATGAAGCAAGACGTTAACAGGGAATGGTAGGCATTTACAAGTCACTACTCCATAAGTTAAAATGTGCCTAACTGAACAAATAGGAGTGAAATTGTTTCAGTGCCATACTATTGTTTTAGTGCAAGCATCTCGGACAGCCTGGTTTATGAAGAGACAAGCACAAGTAGATTGAAGAACTAAGAGGGAAAGGGTATGAAGTTTTTAGCATATCATCTTCAGCCTTAAATATGCCCAACAGTGTTGTAATGACAAGTTTCAGTTATTACAGCTTACGTGCTATAAACAAAAAATTCATCAAAGGCCATGACTTTTGCTTAGTTTTTAAAGAGAAATCTAATTTCATTCTGAAGCCTAATCTCCTGGCAAGCAGATGTACTTACCTATCTGAAATAAAAACTGGCCTAGATTCTGCATTGGATATAAACACTGGTATCGTCCCTGCTCATAGAAGGGAGGTTGGACAAGATGACATTTAAAGGTCCTTTCCAGCCCAGATTATTCTGTGATTTATGGCACTTAATCTAAAGGATTGCTGCTGCCTACTGTGATTGACACTTGTAGTAACAGTTTCATCCACTGGTGGTTTCTTTCCTTTAAGACACCAAATTTAGTTTATATTGAAATGATGGCTAACAATTTAGGACTTCAGTAGTCTGAAGTCAGTTTTGTAATAGCAAAAATTAGCAGTGTTCACATGCAGGTTTCTGCATCATTTTAAAAGAAATGTTTAAACTAATCATTAACTTTCTGAGGTAACTAAGTAGATATTACTGATCCAACAACAGACAGACCGATACAAGAAGGGCTTCAGAAAAACCTATGAATATTTTCAAGGACCATCAGAGTTTGAGACATACTGGAAAACCCCAGAGGACAAAACCACTGTGATTGTCATTAAAGAACGTATCAAGTGTCCCATGTGTTTGAAATACTAGGCTTTCATAGTCTCCTATTTCATATTACATTGCTGGTTTGGCCACAACAAGCCAAACACTAAGACAAAACCGTGCAAAAGCATCAATTTTTTTAACCACTTAAAACACTTTTCTGCAGTCCACAGCTCTGATCACTCAGGCAGTTTCCCTCTTCTCTCCACCCACAGGCCCTGAAGCTTCCTTTTCTGCACTTCTTTTTCCTAGGCTCATCTACTTTCTGCTCTGTGACAACACCATAAACTAAGAGCTACATTCAAGAGGACAGTTTGCAATACAAGGTTGTTCTGATTTAAGACTATAATCCCAGTGAAAAAAAAAGTTTTAACCTCTAGATGGGACTCTGTCCCATCCCGAATTATTTTGGGTGCATTTAAGTACCTAAAATACATTTACTGTGTGCCAGCTCCCTCATCTAACTTGAGGTGAGCGAAGCTGCCAAAATTCGTACTAAGGCAGGTGATGGCTGAAGGCAATCCTACTGGTGTTTAAACTGAAAGAAAAAAAAAAAAGGCTTGCCCAATGCCCACCAATATTCTCCTTCAGATCCACTGAGTCCTAAGTAAGATGACTGAGGATTTCAAGTTTCTTAATCCTGCACAGTTTGAGATAATTATGCTGTAAACTAAGTTCTATTAACAGATCTGTCATATTAATAGCTTAATATGTAAACCTAAAAGTGCTTTTTTTTTTTCCCTTGGAGAACGTAGTAAAGTCATCCATTGACAAATATTCACATTAATACATTCAGAACAACTTTTTCTCATTAACATTTATCAAACCATATTGGCAAAAATGACAAGACAAAACTGAACTCTTTCAAAAAATGATAGGGTGATAGCATGGTAATCTACACACTAAAATTATGCAATATAACACTGCAGCAGAGTTTACTGACATTCCCAAAGTGCAAAATGTGTTCCAGTCACAAACCCTGACAGGTGTGTGTTAAATGAGGCATATGACATCACTATATGCAACTAAGTTTCAAGTAAAGGTAAAGTGAGATGGCACCAAATTTCATCCAACAGAGATGGAATTGGATTCCGGGATTTCAGTTACTCGTTGCATTTAAAGCTCAGTGCATGCCTGTGAGCAATGCATCCAGCTGGTCAGGTCTGGCAATAATTACGACTCACAGCAAACCAGCAGCTGACTTCACCAGTTATTCCTACAGGTATATTACTTGTCTTGAGAAATCTTTTCACCTTTTTTCCCCTGAACTTATATTTATCATTCCATCCTGATTTGAACAGTTCCCATTTTTTTCTTTCAGAAAGTATTCTTTTGTGCTACTAACCATTTTAGCAGAGCAGTATGCTTTTGACTGTGACCATGCTTCATGATATCAAAGAGGTGCAAAAAGCTCTTTAGATTTATGAGTCTTCAGGCAAAGGGCAAAAGTCCATTCTTACCTGATTTTTTTTTGTGTTCCGAAAACTTCAAGAAAAATTTAAAATTAGTCTTAAAACTACCAGGAAATGCTTGTGAGATTAAGTCTAATTACTTCCATAAAGTAACCCTGTATATGACCAATTCCTTTCCATTAGGGCAGTAAAATTAACCCAGGTTAAGTTTTAAGGCTTTTCTTGCTGCTTCGGTCTAGCTTACTTCTATATACAAACAGTGCCACAAAATAGTCTATAAGCTCATTGGACTGTAAACAGGTAATATAAAAATAGCGATATTTATGTGGTAAAGGATCCATTTATGATCCTCAAAATCACCATCCCAATCAAGCAATGGTCTGGAATGTAAAAAAAATAAAACAAAATCCTCAGCTCTGGTCACCCATCTCAATGAGCACACCCTACAATGCTAAACAGGATATATGTTTTGTCCTCTTGCGGCCAAAGTTTAGGAAGCTTCCATCTTGTCCTGTAACAAGCCAGTCAGATTTTTCTTCTATAAATAACAGAATACAGTATATCCTTACCCTCAAACCCTCAAAGAGCCTTACTTCTTTAAAAATCTGTACTTTGAAAGCTATGCAATCTTCCCCTGAATGTCATTTAATTCCTGCCTGCCAGAAATACACCAAATAAACTGGCTGGAGAGTAATTCTGAGAAAACCCCTTTCAAAAACTGAAATTATGTTTGTTGCCTTCTCTTCCTAAGAAGACAGAGGGTTTTTTATTCAAATATCATAACTAGTCCACATTGAGCAGCACTTTCAGAAATACTTCATAAGTTTGCTGCTCCTGCTGGTGGTGGCAAGAGGTTCAGGGTTTCTATTTATTTGTGTTTTCTTTTGTTTGGTAGGCTTTTTTTACCTCTATATTTGAATTTGAGAATCCACTGTACAGCTTTGCAGAAATACAAGAGTGAAATCTCTTGCAAAATTCTTCATTATGAAACTGATCATCGTTTTAGCTCTTTTTGATAAGTTTTGAGAGCTTAGCTCACTAATCCATTCTTCTGGGCCTCCTCTTTCTGGTACAGTGTGAGAAGCATGTTCAGTAGGTTCCACCTCATGGTATTATCTGACAAATTTTACCATTTAGTGAGGTAACATAGTGCTTTATCCTTCAGGGACACCTCCAGTTTCAAAACTAGTTTTTCCTCATGATTATACTTTTCCATCTTTCATGAGTCTGACACCCACTTAAAGGCTAAGCTGTCACGCTCCCTGCACTGTCACACACTTTTAGCTACTCGGAACTGGGTTGATTGCTGGTCTGGGAGTGTTTTACAGGCATTGAAGCATTACTGCAATCGAGCTATTGGCATCTCTCTGCAGAATGAGGGAAAACTAACTGCTCTGTGATCAGTACACACATGACTGTCCCTGGCCCACCCTTCAATACAAGGCAATAAATACTTCTCTCAGCAGTTTGCTCTTTAACACAGGGAATGTATAAGCAGTGCTAGTAGAATGCACGAAGCTGAGATTCCCATCATAGCACTTCGCAAGTCTAACAAAGCAGAAAGTCTGTCACATCCCCAGGTGACCAAAGTTATGGCTGTGCTACAGTGACAAGGTGTAACACTCCCACTCACAGAGGTCCTGAAGCAGCTCTCATTATTTGACACTGACAACACTGCAACTTACACCTGCCACCCTTATCCTTTTGCAGTGGGAAAAGCCATCAGCTTTGCCAACTGCATTAATGAAGTAATAGAGTATGGGAAGTCTGCTCCTGCAACAGCCACACAGGCAAGCCCGGGCCCAGAATGGTAACTTCTTGCGTGCTTTTCTACTCTTCTTTAGAGCACCTCAGCCACTGAGAGAAGGTACTTCATCTTGGGTCCTGCTCTAAGTCCATCTCTCATGGGATACACAACACTCCAAACAGTTTTGGCACTTCTGCCTTTACCAATTATTTTTTCTTTTTCACTGCTCTTGTTTTCTCCATGCACTTCTATGATCTTTAAAAAGAGACAATTTTGTTTTTTCAAGCCATGAAATCTGTCCCCCTCCAGGATCCAAGGAGCAAGAAAGCACCATGCCACATTCCCAAGCCTCCACCCTCCCACTAGCCGTGATGGTAGCCATGCATTTCACGTCTCTACAATCTGTGAGTGGGCTACTTGTAGCCGTGTGGTACAGAAAGCTGTCATCCATAAGAGATCTCCCCCCCACCCACAAGTGAAAAAATTGAAACAGCAGCATTTCTACTGTCTGAACAACTTTTTCCACAAGACACCAGGAAGGCTTATTTATTTGTAGAAGTCATACAAGCAATGTGGATATGCCATCTTAAGGGACAGGACACACATTCAGCTAATGCTAGAAGCATCTTTATCATGGAACTATGTGTCTGCCACCTTTAAGATAACATTAAATCTCCCCCCAAGGAAAGGTTCATCTTCCCTATGTTATTTCACGTCAAGTGACTTGCTACTAAAAAAATAGCATGGTACATCACTTTTCCATGAAGGGCAGACACTGCTTGAACTAAACATGAAATTGATCTCACTGTCAAACAATGTCTCAAGCAGATTTAGTGAATTTAGTTTTCGTAGGCTATATAAAATTGCTATACAAACTGGCTATGTGCAATTAACAATCACAGCTTCATTTCTAAAGTCTTTAGGTGTGAAGAATTTTATTGTGAGTAACTCTTCAAGTTTCTGAGATTACAAAGACATCAGTGTATGATTAATTAATTAATTAGAGGGAAAAAAAGCAACTCAGGAAAAATGCAAATGAAACTATGCTCCATGACAATATTTACAAGTCCTATGTCATCCAGAAAAGGAAATCCCTTCTCCAGTTTCTCATAAACCAAAGGTCTTCTGACTTCACTAGCATCGGTGGATCCTAACGCACTTTGCAGACAGCTCTGCTTCCAGTCTAATCAGCAAGCATTCAAATTATGACATGAGCTAGGAGACTAATTTAGCTCTGGCACAGCTTCCCTAGGTGGGGAAGGGCCATGCCTTGAAGAACTTCATCACAACCAGTTGAACCTACTCAGTGCTGAGGATCAGCTATTAGCTTCCCCTCACTCCCCTGCCCTCTCAAAGCACAAGGTTAGCAGAATTAACCTGGCAGACCAGCAGGCACTCACATGCCTGGAGCACAGCTACCATTGCCATACAAAGCCAGGTGCCAGTCTTCTGCTAAGGCAGCTCTGAATCCTCAGCACCAGTTGCTAGTGGCTAGTTCAATAAGCTTAAATTTCTCCTTCCAAAAGATGGTGTCTGGATTGAGAACCTAATACATTCAGTTCAGCTGCAGCAGACTCTGAGGGCCAAGAGTCTACCCACCTACGAAGACTACAGGTCATCATTCTGACTCAGCAAAGTCAGGCATATTTTGTTCCTTCTACACAAAGCTACTTCCCCCAAGTGTTTGTTTTACAGTGGCACATAGTAATGGTGTGCAGCTTTCGCAATCATTTTGTTTCTAGCAATACCAAAAGCATACAGTATCTCTGAAAAAAGGGAATTGGGAAGGCAAGTATCAGCTTCTCCACTCAAGCTACGAACTTCAAGCATCCTGCTGAATTTGTTTGTGTTATCACTGCTGATGGCACAAACTCTTTAAATAACCAAGATTTAGGTTCAAGGCTCATGGCTTCCAATGAACTTCCTCAAAGGACCAGCAGCACACCTCGGCTCAGCATGCGTTTCTTTCACCATACAGCTGAGTAGGGGCTCACACACCAGCCCTTGCTAAGTCAGAAGCCAACTATATTTTAGATCTAAACCCTGCAACTCACAAATTTCTCTTATGCAGCATGCAAGTAAAGCAGAGAGATGAAGACTAGAGCTTCCTCTAGCCTGAGGTTAGTAACAGTCAGGGAAATGCCTGTTTCCCCAGAGGAGGGAAGTGACTGAGAAGATAAAGTATCATTAAACAAACAAAAAGTGATGCAGCACCATGAAGAAAACATAGCATGAACTACCCAAACTCCCACACTTAGGGACTCAATCTTTCTGAAGGTAATTTTGGGAGATTCCTGCTCTGTTCCTATTGCTCCATTTTCCTAAGCAAACTCCTGTATCCCTGTTTTCCTCAAAGGATACCATCAGCTGGTTTCTCAGCACTTTCAACAGACCTTCAGCCTTGAAGAACCTGCAGCATTTGGAGAAGAGAAAGCAAACTACTAGGAAGCAGCTGTGCTAGTGCTGTTCTCCAAAAACCTGCTTTTCAGTCCCATTAAGTATGATTTATTTTTACTAGTTTGTCAAGGAAAATAGAGAGAAGCCATATGTAAACCTTTATAATTAAGCATTATTTTAGTAGCCTTTCAAAAAAACCCAAAACTGTACCTGAGGTAGACAAGGTTTTGAAAAAACTGGTGCAAGTATGAAGTCTACTAGTAACAAGTGGCAGACTTGTTATTCACACGTTCAGACCTGAAGGTACAAAACACTGGCAAGGAAGATGAGTGAAACCTACTGAAGAGTCCTACACAGTGAAAACCAACCATACACCTAATTTCAAAGGTACTATGAATTTGGGTCATTTCAGTTATGTACATATTCAATCTGTACACCATGACAAGCAGGTTGACAGCCAAGTTCTATTGTGGTCTCTAACACATTAACTTCTTTGTTTGATTTTACTTCCAGTATTTTACAACCTTTTTTTTTCCCATTTCCTCCTTTTCTCAAGGAAAGGGATGCTTTAAAAGAGAAAAAAGTTTATACCAACAGACTCCTAAATCTCCTTGATGTTTATTCAGACATAGCAACACAGCTTATAAACAGTGTTCCCAGTTTACCTTCAGTAAAAACATGCATTATACTGAACATTTATATGTAGTTTTGCATGTTGCACTCAGACTTGTTACCAGAAACTAGTAGCTTGCTCCAGATTACTAATAGCAAGTTGCTACTTAATGTGTCATACTCCTGCTACAGGAGTCATATTTTTGCACATGTATCCATTGCCTTTGAAATATATTGCTCTAACCAATACAGAGTGAAATTAGGGTAGAGGTTGGTTTGTTTGGGTTTGTTTGGTTGGTTTTTTGGTTGCTTGGTCGGTTTTTTGTTGTTGGTGGTATTTGAACAGTTTAGAGCAGTTATCTAATTAAAGTCAGCAATGTGATCAAACAGTATACAGTCAGAATCCAGAATCAAACTAAGTGTAAAGGAACAAACAATTATAGGCAGTTACACAGCTGTCTGTCAAAATCACAGTCTAGTTTGATGTGTGATGCTTTAGGCACATAATTAAGCTAAACAGCTTTCAACACACCTCTCTCCCTTAAAACTGAAGAAGTAGGTAGTTACTAAAACATTACCTTGTTCAGCAATTAAAATTAAAATAAGCCATTAGCTGTCACAAATTATTTTTCACAGAGCCAATATTTTCTAGTATTTAAACAATTGCATCATGGCAAAATTGCCCACAGGAAGCCTAAAGGAAGCTATTTTATTATTTTAAGATATCTTAAGATCAGAAATCTCCATATTAGACGTTCCTAAAAAATTTATGTATTTCCATGTGCACTGAGAATCCTCTGCTATTCTTGCTTGACAAGACCACGGTTGAAGGCAGACATTGCTAAGCTAAATGTAATGGCCTATATTATGGAGGTCCACAATTTTTTGTTTACTTGTCAACTTACATGATTATTAAAACAGAACTTCGGATATTAAAAAAAATATTGAGCATGGCAGTAAAACTCTGAATTCTGATCATAAGCCAGGTCACAGGGATAAACTTCAAGACCTTAATCCACAATAGCATGGTGAAGAGGAGGATATTTGGTAGGGGAAACACACTTGCTGTGAGAAGATGACTTGTTCTAACCTCTGTGGGAGGGCCTGGGCAACTGCCTGCTTTTTTAAGCCAAACAGTCCCCTCTCAGTATAGCAATGCCTGAAGAGCTCTGCAGACAGCCACAGGTACATCCACACAGAAATTCAAGGAGGAACTACAGTGGCTGCACTGAATTTTTAATTGAGTTTGCACAGTAGTTTCACTGTTCTGGAATATTTGACAGTCATGAATTATACAAGTCAAACATCTGCAATAAGATTGCTTTCCAGGAAATGCACCTTGCAGGGTCAAGAATCCAGAAAATATCCTCAGACTTCACAACAAGGAGCCAGACTCCATGTCACAAGGCTCAAGGGTTCTTGTTCAGAGATATTTTGAACTAGCAAGTAGCAAAAAGCCAGCTTGGCTTATGATTACACTTATCCGGTCACTGACCAGTGTCAGGGTGGGTTATCCTTTTGGTCCTCAAACTGTTAAACTGTCACTGAACTGTACAAACTAAAAATCACTAGAGCAGTAGTATAATACAACAATAATATCAGAAAACAATGAACCACATTGGCAGGTAAAGATGCCTATTGACTTCCAAGTGCTATTGTTTTGATTACGTAGATAATACCTATATATATATACATATATATATGTATGCACACCAAGGCTTTGTTCAAGCCCAAACTTCTTCCATTCTGGCTGAGAATTTTTATATTGAATCTCTCTTCACATAGAAAGAAACAAGTAGTCTCAGAATAAGCAAATAAATGTATATGGCACTCTAATTTATGGATGTAGATAAGTTTTCTTCCCCCACGTGAGACTTCCAATCATACCTCTTTATATACATATAGCACACAATACCTATAAAAGTAGGGCTTAGATGTATGAATAGATGTACAAGTATTTTAATGGATAGCCCAATCCAATTGTTGATACACAAAAACAGATCAGACTACAATTACAAAGGTATATACAACACCAGTGTTTACCATTATAGCAGGAGATAGCATCTGAGACACCTGATTAGCTTTCAGTAACTATTTGTTGACCCATTTTTCAGGAAAATCCCTCTTCCACTCATTAAACTGTTCTTAACTCAGAATTTCACACAGGCATATTTGTAAGAGGTGCTACTTGGCTATTTAAGCTCATGAAAGCTACTTTTGCAGAGCCAGCAGAGGGAGTACAGACATCATTTTACTTATCAGCTGTGAAAAAGATACCTTGTAAGAAAGCACTAAAAGAGCTGTGCCTGCAAATCTAATGCACTTAGTTTAAAGCATGCCAAGAACTTCCATGGTCTTTCATAGACATGTATGTCAATGGGCAGTAGAGTTGGTGTTTTGTTTCTGATCCTCAGCGAGCTGTTACATCTTAAAAGTCTCCTACCTGACGAATGGCAGGAGCAACTCTAACTAACAGTACTAACAAGTAACATAAGGCCTGATGCTTCATATGTGGAAAAAAAAAGAAAAAAAATCCAACCAAAATACTCAACAACCAAAACCATCATATAGCTACAATTCAAGTTTTTATTCGTATGGATTCTGCTGTTTCTCAGTTTCAGAAAAGCTAAACCCTTTTGGCTGTCCATTTCTTTAAAAGCAACTTCACCCGGAAGACAAGCTGAAAAACTCAGAGTTCAAGACGATCACAAGCACAGGAGCCAGGAGGATTGTAGCAGTGTTGGACTAGAAGGTAACAAACAGCAAACCTTTCTTCTGGCATTCACAGAGGTACACACCGACAGGCAAATCTGGTTTTACACAGCCACCGAGGCAAGAGCTCCACTGCTTTATTTTACATTTCCATTGATCAGCCTGCTTTGGAGTTGACGATTATGACGGAACTGCTTTGACACAGCATCGGCTGTGGAAACAGTTTTGCAAAGGGGATTAGGCTTTGAGTAGACAGATTGATAGCTTGTTGCCATCTCTTGGAGGTGAACCCAAAGCTCTAGGCCAACAAGAGACAACATACCTTCCCAGCAAAAACTCCACAGACACCCACTTGCTTTTCAGACTGCAAAATTGGCTGGATTTTTTTTTTTTTCTTAAATAAAGTCAGCACTTCCTAACTTGTTGGTAAAAGGTTAAGCTACAATAAAATTCTTTCCAATCTTAAGCATTTATCAAATAAATTTTTGGGTGGCTATTTGTAAGTTTCATTATTTAAAAGTCTGTATATGAGGAACTCACACAAGTGCAACAAATGCCATTGTCTCAAAGTTTCCTCCAGAAGAGCAGAAAAACACTCCTCCTCCCAAAGAAAAGATAAATTTCCATCATCTTAAACTTCACATGAACTTTAAAAAGCTTTGACAGTTTGAATCATTAGATTTTGATTACTACCTACCTACCGAAGAAGAATGTGCCTGTAGCTACATAATTTAGCCTTCACTTGTTTCAAGTTTTAAAAATAGAAGAACCACCCTTCAGCAAGTTAGATGACTGTTTCTTCTCCCCATCTACAGGAAAGTGGTGTTCACTTCTCAGCTTCATTTTCACATAGCAGATTCACAAAATTAGTAAGTCAGAGTGGGCTGAACTGGTTCCCATCTTACAGAGCTTACATGATATTTTATAGCTGACTAAAAAGTTTTGCCCCTAGAACGTAACAAGGCCACCTTAGTTTTGCTGTTGAAAATCAGGGCTCCAGCAGTGTTCTCTTTTTGCATGCTATGCCTGGGTGGTTCCCAGCACTCCAGCTAGGCTGCTCAGTACATTTTATGTAGAGCAACCACAGCAAGAAAAGCCATGCTTCTTCCATCACAAACATGGTGATGGTCAAGTATCAAGATGATCCCAACCACTCTGATCACCCTTGCCTTTCCCGAGTTATTGCAGTCTATTGTGACAGCAATGAAGCTCCTGCAGGCACATGAAAAGCTTATCCAGATAGGGAAAATGCTTTTTTTTTCAGGCAGACTGGTTATCTAACCAGACTCACCACACAGATAATCCAGTACCAGTGCCAACTCAAAGCACGGCACAGAATTACACTGAGCCTGCTTGAGTTAAGCAAAAATGAAACCATACTCACAGGAAATGTACCACAAATTCTAATTCATCCGGCAACTGGAGCCTTGCTAAGCTCCCAAATAACTATGTTTATAACACACTTTACATTTGAGAGGCTAACATTAGGCTTCTAATCAGCAAGTTAAGACACATGATCCATTTATATAAAGTAAGTAGGGTGGGGGGGAAAGGGATGAAAAGCCCCTTGAAACATGAAACATGAGCATCCTTCTACTTGGTTAAGTTTCTACAGCAAATTCCACAGAATCTTACACTTCATAATTACTACAGCTGTCTCTAAAGATCTAGAGAATCTTGTTATTTCAGTTTTTAACCTGAAAACCTTCCATTTACTACACAGCTAAACAACTACTGATTCTAGCATTAATTCACTCCCCAAGACTTAATACTTCAATAATTGGTAATAGACAGCATGCAGCAGATGCAAGAGCTTTTTTAAAAGTCAGTGTTGAAATTGTGCTCTTCCCGATCACCTGTTTTCACCACATGGACGATCTATCTCAAGTTCAGAAGCCTTTGTACATTTCATGGATTAAAAGTTTACATTCCTCCCATCACATGCAGGATTCACCTGACCAAATGGGAATGCCTCCCTCCAAGGTAGGCACTGCAGGCGCTTTTTGTAAATAGGCAGGAGACAAATTAAAACACATATATATCAAAATATTAAATTTAGCTGCCTAGAGCATGATCTAAAATAGTCACACGAATCTCATCTTAGATGCACTTGTGTCGCTCCAGCAACAGAAGCGGCCCAGAGTGACTAGTTTCGGTTTTTTAAGACACTTATGTAAGTGGCCAGGATTGCTCTGCCAAAGTTAAGCACAGTCGGCTCGGCTGAACTCGCAGATCAAGCAGCTGCACTACCATGTCAGAGCAGGCACATGCAAGAGGAAGGATGTGGCTTCACAGTTAGTTTAGGAATAGCCAAGTCTGTGCTCCTGCCAGAAGGTACAGCTCTGCGCCAGCGCCGCCGCTCACCTGACCTCAAGGTCAGGGGACAGCCCTAGATGAGAACCAGTGACAAGGAAGACAGCAGCAACACCAGCGGTTCCTCCTGAAGGTCACACGGTGACGGGGACTGCCCCTTCCAGCCAGCACAGGCCTCACCAGCTCAAGTCAATCATGGAAGCTCTTCTGCACACCCCCACGCTCATCCTGGGAGAAAGACAAGCCCTGCTGCACTGTCTCTGCAAGGCCCCGCTAGGGAACATCACCAGGGTCCCTCTTCAGCTTTCCCCCTTGCAGGCCAGGCAGAGCCACTTCACTCTGCTTCTCCCCGCGTACCACAGCACAGAGCCTCATCAGCTGTCAGGTGAGGTGCAAAACAATGCACCATTTTTGGCTGTGGCCTCACAGGCATGACAGAAGGCCAAACCCACTGGCCACACTCTTGCTCATGCTGTCCAGCAAGGGCCAGCCCTTGCCAGGACAGGAGAGCCCCGCAGCTGGCTCAGGGTGGCTGACACCTTTCCTACAGGCACCCTCCTCCCCCCACTGCAGGGCACAGGTGCAAGGCAGCCTCAGCTCTCCTGCTCCCCTTCCCTCCAGGAATCTGGGCCATGCAGTAGCCCTACCACCACGCCACCATTTCCAGCAAGTGCCACCTGTGACGGTGAGGAGAAAAGCCTGTCAGAAGTGTTTTTACTTTGTCAGCTCACTAATGCTGAGGAGGGGCCTTTGGCAGATCCCCATCAAAACCTCGAAATTGGTCTCTTTTACAATCACTGCCTTAAAGTAACATTTATTTATTCTGTCCAGTTCAAAGCTTTTTGCCCAGGGTTATATATACAACCTTATTCTCCATATTAATTGCTGTAGCCTTAGATTTGACTATCAATAGAAGGCAAATATAAGGCTTTGAGCCTATGCAAATTCAGCATTACAGTTCTGGAATGAGAGTCCACTTATCAAAAATGTTACTACTATCTTCCCAGAAAATATTAAGTACTCCCTCAAGCATCCATCCCTTGTATTTTTTGATCTGGTAAACCAATTTCCTATGTTAGGAGGTAGCACAGCACAGCCTTAGGGCCACAGACTTTGAACAACCAAGACAGACTCTTTCTAAACTGTTTTGCTAATATGGTTTGAGGAGCTGCTGTCCAGTGCCCAGCAACACCAGGATGAACAAGGGAAATAGGAAGCCATACACTAATTGCACACTCACAAGCAGACTGAGCATGTACCACTGCTTCATATGCTGGTATCTAATTTTGGATGTGCATGTTTGGACTAAAGTTCTTTCAAAAGGTCCCCATAACCTGGTACACATTGCAGAGTGGCTGATTTTATCGGAAGGATAACTCCACTGTAAGTGCCTCTGCTACCAGTAACCAACACACATACACACAAATCCAAAAAGAAAGACCATGCTTTTCTCAAATCCTAGAGAATTTAGTCCTTTATTCCTGAATCTCTTCCAACCCACTTTAGAAGCACAGCTCTAGCTTAGGAACAAATCCTTAGATCTGCAGTCACCACAACGAGATCTACCTATTATCAAAACACATCTGAAAGCAGACTCTGTGAGGATGTCAAGATGTTTCACTATGCAAAGCAAGCTCATTGCAGAATATGAAAAATCACTGTCACTGTTAACTACACGGACTTCAGAGCAGAAGTAGGTGAACACAAGCTGAAATGATTTGCGTATTAATAAAGCAGAAGTAAAGCAGTTGTGCTAGCAGTGGTAAAGCACCTTCCCTACCCTCTCCAGCTGTCAGTCTCAACTATGCATATTTGGAAGCCATCTGGCACAGACCCTGACAGCCAGTTTAAATCATTTCATGTTTCATACAACCTCACCAGAGTGAGACTGCTAGACACTGCTCTAATTTAAGTATTGATTTGCACTGTATTCCATAGGCTTCATGAAATTCTGCACCAACTGCACTCCCAAGTGAAGAAAAATTGGCAGACCCAAGCAATGTAAAGCAATTTGAAGTGCAATCTCAACACTGATGGCAGTAGCACTTAGATGGAAGTGAAAAAACTCCTGTTCAATACTCATATTAAGATCCTGATCTACTGTCTACTATATCTAAATAACCAGAAGAGATTCAAAAATACCACCCTTTCTCAGACGGTTTAAGGGCTAACCACATCTGCCACTTTTTTACCCATTTCTTGTTACTCTCTACTCAGTCTTATCTATGTAAAAATGTCAGAAAGCAGGTCTGGATGCACAACACAACAAGCACATTTTCTTTTCCCCCACTGTAGTGTCAGAAACCACCTAGGCACACAGTTTATGTGCCTTAACCCAAGTATACTTTTCTGGAACACTGTTAGTTGAAGGCTGGCACTCAAACCACTCTCCCATATGCTGTCAGAACAATAACTTCAAGTTCTCCTATGTGAAAAGGTTAATATTCTCCAGGGAATGGTTTCATTTGACTACTGCACAAGGAGGAACATTCCCACACCACCAATCCAAAGATTTGTGTTGCTTCGCTCATGTGAGCCTCACTTCTCACCTTGGAGAGACCCATTTGTGCACAAAGATTGTGTAACAAATCATCTAGTGGTGCACTGAGCAGATGCAAAGGGAGAAATATGGCACAAAGGAGAGGGGAATTACTGTGGTTAGTCTAAGACAGGATGGAAATAAAAGTAGCCATGAGGCCTCCTCAGCCAGCCCATGAAACTTTGCACTCACAGTGACAAGCCAAATAGGCAATTACAAATGATGCTCTCTGTGTCCTCAGTCTCTTGGATTCTGCTGATCAACCAGCAGCTTCGTAAGGCCATCATAAAAGACTGACATAATGCTGGAATACTAAAAAAGCATCAAATATATTAACAGAAGTGACTAACAAATCTTTTTATGGCAACTTATAAGACTCCTATCTCTTGAAAAAACTATTATACAAAACCAAATGTTTTCTAAGCTTTTGGAGAGTCACAGTGGCCACCTTCAACTTTTTAGAAAACTCCACAAGTATTATTTTTAAAAAAGCATGCTGTACCTACAAGACTTCTTTATTGCTAGTGGCCTAAGCTCCTTATTTCAACAAAGACCATAGTACTATGGTTATTTCTTTCTACAGTGGAAAAACTCCACCAAACACAGCTAGTGACTCTTCCTCCCATCCCCATATGGAGCCACCAGTTGTTTTGATTTATTTAAAATCCAGACAGAAGCCAAAATACACATCACAAGCAACACATCCTTGTATTTGCAGAGACACAGGGGCAATCCTGAAAGAGCATCACAGACAAGCCACCAGACACCGGTGAAATAACAAGTGCAAAAAAAGTTATGCGATCTCTACATAAGGGCACACCTGTAACACTCCAGTGAAGAGCACTTGATTTTTCTTTCGCTGGTGTATGTAATGTAAAGGTGATTAAGGTCATCTTTGATTCAAAATCTTAAAATTAATATTAAAGCTTTCGTTTTAATGAAGACATAAGCAGAAAAAGAGCACACCACTGTGACCCTTGGGGTTGAGTCCCAGAAGTTAAGATAGTTGCTTAAATCAGAGTGGGCTGAATCATCTTTCCTTCCTTGAGTTGGGGTTATTGCTATCAACTATGCAGAGTATGGTACATCCTGGGCCTCCTCTGACCAGACACTGTACACCAAGTGGTGAGAACCCAATAGTGTTGTTTTCCCTGCTGCTACCTTATCTTTCTGTGAATATAAGGGCACAAGTAAGGGTAGCAGATTACAAGTGATAGGCTCCCAGAAGTGTGTTTTAAGAACACGGTGTTTCCTGCGCTCATTGGGAATTAAGGCAACATCCAGCTCATAAGCAATATTCAAAAAAATGAGACATACAAACCACTGCAGTCCACTGTAAATAGGAGGCCATGAAGAAACCTACCTAACTCTCTCCTCCAAAGCAGCATCAGATAATAGCCAGCAATAAACCAGGACTACCCCTAGTGATGAGACTGGTTATGCTGTAAGCGGCAGAACCAGCAAGACTTAATGGCCAGCACCAAAGTCTATCAACTGTCATCCTCAAAATTCATCCATGAACCCTTTAACTGTACAGTACAGTCGCAAACACCAGTAAGGAGGGATATATTAACTTTCTCAGTCCATTCCCCTTCGAAGGCAGATGTTATTTTTCTGCCTCATAACAGCGATTGCATTTTATCTCTTTCTGAACAAAAAAAAAAGTATTTATTTTCAGAGCTATTTCTGATTTTTTTTAAATGCCTCCTACATTTCCCTTAGATTTCTTCTCCCACCAGACCCTTGAAATACCAACTGAGAAAGCCTCATATCTACTTCACAATTCACCAAAATTAAACTAATAACACCTCCTGCTGTCATCTGTCAGTTAGAGTAAGATTTATAAGTGGCAGCAGAAATCATTTTCATAACGTTTACTGGAATATGAATAGCTTGAACAGACAGATCCTTCAAAGATACTGCTCATATCAAGTGAAATCTGTCATGAAAACTAGAAATTCATTTTAATTAACTGTATTTGAAAGCCTGATAATTTAAAAATAAAAGACAAACTGGACAATGCCATGTATTTGTGCTGAAATTACATTCAGTGCGAATAAGTGCAACTGTTGCAAGATGTGTTAGTCTAATATTTTGCCTGTTGGTTTCACTGTACATGTCACCTCCTGGAAATCCTCCTTCTGTAATGCTTATTATCATTGCTTACATCCTCAGTGTGAAACTGCTGAACACATTTTTATTTTTTGCATGCAGTAACAGGTGTTTCTGTTAACTTAAAAATTCTTAATTCTTATTTTATCACTCTGCTGCTCAATTAATGAATATGGTCTTTTCTGCTAATTGAAGCCTAAGTTAGAAGAACACTAACATTAGTTATTGAAAAGTAATGGGATCCAATCTTTATAAAGGCAAGCTATTTTGAATTAAATTAGTAATTCTTAATGCTTGTGAGAAATACCCATCCTCTCTATAAAGCATCATAGGTTCACTTTTCTTTTTCAAACCAGCAATAGTATCACCTCGCTGTCTTCCTTGTTCTTCAATCTGTTAAACTTTGCAAGAAATAAAAATGTCTTCAGAGAAAATTTAACAGGTTTCAATAAAAACCCCAGAAAACCTACTTGAGACTGCTGCACACACTCTAGAAAGCCAGTAGGCAGAGCTAATCCTAGCTTTTTAGACACAATACTGCAACTCCTAGATTTTATCTAGTTTTTAATTAAAATACTCTATAGAGAAAGATCCATATCTCCTGAACTGCAACTTTTAACAAGTATTATTATTATTACTACTCATTTTAAGACAAGTAGAGAATATTACAGAATACAAATTCAAGACTGTAACTGCAATTTTATTGATCCTTTTGTAATAAAATAAGCATGCATCTCTATAACGAAGATACAGATTGAGGTCGTCTTCCTTATTTCTCAAAAGGTATTTACTTTTAAATGCCCAGGACTAATCATAGCTGTTCTTTACTCTGCAATAAATTTTGCTAACTGAAACCTGACTTCAGCTCTGAGCAAAATGCGAATCCCTTGTTGCACTAGTGTTATTTTCTCTTTAAAAACAGAAGAGAACATATATTAAAATAAACAGTTCAAACACTGAAAGACATTAGTGAGGTCACATTTCAGTAGTAAAGAATGCCATTAATATTTAGTCTACCTTAATGGAAGAAATTCGAGTTAGAAGATACTTTAGGTTATCTCGTCCCCCCTCATGTCAAGGGAGACTTGCTTGCTATGGCATGTTATTGATTGCTTTGCCAGGTCCATTTTGAACTTATCAGTTAATAGTAAGTTCCCAGCTCTAAAATCTTTAATGTTGGTGAAGTTAATTCTTCCAAAGCATCTGTTTTTGAGGAGGCTTTAGTAGATCCAATCTATGTTGTTCCTTCTTAGTATCATCTTGTGATTGTCTCCCACTTATCATACTCTTCTTTCCAAATAAATTCAAACAGTGAAAAATAAAGAAAATAGCAGTAATTACTAGACTTTTGTGCCTTTGCTACAGGACACTTTCAAGACTCTCAATTTCCTGTTAAGCTTTCCACAACGCAATGTAGAGGTTCACAATTTTAAGAGCTAACAGAAGCTCCCTATATTGTGGTCCACAACAGTGACTTTCTAAACAAGACTCTAACTTTAGACTACAGTGGATTTTAATTTGCAGGATTACCCCCAGTTTATTAGCTGAATATATATTACTCAAATGGGGATCCTTTCCTTACACCATTTTCTATACGTAATGCAACTTTGTGTAAAAAACCAATACACAGTTTACTCAATGCTAATGTGACAGAAGTCTTGTTTCCTGCTTTAAATTCCCAAACACATTTGCTTAATATGCAATAGTCACAATGTGTGCATACGAAGAGTACATCCACAATTCCCTTTAAAATTAGTTTTGACTTGTATAATTTTAATTATCCACATGGAACACAGCATTTTTCTTTGAACAGACAGAAGTAATAATGTTGCAATTTAGCACCGACATAGGAACATTGATTGGGAAAACCTGCCTGTACACAACACAGGATTCACGTTTCCTGCAGCTAACCCAACCTGGGTCGGTTACCATAATCAACAGTAGGAGCAGCAATAAACCGAACCACATAACGATGCTGTTCCAGACCGAAAATTTCACATTGAAGTGTATGAGTTTTTTTTCTCACTGAATTCAGTGACCACTTTTTCCACTGACACCGAGAGTTTCCATTCATTATGCCATAAGTATTAAAGTCCTAGTACATTGGAAGCTATTCCTGCCAGAAGAGCCAATAGTTTAAAGATACACAAGTTTACTTCTATTGGAATTCACGATTTGTGGTGTTTGGAAGGAATCCTTGAAAAGCACCAACAAACAGGGAAAAAATGGCCCTGGCTATAGCTACAGCGACCACCTTCTGAACACACTGTATCGTGAACCAAGGAATTTGCAAGTTATCTAACCAACACCTTTTCAAGAAACTAAACCCATTATTTTAACTCAAATTCATTAGGACCCAAGAATGTTTTAGAGACACAGCAGCTTTTCTACAGGCAGTGGTTTTCCAAAGGCACACTCACTTCATTCTCCAGGAAGTCAAAATTGCCAACCACTAATGATGGAAGATATTTCACAAGCACAGTGGGCTTGGAACTTGACTTCTAAGGGACATGATTTGAATAGTCACCTAGCTAGTCACCCCTCAAGCACTGTGAGGCGAGATACCAGCAAACATTCTCAGAATGACAGTTTCAGACACAGCACAAGGTACTATCACCAGTTCCTTCCGAGCACACCTTAAGAAGAAAGCCTCAGCAACTGAAGTTACAAATTTAAGAATGCCCTATACAACAGATATTTAAGGATTTCTGTAATGTGGATCTTAAAATGACAAGACAAAACGCCCCTGAAAATTTGTAACTGTGCACATCTCTCATCACCACCCGCTACAGTTTAAAAAGTCAAACGTAAAAGAGATTTATGTGGAGCATGGAAAATGCACAGCACTGCATAAAGTCCTATTACAGCTGTACTAATACACTGCCCCTGAGGCTGCGAACCCTGGGACAGACTCACCCACAGCTCTCGGATTCCAAATGCTTCTCCGGACTCAGGCTGAGTCTCCTCCTGCCCCCGGTAAACACCGCTCGCACCGCTGCTCTAAAGGAAACCTTCCCGGGGACCACAGACCACCTCTGCCCGACAGCTCTTCACGAGATCTTCCTCTCGAAATCCTAAATCCGTCCGACTTCAGCCTTTACCGACAGACCGACGGGCTCGGCAGGAAACCCGGGGAGACGGCGGCGCGGACACCCACCCCACACCGCCCCACCGCTGGCGCTCGGCAGCGGCCAGCCATCCCCGGCGGAGGCTCCCAAACTCACGTGGTGCGACAGCCAAAGGTTACACGCACCGCCGGGACGAGGATGACACCGCCGTTAGAGGCGCTTCCCACCGCGGAGCGGCCCCGCGCGGGGCCAGGCTCACCCGCGGCCAAACGCCCGCGAGGGCTTCGCTCTCCCGGCACCCGAAGCGGTGCCGCATCCCTTCCTCGTCCGCGCCGGTCGATGAGCAGCCCGGCCAGGCATCGATAAATCAAAGCAGCCCGCCCGCTCCGACGGAGAGCTGCGTACGACTCAGCCGCGGCCAAAAACACCGCCCTGGGGGCGCGGCGGGCGGGCGAGGGAGGTAGGGAGGCGGCGGAGGAGGCTGCGCGGGTGCGGGTGCCGGGCTCCCAGCCCCCGCGGGGCGGCGAAGTGCCCGGGATGTCGGTGTCGTGCTGCCGCAGCGGGCTAATCCCGGCTACTTAACCCGGCGGGCGGCGGGGGCTGAGCACCACCTTAATCCACGGCGTGTGCGCGCCCGCCCGCCGGGAGCTGCGGGGCCGTGGCGTGCCGGCCGCGTCCGGCCGCGGGGTCCCCGACGGTGTGGCGGTGCGCTCCCGCG
>VZRL01005485.1:1300629-1331996 GCA_013397895.1 Origma solitaria
AGCCGTCCCGCCTCGCTGGGCCCAGGGGGTGCGGGGGAAGCCGTGCCGTGCCGTGCCGTGCCGCGCCGTGCCGCGCCGTGCCGTGCCGTGCCGTGCCGTGCCGAGCCCGCTGGGCCCGGGGCGGTGTCGCCCCACGGCCTCCCCCTCCCCAGAGCAGCCGGGGAAGCCGCGTTGGCGGGCGCTGAGCAGCGGGCGCGGGGAGCACGGCGGAGCCCGGGCGAGGTTCTGCCGTGTCTGCGGGGGTGAGCTGCGGCAGAAGGTCCCTGTTGCGTGGGGCTGCTGGCGTGTCCGGAGAGGCAGGAACGAGCGTGTCGCTCGCTGCCCGTGGTGGGGGTTAGGGCGCTCCAGATCCAGCCTCCCGTCAGGCGTGTCCGCCTCTTGGGGACCCCTGACAGCTCCCTCAGGAGAACGCGGAAGGTGTGGGGCCGCAGGTGTTCAGCGCTTCCCAGTCTCCAACGAAGGCTTTTCGATTGGAGAAAGAAAAACAAATGGGGTTATCCACGTCTGAGCCCAAGTGAGTTGTCCGGGGAGATGTTGGAAGTGAATAACAGCACCGGGAATTAAACTGAAAATGAAAACCCTGATTTCAGTTCTCGTCCAATGCAGTAGATCTCCCATAGCCCCCCGCCCCCCATGAAAAATACCCATCCATAAGCTGTATGTCATTCTATAACCGCTTTGTGTGTTTTTCGAGCTGTGTTTTGACATCCTCCCCTCTCCTCTGTTGGACATCTCGCTGGGGTGACTGGCCAGCTGTGTCCCAGGCTGTCAGGTTCTCTTGAGCCTGCCATAAATACCCTGCTTCACCTTCGTTATCGTTCAAATCCCCGTGCTGCAAAGGAAATGAATGGAGAAGCTTATGCGGCTCTACAGTCGCAGACCCGAGACGATGCAGAGCCTAGAGGGTTAAAGCAACAGGATGAAGTCAGCACAAAGCAGCCCACAAGGACAGGCAAATAAATAAATCATCCTAACTACGCTATTATTATGGCTTGCCTGAGGTTCATTGTCTCTTTCTTTCTTACCTGAATGTCTGTTACATTTTTCTCCTTGTTCAAGAGAAGCAATCAAAAGAGACTGTGAGCAGTAAATGGCTCCTGCCCATTTTGGACGTTGCTAAAAATACTACCTTACCTCTCCATATCTAGAGGTCAATTGAAAAATCAAAATAATGAGGTAAGCAATCCTTCAGACTATTCTGTTGAGGAGATTTCTTGCATTTCTTCCCAGAAGGAGAATGTAAAACTATCTGAACATACACAAAACAAATTCTCTTGCATTCTCTTCGCAGTTCAGCATCCTCCTCTGCACTGATGGCTGTAGCTCAGTGAGGCTTCCTTCGTCAGGCACTTGGAAATTGCATTTCTCAATACAGCTTTATAAGACTGGCAGATGTGTTCTGCACTGTTCTGTCATATCTCCTAGCTCTCGGGCAGATAAAATTAGCTTTGATACAGCTAAGAAGGAGATGATGTGTTTAAAGCACTGCAGTTTGGGTACATGTCTGTACCTGCTTCCGTTTGTCTTGAGGGTAGGTAGGTAGATTGTGCTTCAGTGCTTTTTCTCTGAAATGGGAATAATGTCCTATTTTCTTCACAGGAAGGAAGCAGAGGTGGGAGGGGTACATATCATCATTATCTTTTATGGTAGAATAGGTGGATATATTTTTCAAGGCATAATAATCACTTAATGTTCCTCTTGCATTGATATACAGGGATAGCATAAAAACATGCAACACATCAACTGAAAATAAGGAGAAATTTCTTGTATCTCCACAGAGTCTCCTCCCTGAGGATTTAAAAAATTTCCGAATTAATCCTCAATCTCCAACATGCCTAATTTTTTTTTTTTTTTGGTGAGAAAATAGGTGTTCCTGCTGTTTCTAAAGATTAAGACATATGATTGACTAACAGAAAACCTTCTATGTAATACAGGTCACCAATGATATAAAGCAAGCAAAACCAAGATGTGCAAAGGAATATTTTCGTTTAAATTTTAATTTTAATTTAAATTTGGAGGAAATGGTATAATTTCAGAAAAATTCAGAGTGGTTTGCAGGCAATTTGGAAAGGCCAGATTTGACAAATCAGTGCCAGTACCTCAACTCCTTCCATGACCAACTTGCTAATGACACAAGCATCATATATATTAATAGACAAAGAAAATGTGTCACAGAAAATTCAAGTGGATTGTCTGTATCTGATCTACTTACTACAAGACTTTTAACATAAAGAGTAAGAATAAGAGTATTTGGATCGTTACAATATTTGACGAAAAATTAATGAGGTGACCAAGGTCTGAGTGCCCACCTCACCATCCTGTAGAAACTAGGGGACTTTTGGAAAAATCTCATGATGGGCTTGATCTGAGAAGAGAAAATACAAAACCTTTTCATAGGTTGTATATAGACCTTAACTTTTTTGAAACTGTTTTCTTGACTTTTCTGCTAGCACTGATCCCCTTCACAGTCAGTCAATTTATTAAATTGGGTGAAAGTGGAAAGCACAGACTAAGCATGAGAAGTTAGGAGAATATTTGTGTGTGAGCAAGGAGATATGAGTGTCTAAAGCTTCCACAGGTTTTACAGAACCAAATGTTTCTGTACCGGTACACTTCTCTCCCTACAGTCAAACAGTAGTTGACTTTCTCAGCTCAGTACTACTGTTTGACCAGTCTCTTCAGTCCACCATGAAGAAAATTCCTGTTTTCCATGTTCCTGGCTGATGCCCTGAGCAGGCTGATCCTGACAGGCCCTGGAGGCTGCATCTCGTGATTGTTCCAGTATCCTGCATCCTAAAAGATCAATCTGTTGTCTAAAAGACTAAACAGCCATCTAGATAGGCAAACAATAGGCCTCTCACTCATTTTGTAGGTGGAACGATGAGCAAATTGCTCTATCATTCCACCCATGCAGCCTACCAATGACCTTGTGTAGCAAAACAGTATCACCATTTCATCCTGAAATCCTCCACCCCACCCTTAGAAAAGAGGCCTATCTGTAAACATTTGCATTTTTATCAGCTCAAAATTCTTTCTCATGACTGTTCAGGATCTTAGGACTTGTACATAATGTGCTTCCCCTCGAGAATGCATATGATAATTTCAAATAGTTGATTTTATTTTCTCTATTCAATTTCCCTCCCAACAATTTTGGATTAATTTTTTAATTTTTTTTTTCTTTCAGTTTTATGTACTGCTGTGATACTGCAGGATAGGGAGAGTGAAAGATTAAAAGAATAAGCAAAGGAATATAAGGAGTAGCAGTTATTGCACAAATCAGTTTTCATGTACATTGTATATTAAATGTATCAGAAAAGAATACACTGGACTAAATATGTTAACTGTTTCTTCTTTGCATGCTCTTTTCAGGCACCATTGCAGCCCAGCAACATTACAGTCTCAGAGCACATAAAAGCGTGAAAAGGTATTTCATGAACAAAGGCACGATGTCTACATGCAAAGAAAATAAAACAACAAAGCATCAATTGTGGAATCGATGGAGAATTTGACCAATTAAAGGAATTTGATCAGGCATGGGAGAGAAGGGAAAAACAGAGTAGGGTGGGATGGCAATAATTTACACATCTATAAAGGGCAGGAAAAAACAGAACCATTTGGGAAGGTTTTAATGATAAAACATAAATCATTAGAACCAAGTATGGATAGTGGTGACACAGTATGACTGCCTCTTATAAAGTGAGAAGTAAGTGGTGAATGGATGTATGTTATCACTCTGTAAATAGCTGTTAAAAAATGCATCCAGGGAGTATTCAGCTACCTCCATGGAAGTGACATTTCCTACGTGGCACTTCCCCAGTTTGGAGTTGATACTTTCTCCCCCATGGCAAATTTATTTTTGAATTCCTAAAGGATGGTCAAAGTTTCAAGCAAGGCTTTCCTGGAAGCAGTTCTGACCACCTCACTACAAGTGTTTGTTGAAAATAAGCTACTGTTTCTATTTCCCAGGAGCTGTTGTTGGACACCTTGCTATGGACATGCATTGCTCATGCAGCTCATTCATCACCTCGAGACTCAAAATGTAGTGCAGCGTTAAGGCACACACAGTCTCCACCATGGTATGGTGAAAACGCTTTATTGCAAAAATCCAGGGCTCTTACACTATTAGTTTGTTATGAGTTTGCATACTTGTAAGGCACAACAAATGTGCTTAACCAGCCACCATAAAGCACAACAGGAACAGGCATCAGATGTAGCCAACCACGAGCCCCACGGTGTGAGTACTTATTGGTTCTAATAATTGTTTTACAATTATGTAACTTGTTTTTCACCTCTAGTTTAGCTGAGTCATTCCCAGAATGCTTTTCTAGTTAGCCAAAGTGACAGAAGTGAGCAAGGATTTTATAAGAGTAACAAGGCCTACATTTTATAAGGCCTTTCTGCTCCACAACCATGTAGTAGGAGTCCATTATGCTTACCAAACTACAAAATAACTTTTGGGAGTTCATGGAATGTACAGTTCTGGATTGAAATAAAAATGTTAGTTCTTTAGGCTTATGATACTGTGGGTGCTTTAAATGTGTTGCTTTTTAAGGCTTCTCTGGTGAATTTCTCTGATGAAGTTGTGGCCTTATTTTTGAGACCGTCGTGTCAGCTGATGTTAGTTTGTGAGGCTTCATTGACTTTACTCTTTTTTGTGGGCCTATTCCAGTTCGTGCTGACTGAATATCTGGTTTGTAAATTGTAATGTTGTGTTCCTCTCCTCTGTGATCAAGTGTCAAGGGTCTTGTTTATTTTTCCTCCTCTCCCCAAGATAAGAAGCAAAAGGGGTAACCAAGCTATCTTTCTCTGAGGCTAACATCAGCATCACTGGCCAGTCTGAGTCACACTCCTGAGTCACAAAAATTGGTCTTAGGAAGAGTAAATGTAGCCCCTCCCTGATCTCATCAGTGCTGGGTAATTTTCTTAAGGAGAAAAATAAATTGTCTCTTAGCAATGCTACTTCAAAGTCCTTTGGATAAGAAAATAGATAATTCAGTTAAGCTTTAGGTTCCTTCATCAAACATTAGCATTTCTGCCCCTTGGCGATTGTTCATGATGGGTTTGAAACACTTAAGTCATTAGAGGTAATAGTTCCCATTCTGCATTTCTTTCAAGGAGTAACAGAAAAGATGCACTACCTTATTTCTACTACTTTAGTCAAGAATTAATCATTCAAATGACAAATGATGGCCAGAATGTAGCTGAATAAATTATTTGTTTACTTTGTTGATCACATATAGCTCTAAATCATCTTGTCTGGTTTTAACATAGTAAGAAAAATATCCCACCTACCTAAAATTACATTTAAAGAATTTTACTAATGACCTACTTCACATGGATTTTTTGAAAGTATAAACATCTGGGCTCAGCCTTGCAAGACTTATTTGGGAATAATCTTTCTCAGATTACAAATACAGACCCGAAGATCATTATGGTCAAAATTTGGGTATCTATGTAAAGGTGTGGATATAAAATACCTAATATCAAAGCTTCAAAACAAGTCACTCTCCACAGTAGTATAAATTATAGCAAAAGTATTACATAAAATGTTTATATATAAAATTTGTGTATATATAAAATCAAGTATCTTTACAGTGTTTAAGTGTAGACTGTGGGCAGTCAAAAGAAGAAAGTCTTGTCTTGGGTGTTGTCTCTATTATTAGGTAATAATACAAACACAAATATTAAGATAAGAAGAATTTTTAAAAATAATTCAAAATGTTGCTTGTAAACTCATAAAAATCAGGAAAATTAACTAAGTTCTTGTAACATTGACTACATTTCTATTACAAATAGAAAAGATCAATAGTATTTTCCTCTGCCAAAGTTCCCTTTGTCAACAGGATAACATGGCAGCCTTGTACTGAGCTACTAGAGCTTGAATATATCATATTATGGGTACATCTACTAACAATACTGTAGGTTATCTTCGGCTGCAACAGATTATGCAGTAGTAAAGGCAGTTTGTTTTAGGAGAGAAGCGGTTTAAAAGATAGAAAAATATTTTGTACATGACAGCAGTCCAAACATTGACAATTTTGTTATTTTCAGTTCTGACTGGATTCAGCGAGAGCTGTACATGCTTAATAATTACTAAAGCTGATGCCCATTTTAGTAAAAATATCGTGGATTATTAGAAGGTATTTTAAAATGAATACATGTTAGATCAATTCAGTAAATACAATCAATTATTATCAATTAAATACAATACAAAGTTAGATCAATACAGTAAAACTTAAATTTATTTATCTATTATGTTTCACTCAGCTTGATGTTAAAAACGGCCAATTCATTTCACTGTTTAACCAGTTCTCAGTGCCTTTCACATTCAAGCCCCCAAGCTCTGCCAGTGCCTTTAATATTGTGCCCTGGCAGTGCCTTTTTTATGCGAGCCATGCACTTAGAATGGTCCACCAGGAGAGCAGAAGGTGCCCACAGCTGGGCTGTGAAAGCGCAGTTAGGAGTAACTGTATGAGATGGCCTTGGCAGCAGAGATAGTGGCCTTTAGAAGTGTTGCAAGACCAGCTGGCCATAGGAAGAAAATAACTGCGGGTCCTGTAATGGATGTTTACATTACATCATGGAGTTCCTTAAGAATAAGTTTTGAGTCGCAGGGTCGAAGTGCCAGCAGTATCACGACCTGTTCTGAAAACGACACTGAGGCTTGAGCTTTGATCTTTGTAACCACTGTATGTTTATCTGCCTCCCACCTTTATGTGGTTCTGTTGAAGTTTGTGAAATGTAAGTACAAGGAAATGTAAGCACTCGGGAAAGGGTTAAGAATTCGCCTCAAAAATAGTGTTGGTATGTATAAATAGAAATAAAAATGTATGTATACATATGGAGATCTTGTTTTAGAAGGGAACTCTAATCTAAAAAGATGTCCGGCTAAAACTCTAGAACAGCATTTTAATTAGCAAAACAAATAAAAATTTAAAAATTGTGAGCTAACATTAAAATGACCATAAATTCTGTCAGTATTAGAAAATCTACCTTGTTACCTAAACTAAAATTATTCCTTTCCTTATTACTGTTTCTTTCCTCATGTATATCCCTATCCATTTTAATTTTGCTTGAAGACAAGCAAAAATATCCTTTTTAGAAAAAAAAGTTAGGAGATCTGATGGTTTTACATGGGAACCATACAAAATATTGTTGATTTTTGCTTGTTTATTCATGGTTTTGTTTGTTTGTTTTTAAAAAGCAACCATAACTCTTATGGTAAACCATGGATGTTAACCATAAGAAATTAAATCAGAGAGAGTTAATTAAGACCTCTATAGCCAGAAAAAAAGATAATGTTGTACAGATAAGGTTTGTTTGGGTTTTTTCTTTTCCTCCAATCTATTCCTCTTTTCTAAATTAGATAAAAAACTTCATGAAACATTAAATTGGCAGGCAAGTAAAGCTAAGATGAAGCACCACTCTTAAACCCATAATGCCAGAAATTTCAGAGACATAACTATAACAATACTCTTATTCCATACTGCAGTATTTTTAGTGTGTGGAGTTTCTTGTTGTTGACTGAGATAGATTAAAAAAACATTATTTTTTACCTCCCCTCAAAATTTTTGGTTTGAGGTTAAGGGGAAGAGATTTTGATAGTTTACTACAACGTTTCTATTTTCTCATGCAATGTGTTCTGCACATTGGGATGTACTCTTTATAATATTTTTGGTTTTATGGTTGACAAAAGTAAATGCAATGACATGAGAAAAATCAATATATATATCTCATACTTGCATTAGATGAGGGTTTTTTAATACCATTCTGTTGCAAGCTACAAACAGAACAGGTATGTAGATTAACTTGAACTTGTACTTGCCTTTACAGGTTTAGGACATAAACTGCCTAAAGGCACTCATGAAATTATATTAGTTGTGTTGTGTCAGGGAGTTTGTCTATCTCTCTCAGCATAGGCATTGTCTTCCACGTGCAATATTAAAAAGCATTTTCTAGAACTCCAGTCTGTCCTTTGAAAATTTAAACAAGTGCACTTATTTGCCGTCCTTATGAGAAAAACGAATGTTTGTTGGGGTTTTTCTCTTAATATATTCCAACTATTTTGCAGTCTTGAAATGCATCAAAGAAGCGTCTGGTCTGAAACCTCATAGCGTGTCATTTTCAGCAGGGTTACAAGGATCAGGAGGTATTTTTTAATACAGAAATCACCAGGCAGGTCCAGCTTATTTTGTTGTTCAATTTTCCCTGCTTTTTACCTATGACCCACTGGGTGGAAAGGATGAACAACTTTGATGAGTGCTCACCTCTTTCCCAAAGTGGTAGGAAGGAGGGAGGAAGGAAGAAAATTAAATAACGAAGTCCTGGTTCCACACACCCTTACTCAGCTAGCACTTTATATATGTTGACCTATTGGAGTATAGAGATTTAGAAAGACATTTATTAATTCTACAGAGTAAGGAGAAATTAGAGGGGTAATGGATCTCAAGCACCTCCTGAGTCATTGTGTCTTAGATATTCATCAGTGGACTGGTGCAACCCAACCATCTCCTATTTTTCAGGGCTGTCTTTATAGGATCTCTGTCAGTCTACTGGAATTAAAAACTAACTGAGCAAAAAATACAAATAATTATTCATGTAAAATCAACTCATCTCTATTCCAATTCCTTTAGTCTGTATTTTGAACTATCAGTGAAATAAGAGGGGTAATAAATCCAAATGTATCTAAATTATACGTCAAAAATATTTTATTAGTGTTTAAGACAAATATTACATTTTTATGCCATAATCTGTGAAGTGTAATATGTTTCCACTTGACCTCAATGACACAAATTTTAGGCTATTGTTGTTGCTAATACAACTTCTACTACTACTTTTATTATTATTATTATTATTATTATTATTATTATTATTATTATTTTGGGTTTAAACATGACTAATGAGATTTCTGTATGCTGCTTATACAATGCTTCTTCCTTCCTGATAGTGACTATGTGTTCTCTACTTTCGGCTTGCTTTTCTATTGTTATTTCTAAATTGTGTACATTTAGCTGATGACTGGACCATCTGTTTAATTAACACAATGATTAAAGAATAGTTGCCACATTTTGCTGTACATTAAGTGTCTTAGGAGAAATAATTTTTAGTATTTGGTGCTTTCATTTTATTCCTCTACAGTGTTCTTATACATGTTACGCATAAATCTTATTAAAAAAAAATCAAAATATAATCAGGTGTCCCTGATGAAGAAGGAACTTTATGTTGTCAAAATCAAATGCAAGAAGGAGTAAAGTTGATATTCGTGAAAATTGTGGAAGACATATCAAAGTTTCATGAGAATTCAGATGAGCTAAAATGTTTATATACATTGATAAGACAATATGCTTACTTTTTATTGTGGTTAGAAAGGGAATAGCCTTCTAATGGATTGTCAGTGCAAGAGCTTTTTAAAAAGCTAATTCACTGAATGCCAGATAGTACCAATTTAGGTGGTAAATAAATAAAGCAATATTCACCAGAATGAGCATGGCAGAGTCTAGCTTCTTACAGTCTAAAGAAATGCCAAGGGAAAAATATCCACATTTTGTTATTGTCTCCTTCAGTATTTGTTATTCTCCATAGTTAATATTTATCCTAACAATGGGTTTAATATTGCTTTGATAAAGAGAAGATATAACGAGAGAAAATACATATCAACCCTTTATAATAGGTTTGTTCTCTATATTATAAAATTCAAATGTCCTTGCTAAAATTTATCCTTATTTTTAAAGATAAAATCTAATGTACAAGGAGATATTTGTTATCCTTCGTTGCACTGTAAGCTTCATATATTGTTCACTCATTAAATTTAATTTTACAAGTTAATAGCAGTGTTATATTTTTATTAATATAGTTTGATATAATTGCTACTCCCTATTTAATGATACTGTAACCTTGCAATTAAACAATTTGCTTTACCCACAAAAGGTTTCCCTGATATTTCCTTTTCTTTTTAATCCACTGAATTGCTTCCAATTCTTAGGTGAAACTGTTTGCTTTTTCATCACACTCTCTTATCCTTTTATTTAATGCCCACTTAAGTGTTCTCCTGAACTTTGGATGTTTGATGACAGGTTTGCAACATTCAAAACATTTGATTTGTTTGATGCTGCCCTTTGGAAATTAAAAACATATAAGGAAAAATAACATTATCTCTGAAGACTTGAATCAAATATAATTGTCTTTCATAGCCAATATAAACATATGAGGGCTATCTATGCCTCTGCAGGATAATGATGAAATAAATGCTTTACAGGACAATAATTCAAGTTTCTATTTTTGATGGATGGTTCTCTTCCTTTAATTGTACCTGTCTGATAAAATAAGTTATGTGGTCTTTTGCTACTAAGTTTTGTACTCTCTCACTACTAACTTATGTAGTCATTCAAGAGCCCTGTCTGTAGTGCAATGTCTACTCATCAAATCTGTAATCAGCACCACTTGTACAATGCTTTTAAGTGCTGTGTCACATCAGCATTACAGCCTCTCTGACGGAGACCACTGCATATTTCTCAGGTTTTTCAGACACACTCTCTCCTTGTTTGTTGTCAGAGCTGCTTCATCCATGAGAAACCTTTTTCTCCCCTAGCAGCTCAAAAATCTTTAGAGTATTCTCCTTAGAAGAGGGGACTTGTACAGTGTGATGACAACATCCATCAGCTCTTCTTCAGAAAAAAACCCAACACACCCCGTAGTGTAGGTAACATCGCACTGAAACGCTTTCAGGAAATTCTTTACTAAAAATTATCTGACAGATTGTCAATGCTATCGGGAAAGAAATGGTAGGGAAAGAATAAGGCAAGAATTGACAAAGCATAAAGACCCAAATCTTGAAAATGTAAATCCAATATCTACCAGAGCTGTATGAGGGAAGCAAACTACATTCTGTTTCACCCTTACTTCTCCTGAAAACATCCTCTGCCAAAGCTGAGACGGAAAACTTGCCTGTACGTCTATTTGACTGTAACATTTGGTTATTGATACATCCTTTGCTCTTTTACTTCTACCTGTTCATATTCATAGTTCTTCGGTAGCCAACAAGAAATAACCAGAACATATACACAACAACACATCTTACCTACTCCAATTTGAAATGTCTGTTAATGGCTAGGATGGGTTCTCAACTAAGTTTATCTGCCTTTGTTCAGTTTTTACATCAAATACTGCATATTACATCCAGATTTTGATAATGTAGGGCACTGCTTTAGCTAAATGGCCTCTATGGGTAAGGCAGAAACATTTTTTTATTTTCTAGAGCAATTAATTAGGCATCCACACTGTCACTCCCACACTTAAATTAATCTCCATATGTTCAGTTATCATAGAAGGAAAAGAAAGAAAGAAGAAACTGAAGTGAAAACTCATAGACAAAATTCTACAATGTATTTTTCAGACACCTAAATTTCTGTCAGCATGCTGGGAATTCATTACCTCTTTATTACAAGCTTAGCTAATCAGCACACTTCATAATTTCCACAAAAAAAAATGGCTTTGTCACTTTTCATCATGTATTTAAAATGGGGGAGGGGGGGAAAGAAGTGTCACTGATAAGATTTTAGTACTTCTGTTCCATGCAGATTAGGATAGTTACTATTTACCCGTAAAATACTGCTTTTGGTTAGAATAGTACTTCTCAAGTTACTTGTTTTGTGATATACTGTCTTTGATTCATTTAACTTCTTGTTTCATTTCCTTGCTAATTTGGAAAACAAAATCCATACTTGCTTGGTAATTTTTCTGAATTGCCGAAATTCTAATAGGCCTTGTTGGAGACCCTTTTAGATCACTTATGAAATTGTCTTGTACATTGAGTGGACTTGGGTGAAAAAAGAAATATGGAAAGCACATCTGAACTACTGAAACACTTTAACACAGGAAATGTTAAGAACTTGCAACTAGTGAAATGTGGCAATATTAATCTGTGCTTATGTATCCTTGGCCTGATACAGCTGTTTTCTTTATGCAACATTCCTGCATTTTAAGGCATTAAAAGTGTTCCCAGCCAAAAGTTCCCACCCTTGCCTACAGCGTTTCTGTTGCACAAGACTCAGTCTGGGTGATCAGCACATTTGAGGGGACAGACTTCGCAGTTGTATGGGATCAGGCTGGGATGGAGTTCCTTTTCCCCGTGGCAGCTGCCCTGGTGCCGTGCTGTGTGTTGGTGCTGGAGAGGTTTTGATAACACATCAGTGTTCAGCTGCTGATGAGCAGCCGAGGCTGTCTCTCCAGCACTCCAGCACTATCCCCTCACCAGCAGGCTGAGGCTGGGACAGTTCTTGGGAGGGGACACAGCCAGGACAGCTGACCCAAGGTGACCAAAGGGATATTCCATAACATGTGGAATCCGTCCAGCAATGAAAGGTAACAGAAAGGGGATGGGGGCATTTTTTATGATGTTCGTCTTTTGGAGCAACTACTACACACGTGAAGCCTTACTTCCCAGGAAGTGACTGGACATCTCCTGCTGATGGGAAGTAGAGAAGAAATGTTTTGTTTTGCCTTGCTTCTGTTCATGGCCTTTACTTTTGCTTTATTAACCCTGAGATCAGCTCTAGTAGTTAGGGCATGGTGCTACTAATGTTATGGTTGTGGATTTGATCCCAGTATGAGCCATTTACTTAAAAACTGGAGACAATGATCCTTTTGGGTCCCTTCCAACTCAGAATATTCTGTGATAAACTGCCTTTTTCTGACCTGTGCGCTTTCCACCTTTTTTTTTTTTTTTTTTTTAAAATTATCCTCACTCTGCCTTGCTGAGGAAAGAGAGTGATCAAGTGACTTGGTGGGCACCTGCCATTCAGCTGGGGTCAACCCACAACAACCATACAGGCACAAATCTTTGATGAAGGGCTGCCCAGCAAGCAAGACACAGACTCAGCTCTTTCTCTAGACTGATGCACATGCATATTTAGGATGCTAACTACACAGGTCTGGTGGTGATAAGGAGTTTCTTCTCCCAGCTTTTGGAGAGGAGTATGATAAACAAATCCTAACCTTCTACAGAGGCATCTGAACCATGTTGGTACTATTGTTCTTTGCTCTATAGCACTGCAGGGCATAGCAGATAATTGAAACCCATAGTTTCAAGTGCCCCATATGAACCCCATATGAACTTGTTGACCTGCAGGATTTTATAGTTTAAGTAAACAGAACCACATTAAGGAGGAAAGAGTTCAAGGCTTTAAGTAAAGTTTTGCTTGATATGCCTTATCTGTAAGAGGAAAGTTCTGTGGCTTTCCTGTCTTTCAGGTTTCATTTTTAATTTCAGCATTTTCTTAAGTCTTTTGATCTTATTTAGTCCTTCTTCTTCTTTTTCTTCTTCTCCTTCTCTTCTTCTTCTTCTCCTTCTCCTTTTCCTTCTCCTTCTCCTTCTCCTTCTCCTTCTCCTTCTCCTTCTCCTTCTCCTTCTCCTTCTCCTTCTCTTTCTCCTTGTCCTGTCTTTCTCCTTTTCATCCCACCCTTCCTCCCTTCCTCTCTTTTCTGCTTCTCTTCTTCTCTATCTGTAGAACCACTAAGGAATTCAGTGAGATTTCTGAATTGATTGTAACTACATAACTAGACATTAAAAGAATTGTTCTTCTGTGTAAGGGCAAATCAAAGAGACATTTAGTGAGAAAATTTCCATGGAAACAATATTTCAGTGGCAACGAAAAATGTTTCTCACCACAACATGCTAAAAATAACTTCACAAATAACTTCATAAAATTTGACAATTTTTTATTGATAGCATGGCAGGAAAAACCACTGTATTTTTCATCTGGAGGATAATATGCCTCATTCTGAGTTCTGCATCACTAATTCTTTAATAGGATAACTTTGCGTTTGCCAACCTGCTTTTTAAAGCCTCTTCTGATGTTAGTTATTCCTGTTCATCTAGACAGAGGCATTACAAAGCAAACTGGTCTACATTGTGTACTTGGTTGTATGGCACTTGCCACTTCCCAAATTCTGAGTTGTCGTTCTTTCACAGCAATATTAAAATCAATTTCCCTCGAAAAGAGCCAGCAGCTTGTATCTGCACATTCTTTGCTATTGCAAGGAAGCTATGCCTTCTTTTACCCTACTTACAATTTTTATGGAAAGGTTGATTGACAGTTCCTCTACAAGGTACAATAGAGCAGTTAAATTGGATAAGCAGTCCTTTGTGAGAAGTCTCATTATACCATATATTTTGCTGCTTCTGTCATTGGGCTTATGAAATTCCCTTGGGGATCCCAGTTTTATGTTAGTATCTCCAATAGTCATGTACATCCCTGGGTTTTTTGTTTCTTTTTTTCCCTGCATTTAATTTTCAAGTATGAGTATAAAAGCATGTATCTGTGATGATTTGTGTCTCTATATAGCTGATTGATACTGTAGGGTGTACACAACTGCGTTGCAGACTGCAAATTGTTTTATCTGTATGGGTTATATGGTCATACTTGTTTTCCCATGGCACTTCACTATTTTAGTGAAGTAAAATTTCAGTGTACACTATCTGTATAGTTTGTTTGCGTAGCTAACTGAAACATTGTAGCCATAGAGGAAGGACTTAGTTTCTGTGAAATGAAGTAGAGCTGTACAGATCATTTGATCAACAGATTTGTGCAGCAGGGCTTTGTGGTCATCTGATGGGTCTGGTCTGACAAACAGATTGGAAGGCTTAGGACAGAAGAAGCTAAAGTAAATACAAACACCTTTTCATTTTTGTCAGGCTATTTAAGGAGAAATTGTCTGCAAGAGCAGTTTGAAGGAAGAGGAAATGTTCCTGTCTTGTTGCTGGTTGCTGGGCCCTCGGGGCTTTCAAAGATATATGGGCTTAGAAGTCCTGTATTTAGACTTGCTACTTATATAGCAATCTATGACTATTTTTGTTTTCTCCTTGGAGCAGGTGAAACTGTGTGCTTGAAAAGGTCATACAGAAGGGCAGTTGCTCACAATTACTGAGTGGGTTTTCTTCTGTGAAAGGTGGGTTTAAACTTATGGTGGTAGTCAGAACTGGATCTTATACAGGCAAAAGTGGATTTTGACGCTCAGAGGAAATGTTAGATAGTTGGTCTATGTTCTTAACTAGAAAAGCAGCACTTGGATTCCATCCAGGTGGTGGAGGTCTCAAAATGGGAGTCACTAACTGCATCTCCTCAGTTACATGATAATGTCCACAACTGGTCATTTTATGGGGTGCCAGAGTGGAGAATAATACAAGTTGTATTGTGGTGTCTTCTCTGCCAAGGACCTCCTCTATGGCTATTGGTGAACCACTCCCAAGAAGAAGTATGTCAGCAGCTTAAGTGCCTTAAGAAATGACTTGCAGAAAATAAGGGAAAGTATCACAATTCAAATATATAAATACTTAAATATGAACAAAGTCTTTGGGAAGTTAAGGTTAATAGACCAAGACTACATAGCTTCCTCCTGTCATATGAGGGTAAAGCAAATTTAATGTTTCTTTAAACATGAAATTATGGAATGAAATAGTTTGAGATGTAAGATGAGACATACAATAATGAAATAATGATAGTTCTGTCATATTGATAAAAATGATTCTGCAGGTCAATCTATCTTTCTTCATTGTTTTGTTCATCTATGTAGTAACACTCAATTTCAGATCAGTGCAACTGAAAGTTGAGTATCAGTGAACTGGTGGGAAAGAAAAGACCTAAAATTTGTATCCTGAAGAAGAAAATGAGACAGAACTCTGAAATGAAAGCTTGACTGAAATAACAGATTGGAGGGGGAGTACATACTCTTATTTACAACTTTCACACAGAATGAAATAAGCACAAGAACTGAGATCATTGAAAAGGGCCAAAAGAGAAGTGAAAAGAAAATGAAACCAGTTTAAAATGAAATTTTTAGGTTAGGCAAGGACAGCATGAATCCTTGTTAACCATACTGCATAGGGTTTTGTGGCTGACAAAATAGATAGGGTCAGGACCCATCCATCTTGACAGTCTGAAATGCCTTCAGTCTAGATGGCCTTTTCTGGAAGAGTCAATTTTTTTTTTTTAAGTAGTCTTAATATGGAGGTGTGTTTGATGTAAATATGTTCTAATTAGGTATATCTGCATTGATTGAACAACTTTAATTTCATTGTGCTTGGAAGTTTTGTGGCAATCTCATTGGTGATCATGTTTAAAAACACTTGCTTTGAATAGACCATCTTCACTGCACAGCAGATTTAATAAACACCCTGAGCTTCAGCATTTGCAGTCAGAACTCCTTTTAAATGGATTTTGGAATGTCAGATTGAACATACCCTCCTGCCTATGATCCAAAGCAGTCACCCACGTGAAAGGTTCTCAGCCTCTATTTGTTTGTGCTCTTGGCTCCACTGGCACTGTAGGTCTTGCACAGTTGATTTAAGCTGACTGTCAATGAGCAGTTTGCTACTGTTAAAGATACTGGTAGCAGCTTAAGCAGAATATGTAGATCATAACTCAGAAACCTTCAATTTAAGAAACTGTTACTTGACAGTTACCTTATAGGGCATATTAAATAGGCTGTAGCATGACAGACTTGAAATGAGGTTGTAGCAATGCACATCTTACCCAATGATTTTCTTAACTAGATCCCTTTCTTTGTGTTACCTGAGCCTAGATCCAGAAAAGAATATAGTTATGCGTGTCTTCACTGATAGCTCTTTTGACCCCACTAGTGACCTCCAGCCAAGATCTAATAGCCATTTACATTACATATACCTAAGCTTTACTTTAGCAGAGTCTAGCTTCATTCTGTAAGATGTGAATGTCCTCCCCTTGTTCCTACGGAGTTTGGAAACTGCATCAATGCTGAAGTGCTATTTATAGACTGCAAATGTAGCTATTTAATTCCAACATATGGTAATTCAGACTTGCCATTTCCTGTCACCTGTGTTGTCTGTTTTTACCAGTAGAGTTCTGCAAGTGGGCATAGGTCTGACCTGAGTGTGCTCAGAGGTACTCACAAACTCACAGGACTGAAAGAATCACTGGAATGCATAAACGAGGAACTGGCTCACAAATCATCTAACCCATTGCATGTATTCAGAGAATGCTACTGAAGAAAACTGCTCTAAATCCCACCCGTGATGATAAAAGAGTCCCCTTTAACAGCTAACCTGATGGTTACACCTCTCACCTGTTAGATAGGGCACGTGACTCTGGTTTCCTTCTGTAGGAGATTTCAACCTGTTACTTCCTGCTGCAAGTCTGAAGATCAGCCACTAAGATACTCAGTATTGGGTTCTCGTAGCCTCTTCTGATGAAAGATAAGAAAGAAAAGTCATTCTCTGTAAAAGCAATGTTCATGTAGGTGAGGCCACATCCAGGGTGCCAGCAGCTCTGCTGGGTGCCTGAACATATGTTGTAACTCCACTCCCAGGCCGATAAGGAGAACTCCTTCTGTTTGAGCTGCTTCAGTTTTTCAATTCATCCATTCTTCTCACAAAGGATATGAGACTTTCCTTGTCCTATGTTTCCCAGAAGTGGCTTTCTTCTGTTCTTGTAATCAGGAGAGGATTTTTAATTGTTTTTTAAAGTATTCTGGAATATTGCTATTATTTGGAATAGGTTGGTTGTTTTCCTTGTGTTTATATAAATGAGTGGTCAACGTTTCATTCAAAGTCAAAATAAAGCTGAGAGGAGACACAGTCCAATCTAAATGGATGGGCTGCAGGCACTATTAACTCTCCTCCAGTGTGTCAGCAGATGTTGCTTGAGAGAGGTAGGTCAAACATTTCTAGAGATCTATCTCTCCTCAGCACAGGAAAATGTTGCAAACTGGTTCCAGTGCTGCTAACAATTGTTTTGGTCCTCAGGTGCTGGCAGCATTTAGAGCCTTGGGGTAAACAAAGCTGCCAGCATTTTCAACACTGTTATCTATTTAGAGCAGACTTAATCAACACTGCTTAAAATGCTAGAGGCCGTCTGTGCTCTGTTTGTGCTATAGCTCCCAGCTTTACTGAGCAGCCAAATCAGTCAGTATTTTAGGTTTTGACATGGTTTAGAGCCTCTGCAGCTTACAGTGTAGTAACACATTTAGCTACTCCTTAAGAGCTGGGATGAAGGTGAGAAGCATAGGAGGTTTGGAAGGAATGCAAGGGGTGTCATGTGGGGGGCCCTGGAGAAAACCTGCTTATAATCTTGGTCCAGGCAGAAGGCTGCTATTTGAGAATTGCCACCAATTGTCGTCAATGATGTAACACAACTCCTCTGTTAAAGTAGAATAAATATTATTCTATATATTTTTTCAATTAAAAGTTATTAAATGAACTGCTTTTCCTAACCTTAAGCTATATAATGAACCAGACTTCATAAGTATAGTCTTGTGGATTCCAGGTGGATCAGAACACACTTTCACAGTTTTAAAATATAGATGACTCTATTAAAACTTTTTATTTGTGTTCACTGTGTCCAATTCTTTGCTTCTGTGACATAAATCATATTTTGATCTGTAAATCCTCACATATGGTGTGTTGCACTCTAAACCATAATTTTTTTGATATGTGTTGTACTGCAAAGTAGAAAAAGTCTTTTTAAGATTCAGAGATAAGGAAAAGACATTGTTATAAAGCACAACTGGAAAACTGCATGGTGCCTTCTATAGTGCCTTATATGACATAAAAATATTTTTAACATAGGGTAACAAGGACAGAAAGCTCAGTGAAGGCCCTTGGCTATTTTGGTAATAGCTTGACTGTCTGATTTGCTATGTTTGCTTTGGTTTTGTCTTACTTTTACTGAATATTTCTTATTTTTTAGTATTAATATATTAATCAATTTTATTTTGAGCTTTAGTTTCCTTTATGTTGTTCATATAACTTTCAAACTGTATTTTGTCATAGTATTATCAGAGTGTAAACTTTAAAGGTTTGATTGGAATTCTTTCTAGCTTGTTAAGTGAGATTCTTGGGGAAACTCTCAGTTCACTTCAACTGGCATTTCTCTTTCAAGTTTAGGATAACGTTCCTAAAAATGGAGATTTAGTCTACACAGAAATTATTTGTCACTGACCTTTTGTATTGCTACTCTGCCAAGTTCAAAGTACTGCAGAGTTGTCTTTTTTTTCTCTTCAAGTTTAATTTGTTGCTAAGTTTCCACCACCGTATATGGTGTCATTGTTTCACTTATTCTATGCACTTTTGTATTCTTACTAGATTTAGTGCAATGATTGAAAACAGAAAAGCTCTAAGCATGCTTTGTGGGGTACTAAAACAGTATTTAACTTCTGGCAACATATTATAGGTATTATCTCAGCTGTGTTGCAAAAATACTTAATATGAGTAGGAGGAAGGAAGATGAGAAAGAGACAATCTTGCTGTCCCTTACATGGTTGTAGAAGATACAAGGGTGTGGAAGGAGCAAATAACATCTCTTTTATAGCCTGTGTAAAGATTTTGGTCAGACCACAGGGTAGCTGCTGTCAATTTGCTCATCCCAAAATAGATGTTGGAAAACAATGGAGAAGTGGGAAAAAAAGGTCACTAGCTGGTCTGATGAATGAATATTTTACCTGCCAAAAATGTGCACCAATTGACTTCCCCTCCTCCTTTATTGGCATAGCAACTTTTCTCAGGAAGATGCTGTGAGAAGAAGAATACTTCCACAAAAACCCTCGAGCACCCAGAAGGTTGAGTAACTGGTTTATTCTTCCATGTTTTGCAAAAAAGTAAAAAAAAAAAAAAAGAAAAAACAAAACCCAAGCATGGTTCAAAGCAAGGAGATCTTCCAAAGGTAAGCTTTGGACAGCACAGGTCATGGAAAAAGTTCAGGGAGAGGAAGGCGTGCACAAAGACTGGGTAGGGTAGTAAAGGTGCAGTGAGGAATTGAGTTTTAAACAGGGCTTGAAAGTGAAGAAAGATGCTTGGCTGACAATGAGTGAGGTAGGAAACAACATTAAAGAACACAAAAGTTGAAAGAGGAAGAAAGATAAAAGAAATGAAGAAAGAAGCCAAAGCTGAGTGTAGGGACACATAGGGGGACTTGCAGTTTTACAGTTCTATTACACTTATTATTTATGTTTTATACCCTGTCAGAATCTCCATCTCTTGAGTTATCTAGCTTTTCAGTGTCTTTGTCCACTTTTCTTTCCTTTTAGAATGAGCTATGCACTAAACATTAATTTCAATATATTTGTGTTTAAAGCCACTAGGCAGTACCAATTCTACTCCCTCTTTTCACTATTCTGATAGTGGAAGAGAACTTAAAAGCAACTTTTTTCTGTCTGTTTATGAAACCAAAATGAACAAGGTTGAGATCTTAGACTTGTGACTCAGAACCTGAATAGCAACTCCTTTTTCGCTGGGAAAAAAAATACATTGATCTGAGACTTGGCTTGGCAGGTTTTACATTTTCATTAAATATTGATACTCAAACATCATCTTTGTTTACACTGCATGCTGCTTCCTCTAGGTTTTAAACAAGGTGGATTTTTTGTAGATGGTGTTGAAGTCAGAAGTTCATAACAACTTATTTATATGTGATAGGAGTTTGTAAGTGTGTTTTGAGCAATATGGATATATTCTGGTATTGTTAATGATGCTTAAAAGCTGTGAGGTTTCTGATACCAGATTTCTGACTCCAGTCGCCTTAGAGATGCTTTTAATAAAATCATAGTCAAATAAATAATCTGCATAAATGTCATGCTAGGTGTGGTCAATGCACTAGGGTGTGAACACTAAGGACATCAACATTTGAAGTGGATTTAATCTGCAGTCTTGTTCCAGTTTATATTGTGTTTGCTTTCTAGTGAAACTTATTCTGGTGATTTAAATTTTAAAAAAGTTGCTTGTGTGTATAGGTCTTAGGTTTGATTTTCCTGTTTTCAATAAATTAATAAATTTTCTTCTGTATTTGTATCACGGTCTTGGGAAAGGCAGAAGGAAGGCTGAGAGGAAACAATTTTAAGGTGTTTAGAAGAATCATTTTTAGCTACTGTGCAGATAAGCAAGATCCTGCTTGTGTGTTTAGGTTCTCAAATCAGGGTCAGATACATGGAGGCTGTTACAAAAGGTAAATTGGCTGCTGTTGGCTATTGCTGCCCCACGGATGGATGTGCAGGAACTACACAACTGAAGTCACTTTTAACATTACTGCAAACAGATTTCACTTGGGGTACAGTGGAAGGGGGAAGAGCTGCCTCCATTTTACTTCCTCGTGTTTCTTCTAATAAAAGCACAAGAGAGCGAAATAAATCAACACTTTTTCACTTCTCAGTGATATCAGTACCCTGCGAGTTCATGGGAATGTAAAGTTCAGGATATTTACACAGTCAGCGATTTGAGAGGCTGTGCATGTGTCATGGTGATAAAGTTTGCATGTTGCTAAATCAGTGTAGATTTACGTGGCTCTGTCAGCCACACAGATGACAGCACGGAGCTGTATCGTGAATACCTACTACACAGGCCTGTGACACCAAAAGCATGTCAGAAGGCATAGACATATGTAACTCCATTTTATGTCTTCCTATAGCCGCCCACTCAGAGCTCTTCTTGCTTCCTCTGTGTGCAGACAATAATTTCGGCTTACTCTATTGTCATGTGCAGCACTAGAGACACCTATGTCATACCATACATAACCACTCCTTATATATATAGAGATCCTGGCAGATATTATCCATTTGCTGAAAGGAAGCTGGTTGAATCTGCTGCAGTTTCAAGTTACTGAGAAACACACAGATTATACAACTGAGAAACACGCAGATTATACAACCACAGCCTCCTACCACCCTCCTTTCAGAAGGCACTCGAATTGCTCCGGCCATCATCCACTTTCTGCACTCTGCTGGACTGGATCTGCCAGTTTTCCCTAAGACAGCAAAACTAATCCAAGATACAGAGATACATGTTAAGCAAGCTTGATGGACTATCAGAAAAATTTATCAAAGGAGACTGTGGATTTTCTGTTCAACTCTTACAGACTGTTTTTCTATTTCATAGAGATACTGTAGTTCAATCAGAAGCTCTATCCAGAAATTAGTTGGATTAAAATTGATGACCTAGATTATCACTGTGAATATATTTGTTTTGTAAACAGAGTCCACGCAATAATCTGCTTATATCTAGCTGAAAAGAATAGGTAGGCATCAACATAATTTAAATACAATAAATCTAAGCATAAATGCTAACTGCAAAAATCATCCCTGAAGTCAGTACAGCTATTCTGGTGTAAACTGGCACTGGTTTGCAGTGAATCACAAGCAAGTCATAAATACTCTTTCAAAAAGAAAGAAGTAATATGCAATCTTGATATCAAAAGCAAGGAGTAAAGGTGAGTTACTATTACCAGCTCATTTTGTTTACCACAGCAATGATTGGTTAGGGAGGGAAAAAATTACTTAATAGTGTTTCATGAGTAAGTTTTTCCATTGTATCTTTTATGCCCACACATAGCAATCGGAGATGCAATGAGTTGTAAAATGGTTTCTGAGATTGCATGCCATGGGCAGGCTTAGGGCAGAGGTTGGTGTGTACCTGCTGCTTCCTGGGACTGAGCTCTGTGGGGCTGCCATGCAAGGAGGGATGCCAGGACACCCCTCTGCTAAGGGGCTGCTGTCCTGGGCTGCAGACTGGGCCTTAGGACCCATCCCCAGCACCAAATCTGTTTATCAGTGCTAACAGAAGCTTAACATTTAAATGCCAATGATTGTCAGTCAGCAGATCTGAGAAAAGTAAGGGAAAGAAGGCTGAGTGAAGCCTGGATCTTCTGTTCTACGAAAAATGGGCAATAAATGAATTAACTTGCACAGGAGTCACAGAAGTCTGGACATTCAACAAAAAGGGAATTGGTTGTTGAGTCATTCTTTCCACTGGACTAAATAACTGGTACAGCTAATGCCTTGAAGACCACCACCATTCCTGCCACTTGTTGCCATGTGTCTACCAGGGGGAGAGGAAAAGGCAGGGTGAGAGCTGGGGGTATCATGCACAAAGCAGACAAATCCAGCTTGTCTGTCATCAATTCCATGTGTTTGGTTTATTTGCATGTTAGCCTTTGGCTCGAGGTTCATTAATTAGTTGTTTGTTTGGGTTTTTCCCCCATTTTGTTTGACACTGCTGAGAGATATCTTGCATCTGTTTCTTAAACTGAAGGTTTTGTGGTGAGAAAATCCTCTCTGACTGCATGTAACATGCAAACTCAGCAGCTCAGCTTTTCTTCTGCTCATGCTTTCCTGAAATGTCAGACAGCAGCATTCAGATCTGTACAATGACAAGGCAGGAATCAGCCTGAAAAGAGATGCAGTTCTAGTCTCTTTTCAACTGAGTGGAAAAAAAACCTCAACTGTGTTTTTGGTCACTTTTAATAGTGAATTAAACCAGGTTTCTGTTAGTGTATGTGAATTGTGCTACCCTGAGAGAAGTAAGGTATAGAAATTAATATACAAAGCTTGACCACTACTTTCAACAATGCAAAACTGGTTGATTAATCTGGGTTTACACTGCTTTATATTGCCAAATAAAATACAGCTAGATTTGATAAAAGCTAATATATCAGATAATCATTTAAATGTTATATCAGGACACAATTTCCTCTATTATCTGATTGTTTGCATGTTTCCCTACTCTTAGAAATGCATCCTAAGCCATGTGATAGCAATGGGAATTTCAGTTACTGTGTGCATTACTGAAGAGATCACACAGTTTTGTTTAGACTTGAGAGAAAGGAGTGGTCAGAAAGCAGTACTAGATTCAAGAGATTGTGAAAATTATATTTATAGCAGTTATGTTTGACTGGCATAAACTGTATAATTAATCGATGCCCAAGGAGAACACTTCTCTTTTCTAGCACAATTTACACGTCATTAAAAAAAGCTATGAAGAAAGAAGTGACTTGAGCTGACACAGAATTGTGAGTTTGATGACATCTGAATGTTCAATATGGTTTTGTCTACAACAGTGTACAATAAGTCGTATAAAAATTAGTATAATTTCTTGATTACAATAAGTTCTGTGATCTCTGTTCTCAGACATGAAGTCCACGGTTTGTGTCCTCTCCAGGGCAGAATGGAGGAGAGGAGAGGGAGCTGAGTATAAAATAGGACCACAGTGCATGTTCATAAGCAAAAAAATCAAGTTGCCAAGACTTCAATGGCTTTAATGGTTTCTTTAGTTCTGAGCACTGGTGCTAGAAAGAATAGAGAAAACATGCATTGACTGAGAATTCATTTTGCAGATGTGTGAACTCTTTTCTGCAAAGTGCTGTTTGATCAGTTTTGACCACACCTTTCCTGTCTTCTAAAAAAAGCTGAAAATATAAACGAGGAATTGTGGTTAGAAACTGACAACACTTATTTGGTTGCATGGTTACAGGCTGTGAGCATATAATGTCTCTTAGGGTAAATGGATTTACATTATTATCAGCTCTCACTGTTTTGTGAGGTTGTTTCTAGGTACAGTTTCTAGAAACTGTTGTGTAGATGAACAGAGACTTACACTATAATCAGTGTTTTGCTGAACAACTGCTGAGTTTGATCAAAAAGGAAAAAGAATGACTGAAATAGTAAGTAAAGTTCTATATGCTGGGAATGAGAAAAATGTTTACATCTTACTGTAATTTCATTGGGGCATTAATGGGATTTGGCTCTGCATTTTTGAAGGAGAAAGGGAATGAAAGATGTCTTAAAATAGCAATTGCAGAACATAAACTGTGCAGAACTGTTGCTGAATATTCTAAGTATCTTGAACCTTGAATACAGGGCAGAGTTACCATGTCTTTTGAACATAGCTGCACTTTAGGTTAACCTGGTTTGGATGTGCTTAGCACTCAGTATACATCATACAGCCCCTTCCACTTACAAGCATTTCATAATCTGAAAAGTAAGTACCTTCAAAGAAATGGCACAAAGATCAGAAATTTGGCTCTTGAAATGCAGTGTAGCCTCAGCTATCTGTACTAAATAGAACAAATTAAAATAAATAACATAGAAATAGACCTGTATCACCTGAACAGGGTCCTGAAATTATTAATGAACCTAAGTTTCCTGGAAAAAGTCCCACTCAGGGACATGCAGTTTGATAGCTAACACAATATCCTGTGAGGGGGAAGGGGCTACTCAGCTTCAGCTCCCCGCTGGGTACATTGCAGGAATAAAGAGTAATGTAAAATTCAGAAAGTTTCCTGGAAACAGATGATATAGTCATCCTTCAAACAATATGCTGTTGATTTAGAAACAAAATGGAGCAGCAGCTGAAATGAAGTGAGGCAGCAGGACAAAATGTCACAAACACTGTTGTGTAAATCCTAATGGTATTCCCAGATTGCTCTTACCCTCATTGCAGTCACTGATAAGTTTGTTGGTTGCTCTCAGAAGGATGAATAGAAGCAATCTGGGAGTGTAAGTACTGAACCTGTCTAGCAGAACTTTACCTCTCCTGTGGCTTTGATTCATGAGGGCACAAACTACACAAAGCCTCACTAGATCCCTAGAATTTGCTTGCTGGCAGGGAAAATATCTTGTTATCTGGTTGTCATGATATGTTCAACCATAAAGCTACCTTGGAACAGAAGGGAGACTGTCCTACAGACTTGGGATGAAGGCATCTATCTATGCAATCTGTCTGTAGAGAGACAGCAATAACATGGCACTCCTCTAGAAATGTCCTCTCATTCTTACTAGTAAGTAAGCACTAAATGGAGCATAAGACTTTTTACAGGCAGTCCTAAAAGAGCATTTTTGCAGCAGGCCATTATACTGTGCAAACTGGTATAACACGCATTGACTGAAATAGAAATAGGCTGATTTATGCAAAAGGTGTCATTTGAAAAAAAAAATCTTGCAAAAGCCTGCACTGCTGCTAAAACTCTTGAGAAAAAATGCAAGCAGCCTGATGAAAAAAAAGGCCAAAACATTTTAAGATTATTACATTAATTTTGCAAAATATCAATGTACATACTGCTAAATAGAGTTGTAAAAGATGGGCTAATGACAAAATGATATATTAGATGATGGAATTAAAACCAGGTGCTTGCCACATTAAGAATACTTGATATTTCAACATCATCATCTATATATTTATCAGCATAGTGACTGAGATGGTGTGTAATTTGCTTCTGAAAGTACTCTCCTGCAATCCTTGGGTCTTCAAAAGCCATTAAAGCAAATTAGCTACAGAAGTCTAGACATCCAAAATAGGCTGCCAAATAGCTGGACATGGATTTTCAAACCCGTAGATATAGTAAAATCAGATAAAAATCTTAATGTGTCTCTGCAGTTACGATCCATGACAAACATCAGGCCTGGCAAAAGTTATATAGTAACTGAAATTTATGCAAGAAATTTGTAGCTTTAATAAACATTACACAATAAATTCAATAAAAGTTTATGTTTTAGGTTTTTAAAAAAGTAGCAAAAGAGTTTTGTTTGTTTGTTTTAAGGCAATCCAGCTGTTACTGGTGCTCAGCAGAAAATGGATGTAGTTTAGTAAAGTTAGTCTGCTTAATCTAGCTCTGGTATATATAAGCATGCATGACTGCAGAATCTGCAGTATTAAAGACAAGAAAAACATTTGGCAGAGAGGAGTTATCTGAAAGGGAGGTTACAGACTGCATAATGTTGGTAAAGAAAGCTCACACTGTTTATGTCTGCACCATATGGCCCATGTGTTTACAAAGTAGTTCAATACTTATCTCATTCTTACCCAACATTCTCTTCCTCTTATTCTCATCTTCACTTCCTTGTTTATTTTTTCTGTTAACATCAACAGCATTGTCCATGAATGAGACAGGCATGAGAACTGGAGTTTCATATGAAGTTTTAATTCCCCTTACTGTTTCTTAAAAATTGTTTTTGCAATAGTCAGCATCTTGAACTACTCAGAAGTGTATGCAATTTTTAAACATGTGAACAGAAATTCCTCAAGCCCAGTTGGTAGTTGAGTTCATTGGAACTGTGCTAAAAGGGAATAGGACCACTCATGCCTAGAGAATGAATCCAGAGGAAAAAAAATGTGCTAGATTATCTACCACTCCACTGGGTTGATAGTGAGCAGCTGGATATTAAATATTCAACAGTGAAGTTTAAATAAACCATCATCCAACTGAAGATAGACACTGATTCAACCAAATCATGTTTGATTTATTTGCTTCTAGCTTGGCTGATGATACTGGTAGCCAGGCAAAGGAATAATGAAGTCCTGTTGTTGCTGCATTACTGTTCTTGCCTAAGAACAGTTGATTATATTTACTATCTCTACCCTGTCTTATATCAGATAGTTAAGATACACAAGCAGAAACTGTTTTGCATTATCCTTGTGTAATCCCATGGGCCTCCACTGGCACTACTGATGCTGCTGAGAGACGCAGTATTGGAAGTACCAGAAAGGTGGAAACCTGTGCTTTTAAACCTATACATGCATACCAGTTTTCATATTTGGATACACATTCTGTCATGTGTGAGAAGATGTATCGGGCTGACAGATGAAAACACATTTAGCAGCACCAAACTGTTAAGGACTGAGGATGAGCCAGAGGAATGCCCTGCTTGCAAGGAAGGCCATCAGCATCCTGGATTCTGCTAACAGGTGCACAGGCAGTAGGTGGATGGAACTGATTATTCCGTTTTACTCGTGACACCACATGTAGATATTTTGTCCTCTTGTAGGCCTCCCAATACAGGAAAGACTTCAGTGAATTGAGCAATTTCAGCAGAGGACCACCAAGCTGGCTGGGGCTGGAGCACCTGGCTTGTGACGAGAGACTAAAGAACCAGGGCTGGTTCAGCCTATTCAAAAGAAGGTTTCAGGGAGACCTAACAGCTGCTCTCCACCCCCACCATGCTCAGAACCTGCAATGTATCAAGAACAGAGCCAGGCTCTACATGTTGGTGCATGGTGGGTGGACAAAAACAGTGGAGATTTATCAAGGGTTTCTACCAAATAATTTTTTTTTTTTATCATGAGGACAGTCAAGGAGTGGTTGCTTACAGAGGTTGTGTAGTCTCCATTCTTTGAGGTTTCCAAGGCCTGACTGGGTATAAGGCTCTAAGTAATGCAGTCTGATCTCAAATGTGAATCTACTTGAGTGAGACTTTGGACTACAGACTTCCTGAGATCCCTTCCAACCGGAATTATCCTGTGATTTTATGATTCTCTGATTCTACATGGATGAACACATTTCCTATTCTGAACTCTAAATTTAGCCCTATTTAAGCAAAGGAAAAATGGGAGACTATTCTGCCATTACCTGTGCTCTGGCTATGATTACAAAGGTAAGATGTCTCTCAGAGGAAATTTCTCTCTAAACAAACATCTATATCTGTGTGTTTCTTGCACCGCTAAACGGGTAAGAGTAATGTTAAGTGCTCAAGGTTGCTCAATGAATCTGTGGCAGAGGGAGTTAGCTCAGGTCTCTTGGGCCCCACTCTGTTTTGAATTAGTTGTGAAGACATGGTCCTCACAGGTTTTCAATTCTCTTATTCTATAATATACACACTTGTGCTCAAAATTCCCCATTAACTAAATCTGTTGTTTTAGTAGAAAAGGCCTTCATTCCTTTAAAAAATATGCATAGACTGATTCAGCAACAGGATCAAATCATATTCTGTTTTAGAGAAGAGCTAACTTCTTGTGCCAGTCATCTGTGTACCCTCATCTGTGATAGCCATATCATCACGAACTTGCTTTCAATTTATTCTAGCTCTAGGTAAGAATCATAGTTCTTTTTTGTTAGTTATTAGAAAAGTATATGCACAACAAACAGGACTGGTGTCTCATTCATTGGAGGTGCAAACATGTTGAAAAGATTGTTCTGCCTGTGGAGAGTTTTCATGATTAGTGAGATGTCTGGTGATTAGAGACATATGACATCTTTATTTCAACTAAGTTGAGCCTTTAAACTCATCAGCCAACATTCCTTAGACATGGCTTGACATAGAGGTCTTTGTGTTCATACATTTTAACCTCTGTTTAGTTTCTAAACTCACTGAAAAAAACTCTTCACCTCACACTCTCTGAAAGCCATATGTAAAAAATGCAACAAAACAGAAACACAATTGTTCTTTGTTTATTAACTGAGTCCTCTCCAACAATGTGAACCACCTGTCTCTTCACTGGATCTTCAGTAATACTCAAAGTCTTGCAATTTACCCATTGTAGTATGGAAATAATTTCTTCTTTCAGCTATCCTCATGTCAGTTCCTGATTACCTGACAATCATTCCTGTCCATTTAACTTTCATGAGGGAAATAGCAGATAGCACAGATAGCATGTTGACCATTTCTATTCTGCCTGGAATACGTAGAACCTCCTCCTCCCAAATGGTTGGCCTGCTGAGATGCAGAAAACTATAGTTTGTCATTGTTTCTTCTTCTTCTTCTCATTATCGCTGATCCATAACACCTTCTATTCTGTTGTCTTATTCATTGCCACAGAATGAGTTTTCTTCTATTTGCCTCATCAGGTATTTGCTCCTATTCTTGTAAAACCTATCGCAGAAGCACAGAGCTCAGAATAATCTAATTACCTTATCAAGAGTCCCATGTTGAGCCCTATGCTACTCTACTGAGGTGACTACTGTCTACTAAAATAGGTAGTGGGTTAATGCTGGCTTAAACACAAGTTTTTACAGTGCAATAGAGGTTCTCTGCTAATATATCTTATGTCATTCAACTTCCAAAATACCTGATGTGATCTTTCTTTTCTTTTTCAATTTGAAGAATGTCTGCTACTCAAGCTGAAGAGAATTGTGATAATAATTACATGTCTTACAAAACTTCATGGGTTCCATTTTAGAAATTTACAAAGTCATTATGGAGAGCTATGCTAAAGAATTTCACCATGTACTTTGCTGTCAGTGCAAAATAAGTTCAAAGTTGCAACTTAGTATGCAAACTGGTTGATTAGATTAATCACTCGTGCAACAAGAGTTCGGACAAAATAAAACTTGGTATTTAGAGGCACTTTTTTGGTGTATATGGACTTTTTCATGATGGGAGCAGTATTGTTGTCTTGATTTTGTTATTGAAAACCTCCCCTTGAAATTCAAATTAAAGATAACGTGTAACGGAATCATACTATGTTTAAAGACCAAGGAAAGTAAGAAATTATTAGAATGGTCCCAGGGACTACTTTGATATCCTGGGTGGAGGGAGAGAAGGGATGGAGAAGAGGGAGAGGGGGCTTTGTTTACATGGAATTACAGACTTTGAAGATGAGCCCCCAATGTGACACTGTAGCTAAAGCCTCTGGTGTGCCTCTTAACAGTAGAAACAAAACCCATGACATGAAGGCTCTATCACCTCCCTGCTGGTGCAAGCAACTTCTACTGAAATAATGTGTCCATTTCATGTGTCCAGAAGTCAAGAGAAGTATCGGATACTGAGAACAAGTGAAAGGAAGAGTTATTGAGAGGATGATAAATGTGTTAGCAAAGCAGTTTTCAGCAGACACCTTGTCTGCATATGAAGTAAAACATGTTCAGTCCTGAATTAATGAACGTGTTAATTTTGGGTTTTGTTTTTTGTTCGTTTTTTTGGGGTTTTTGGGGTTTTTTTGGTGTTGTTTTATTTTTGTTTTGTTTTGTTTCAAAACAGATAATTAGATATCAGAGTTATTTACCAAGGTGGATTCTTCATCACAAAAGCTTAAGTATAAAATATGTTTTGAGAGGGTTTATTTGGTTTTGCTTTTGTTTTTAAACATTCAAAAAGGAACAATTTGGGAAAAATCCTGTAGCTTAGTGGGGATTAGAAATATCAGTCATTACACTTAGTGGACTGCTAGACAGTTCCTAGCCTGCATAACTCCTAATTACACTAAGGAAAAATATGGGGGTAGAGAGGGATGTTAATCCTGTTCCTACACAGCTCACAGGGGTGATGGAACTGAAGAATAAGAAGAGACATTAGTCACTAATTTCTCTTACTACAAAAGCAATGGCAAGCATTAAAACTTCATCATGGATCTGAGTGACATTGCATGTACTTTTCTCAGAAGCATAAGTCTTGCAAACCAATGCCTGGAATTTTCAATTTTTCTTAAAACAGAAAAACTGATATATTCTTAACCTTCTCCTTTCAAAGAGACACTTGAAAACAATGCACAATTTCTCCCTGAAGGCTCAGAAAGTGATAGATAAAAGTATGCACATAGATAATTAAAAAAAAAGTAGTTGGTTTTTGGCTTTTTTTTGAGAGAAACTATTAATAAATTTTACATGCCTGAGGTTGATAGTGCTGTCACTAACACACTTTATTAATACACTGATCTGGGTACTCTAGACACGCGCTCCTTCATCTGTGGAGAATGCGGAAAAGAGCAGATGCCACCCAGTTCAGATCACATGAGCAGGACATTGCTGTAGCTCAACAAAGTAGTGCTTTTCCTGAATCACCTAGGATTCCTGGGAGGGTTTTTTGTTGCTTTTGTTGCCAGTTTTTTGGGTTTTGGCTTTTTGGCTTTTTTGGGGGGTGTGTTG
>VZRL01005485.1:1332093-1369798 GCA_013397895.1 Origma solitaria
TTTTTGGTTGGTTGGTTTTTTGTTTTGTTTTTGGGGTTTTTTGGGGTTTTTTGTTTGCCTTTTTTTGTTTTGGATGTTTTTTTGTTTTTTTAATGCCTGGGAAACTCAATCAATTGCAAACTAGTGTAAAAGGCTCTAACCAAAGTTTCTAAATCATGTTGAGGCTACAAGCAGCCAATAACAGCCGGAGGCAAAAGATGGATTCTAACAGAAGGGAAAGGTTCCTTCCAGCACTGCCTGCTGCCTTACACCACCTTCTGTCCTTATGGTCTTGACTTCACTGGGGCTTGCAATAAAAAGTTTGCATAACAGCACTCGTTAAGTCTGACTGGGTCCCAAAATTTTCACTGCATGTTTGCTTCCTATGCTCCAACCCAGACTCATAAACTAAGGCGATGCCTTCCTAAGACTGTTCAGTAATTTAACAAGAAGCCATTTCTTAGCAAAGTAGACTCCTCAGATGAGTTAGGGACTTACAAGGTGTATGTGTTCTTAATTTATAGTCAGGATAAACTAATGATAAGACTTGAATCACAAGCTCTTCATTTGGTCCTTTGCTATTGTTCTTAGAGAAAATATTCCTTATCTTAACTCATTGAGGTGACAATGTACTGAGTTTTAATGCTATATAACTTGTAATAATAATTTCATATGTGTTGCTTCTTTATTTCTCTTTATTATCTTTGGATATTAAATATGTTATTTAAAAAAATAGACATTTTAAAGATTTTTTTTTAGGAAGGGATAGCAATTTAATTAAATTTTAGTTTTGTGACTGGTTAATTTCCAAATGTTTTCCTGAATGTTTTCAAGTTGTTTTCCTGCTTGTTTTGTTTGAGTAGACATTTTTAAATCTCATCCACTGTGGGTAGGCTCTATCTTGATATACTCAGTTGTATGCTCAGAGCTATCAAAGTCTGAACAACTTATTTGGTTCCCTTGCTTTCATATGTATAGATATAAATACATATATATGTATATATATATATATATAAAATAATCATTACTTAGTAATAGCAAACTAGTTTATACTCCAGCTAGAAATGTGTGATCCCTAAAATGTAGTTTGACTAGAAGATAGCTAGTGATAGCTTGGGACCTGTGAATACATAATATGAACTTAGTCAAAGTGAGTGAATCAACTTCTGTGTAAGGTACAGTACAATATCTTTAAAATATGTTAAATCTCAAAGTAGATCCTTAGTCAGCCAAGCTTGTGAAAAAGCTGGGAGGAGAGAAGCAGCGGACTTACACAGAGCAATAATTACATGATGTTCCATCTTGCTAAAAGGTCAGGTCCCTGGCCTCATGTCCAGTCCCCCCAAGGTTTTCAAGCAGTGCAAGACAATGAGGAATCTGCTCTTAGTACAACCCAATCCCTGTTGTTACAGACTCTTACTTCCTTCTCCTTACAGCCACAAAATGCTAAATCAGGAATAGACAGCTTTTACAGCACTCATCCCCATGATTTTGCCTCAGAGAACTATCTTAATTGGAGATTTGGATTATGAGGAAATCTGAGCCCCAGCCTTACGGATTCATCTTGCTCTGGACTGGTGGAGTGGTCCTTGTGAATCTGATGTAGTCTTGGGTGGCCAGAGAAACATTATTCCCAAGGTGATCCCAGACTGAGGAAGATCAAAAATGAGATTTAAGTCTATTCTTGTGTAAAACACAATCACAAATAGCTCAAAGTTCTTCAGCAATGTGGAAATATCTGAATTGTATCCCCTGGAAGCATTCAAACTCAGATAGTTCTTCCATGTAAAGGCAAGATGCCAGAGTAGAGCTTTGAAGTCAGTGCACCATTTTTTAGTACACGAAGTATTATAAAATGTCAGTTCTGCCAGTGTCCTCTTCTGCCTGTAAAAGGTGCCGCTAACTCTTGTGTTCCTAATCCCAGGTTCCCTCATCCTTTCATGATTGCAGCCACAGCTGGCCAGCACACTCTGCTGCTTCCTTTTTAGCAACAGCTGCAGACCTGTCTTTGTATGGTTTAACAGCCATTTGTTGTCCCTGGCTCTACTACTGTGGACAACTTACTCCTTTACCTGTATGTAGAACTTGCCCCAACTACAGTGCCATTGAATATATTCTAATTCTTTGAGTAGTTCTAGACCAGTTGAGAAAGTAGTCAGCACCCCCCTAGTATGCCATACTCCATTGCTATTGCTTTTCCAGCCTTTTCCTCATGAGGTTTTTCATTTTATGGAAGCAGAAATTGAATGCTTTTGGTACCAACTGACCTTGATATTACCTAGACTAATGTTGCTTCATTCCTTCCATTTCTATGGTTTTCTCCACATAACTGAAATTAAGGGTCTGTGCTTATTATGGCTGTCAAACAAAGATCACCTCTTCCTCTATTCTTGCTGTAAAGATTAGCCTAATGACTTCACAGGAGAGAGAATTAAGGTAACTGTGTGGGAAGAATTGGTTCAGAGTGAGAAATCTCAGTATCCTGGAGACAAAAAGGATTCCTCATATCCTATACTGCACAGGATTCTTGTTTTAAGGTCTCTTCCAAGGCAGGATCTCACTTCATCACACATAGATGATATAGGAATAGATGACTCAATTGCCCATGTAATTGTGATCTGACCACAACAAATATGTTAAAGGACTGTGAGCAGCCCTTCTTTAACTTTGTATGTTAACATGGCATAAAGGCAGCTTTTTAATGTAGAAGACACTTGAGTGTCTATCCAGAAATATCAGAACTTTATTCTGAAATACTTATTTCCTTCCTGTACTGATCTCTTAAGTGCTGGATTTTGAATTCATACTGGCAGAATTGTTTGTAAATGAGTGTATGTGCATATTCACATGCTTCTGAGTAGAGGTGGAATTATAAACCTTGATACAAAGGAGGCTAATGGATTTCAGGGTATATAACTAACTATGGAAATGTTAAATTTGGAATTTAAATTTTCCAATACTAACCTAGTTTTTAAAATTAAGTCCTTTGTGCCAGTATTGGTCAGTCATTTGTATGGAGCTAAAGTACTAAGAACAAAAAAGACTTTAAAATTGGAAGAATGATGTTGTTATTAATTTTGAGGTAACTACTTTCAGATCTTTAAATAGACTTTATTTTTTTTTAGAGTAGATCTTCATCACTTAGTGGAAAACTAACATCTGTAAAACTTTGCAGTGTGGATATCAAAACACTAAGCCATACCAAAGCGTCAAGTTCTACTTGATAACAGCTAGTGCCCAGAAAATTATTGCAAATAAGCCTGTGTAACAATCTTGCTTATGTAGTGTTACCTTTTGTAGTAACAACAAACTTGTTGTTTCTAAAAATTTCTAAAGTGCATTATTTAAATTCTGCTTTTTTACAGACTCTTTGGTAAGATTATGTATTGATTCTAATCTATCAATTGGATTTAGATCACTTTATTCTTATACCTTTGTTAGAGGTATAAGAATAACATATAATATATCATATACCATATTCACATAGAGGTAAAGCTCTATCTGGACTGAAATATTTGCAGAACACTTGAGGGAATTAATTATCCCACCACACTGAACTCAGCTGACTGAGGTGAAGTAAATGGAAAACTCCTACATCTGGAATGTTTAGAGAAGCAGAAATTTAAATGCTTGGGTTTATTTGCGTTAGACCCATGCTTAGAATTTGCCACTGTAATTGAACATGTGATAGCCACGAAGTGTGCTAACTGACTTCTGTGTGTTGGTGCTATAATAAGCACTGTTCTGTTTCATGGCCAAATTCTCTTCGTCAACAGAACATTTTAAAAGTTTCAACTGAAAAATTGCAGCAGCTTTCATGTTGGAATAATTTTAGTAAGATGCTGGTTTTAGACAGCTTCATATTTCCTGGCAAGCAAGTAAAGCAGGTTGAAAAATTTTCCTCTTGGAAAATGTGGCTTTGTTGAAATAAGAACTTTCTGTGAGAAAATGTCAATTTCAATGCATGCTTTTTTATTTTACAGTTTGAGTAATCAAAACAAAGCCCTCCACATTTCAAAGTGACAGTTGGAAACAAAGATACTTTTCTGTTCCAAATAATTTCTTGAATTAAAAACAAACAAACAAAAAAAACAGGTCAAGTTGCTCAGGAACTTTTATTCCAGTCATAGGTGTGGTAATTTTTCACTTTGACATTTTCATTTTGAAACTTTGTATAGTTTTTCATCCTAGGTTTTTTTTTGATACTCTGATTTTTCATCCTGCTTTAAAGTAGAAACTAATTTCCTGTCAAACAAAATTTTGTTTCCCAACCAGTTCTTCAAGAGACCAATCAGTGAAGATTTTCAGTAGGAGTAAGGGAGAAAAACTTTATAAACATATGTATGTCAGTTATAGTTACCTGATTGATATCCCAAGCTGTTTTGAAATAGCTCAGAGGAACATGAGATACATCACTATCAGAGGTGATGTACCTCAGAGCTTGTGCTCCTCAGAGTACCCTTACAAGCAACACCCCACAGGGCAAGCTGATTTAGATTTTTCCTTTATCTGAGTTACACAAACAAGTTCTTCAGACAACATCTGGTTTTGAATCACTTCAGAAATCTTCCTCGGGTGTGTCACTAAATTCTGTTAGAACTGGGGACAATTTTTCCATGTGAAAAGGATGTAAAGACCTCACCAACCCTTTTCATCATCAAACTAAGACCATCCTGCATCATCAATGTCCATTAGTCTGATCTCTTTTTCTTGTTTTATGAAATTATATTCATTTGCATGGGTAGTCAAGGATTTAACAAACTGAAAAATCATATCTGAGGAATCACCTCTCTCTTGATTTCCACATCGCTTAGTAAATAACTTTTGTTCACCACAAGCCCTTCCACAGCCACCCTTTGTCATCTGTTATAAGTAATGATCAACTAAAAAAAATTCTAAACCTTGGCTGAAGAACATTGCAGATGACCAGTTGAATTACTATTATAACTGAAGATGATCAAGAGTTTTGTAGGAAATAAAGGATTCTCTTAACATAGATTTTACTTATCCTGATCACTGCTATCTAGACTTCGTGATCTGGCTCCCAGAAATACAGGATTATTTTTCACTTGAGTTTTAGTTTCTGATGTTTTGAGTATCTAGATATGCTGAAAAGTGTTTCTCTAAAAATAATGCATCCATCTCACATATTTTGGGAAGATTAATCAGCAAAACTTGTGTATTCAACTAATTATGTCATAGTTTATGATTTTGACTGTGGTGGTAGCAGATCAACACCATTTTGTCTAGGAAATAACATCTAACAAATATATTTTCCAGTAGAGAAGTGATGCTAGAAACAGTATCAGTAAGCCTGGAATTTACCCAGTGATGTGGAGTGCTGAATGTTATTGGAGAAAAGAATAAATCTGTGTTTGTTTCTGAAGGCCATATAGTTAAGAAGATGTATAATGCTATAAACAGCTTGTTTCAGAACAAGAATTTTTATTGCAGAAGATACGTGGTATTTTCCTCATTCTTTCCTGATTGGTTCTGACGGTAGACTTTACTGTATCATCTTAAAAGGGTGTTATTAGGTATAAATAACAAGGAACTGCTTCCTTAATCATATTATAAAAGTCTACAGTTTGATTAGCCAATCTGTGTTTCACAGAATGAATCAGAAAGCACGATGGTTCCTTGCAGATAGAACATGCTCTTAAGAAAGGATTTTTGGAACAGCTTGTGGAACTAAGATTAAATATCTTATACACACATATATGCCCATGCATCTTGGATATATCCCAAGAGCCAGGATGTAATCACTGGAAAAGAGTCAGCTTTCCCAAACTATTGCAAGATGGAAGTAGACAAATGCCGTGATGGTCAAGGGAAGGTAGCCTCGTATAAGTTTTGCAGTTTACACCTGCAAAGTTTACAGCTGTCAGTGCATGGCTGGGAAATAATTAGCATAGATGCCTCTCATTGACAGCATTTATACCTGGACCCAAATCATCTCAGATTTCATGGATGTTTTGTTTCAGTTCCATCAGGGTTGACAACAGTCGTGTGTTTCAAGTTGTCTCAGACTGGGATGTTCAAGAGACTTCTTGAGCAGAGACATTTCAGAAAATTGAATCTGCAGAAAGCGAGACATACAATACAGTTCCTTCTGAGACCTTATTCCTAAACCAGATATCTGCTATGATTCTGTGAGGACTTTTATGCTATTTCTGGCCTAAAAAAAAAGAAAAGCTCAATTTTTTATAACACTGGAACTTTTGGATCTGCTTCAATTCATTGACATCACTTGAGGAGGGGAGGAAGCTGAAACTCAAGTTTCACTCTGCTTGGATGCTCTCTTCCATGATTTCCAAGAAGTTCCAAAGTTCAAAGAGGAAAAATTATCTGATTTTCTTTTTCTGTAAATCTTAAAAAGGAACTATCTGTATGGAATAAACCTAATCTATCAACAGGAGATCTGAGGGAATACATGGTCGACATGCCTTTTTCTATCAGAGGGGTGAAACTATTCAGCAAGCACTTAAACACAGTTGGGGAAAAAAAACCAGCTCCCTGCCATAATGCAGTAGGTTATTATCCATTTAAAAATTATCTGATAAAAACACTTTTTAATATTTGTCACATTTTTTGCCTGTTTGTGATCCAGCCAAAGAATTTCTATCATTTTCTGAATGCAACCAAGATAAAACTAACGGTTGCCATACCAATAACTAGGAAGAAAAAGAACCTCCTCCACATGTACTACCCACACAGATCTGATGGGCACAGTTTGTGAAGTGCCTTGGGAATAAGATGGTGCAGTGACTGATGGCATGCACATGGCTGCTGCAGTTGGATCTGGCCTGGAACTTACATGCTCTGTGTGTGTGAGGAAGGCTTTATATAACACAACTTACTCATATTTTCACTTTTAATATGTCCACCAATTTTCCTTTTAAAGCAGTGTTTCTTTTCCCTGTCCTCTCTGTCTTCTTGGCTGTTAGATGGTGAGCATCTTGGAATAGCATTCAACTATTTCTGGATGATGGCAGTGGGCTTAGCACATCATGAAAACTAATACATATATATTTTAAAATGGATAAGGGTCTGAAGAAGTATCTGAGCTACTTTTTTCTCACTTATGTTATAAAACAGCAAATAAAACAAAAAGCAAATCTCTGTAGTCCAAGGAAAACACTCAGTAGAAAAGAGAATGAAGAATATGTAGTTCCTTAATCTTTAGATTCTCAAAGATATTAAATTTACTACTCAGCTACTGTTGTCTTGTAATGCTAATGTTGTGATATGACTTACTGTTATGAATAAATACAGTCATTGAGCTCTCAACATTGAAAATATCAAGCCAGTTCAAGTCAAAATAAATTTTGCATGATAAGAGAGGATTTCTGCAAAATGAAAGGAAATCCCATGCTGCTTCATTTTTGTATCAGTCAAAAAAAAACCCAAAATCAACCTTAATCTAAAATCAAATATGATTCGGTTGTGGGCTATTTAAGACTTTTAACCCTTCCTTCCTCATTTTAACCTATTATGAAATTCTTCTATTTTCAAAGCATAGAAAGAAAAATTTTGACCTTTCCAAAATGAAAACTGCAAAAATATTTTGACTTTTAAAAAATTCTATTGATTTTTTTAAGCTAACATTTTTCATCAGATCCTACCCATACTTGTAGATAACTTCTGCAATATGTGCCCCTTCTCTTCATTAAAAATGCCATTAAAAATAACAGTAACTTCACTAGTCATCACTGGCCATCAATAACACATACCCCCATTTAACAATGGAGTAATACTTTTGCATACACTTAACTGCAGGGTTTTATAAAACATGTTCCGGTGCAATATGTGTGATCATTTTAAATGTGTCTAATGCATTCTGTATTGAATTCAAGCTTTCAGCACTCACAAATATGTGTTCTCACTTAAAACGATAAGGATTTTTATGCAGGACTGTTTTTACAAATGTTTGCTATTAAGTATGTCTTCTAAGATATTTGAGAGGAAAACGTTTATGAGAGATCTACCTCTCTGGGCAACCTGTTCCAGTGTTTTACCTCCCTCATATATCAATTTTTTCCCTGATATCTAGTCTGAATCAACCCTTCTTTAGTTCAAAACCATTATCCCTTGTCCTATTGCTACAGGCCCTACTAAAATGTCTGCACGCACCCTTCTTATGTGCCCCCTTTAAGTATTCAGGCTGCAATAAGGTCTCCCTGGATCTCTTCTTCTCCAGGCTGAACAACCCATAGTCTATCAGACTTTACTCATAGGAGAGATACTCCAACCCTCTAGATAATTTTCGTAAATCCAACAGGTTCACGTCTTTCCTGTGCTTAGCACCCCACAGCTGGATGAAATAGTTCAGGTGGGGTCTCACATGAGCAGAACAGAGGGGCAGAATCACCTTCCTTGACCTGCTGGCCATGCTCTTTTTGTTGCAGCCAGAATATGGAAGCAGTCTTCTAATCTGACTAGACATCGTAGGATTCACCCACTTAGATGCACAGTGGCTCCAGCAACTCATGATGAAGAAAGCTGCTCGGGGCATTTATGTCAGATTTGATAAAACTTCTGCTAAAGCATCCGTTCAAATAGGTCAGAAGTTTTAATGGTAAATCTATCAGACATTTTTTCTGAGGTCATGAACTGTGAAGAATTTGTTCCATCTGGCTGTTAGTAGGTCTGCTCTTCCGGAAAATAAAAGCAGTATTTAGCTAAGGATACAGCTTTCTTCTGAGACACACACATACCATTTCATCTGAATTCAGTGGGGCTTATGAACTTCACCTGAGGATTAAATGAGTCCTCTAATAATTAATTGTAAGGATTTTTAGGTCAACTTTAACTGTTCCAGTTAAAAGTTCAAATACAGAACCGTTTATAGCAACAGACCAAGCAGCAGAAAGGCATCAGTCCCTTGTCACCTGGTATAGTAGTCACAGATACACACATAGCAACTCTCTGCTGAGGTTAAAGGGAAAAAGATATTCAACATAATTTCTCTGTCTCCTCACTTCTATGTTTGTAAGAGGGTTGGCTTTTGTTTTCCATAAGAAATTTCAGCTCCAGTCAAGCCAGCATCTTGTGTTTTTACACGACCTTCCAAGTTACACCGGTGTTGATAGAAGGGGCCAAGGGCGAAGGGAAAACCTGTCCCACACTATTCTGGAGTGAGCTGGGATCACTGAATGCAAAACCTCTCCTGCTATTTCCTACATCACAAATGAGTATGAAACATTTGTGTGCCTGTTCTAATGGTACACACAATTGTATAAGACTGTATTTTAATATTAACCTAACGTTGCATGGTTAATAAAAATTAATATATTTCCAGATATGATAGCAAGATTTTATTGCCAAAGCACAAGTATTCCCCTTCAATAAGCAAACTTCATAATAGGTTGAGAGTTTTGCAAATGATATCTCAAGTTCCAGTCTTGCTGTTGTATATCGTATTTTTACATAAACTCCTTCATACTGCCTTTCTGTTTACATAGTAGAAAGGTACTTAGTTTTTGGAACTTCACAGTTTTTGGCACACTAAAAGAAGCCAACCTGCTTTATTAAATTCATGATTGAAGGAAATCACTGTAAGCCTAATAAGATTTATGTGTTTCCATTCAATGTCAGCAGGGAGTCAGATTAAATCAAGGCTGAAGGTCCCAGCTGCATTCAAACCCTTGATCAAGCTACTAATGCTTCAGTTTGAAAAGTATGACAAGATGATTAGATGATTTAAGTAGCCCTGTGTTTTCTGAGATGGCTGGTCTCATGAAAGAACTTATTTTTGCAGTAAAATTAGGTATTTCTTATAATCATTTTAATAAAATGTGGTGTCATGGCTTAACTCCAGTTGGCAACTAAGCACTGCATAGCTGTTTGCTTGCTCCCCTACCTCACAGTGGGATGGGGAGGAGAATTGGGAAAATGTAAAATCTGTGAGTTAAGAACAGTTTAAAAATTCAAATAAAACTATATATATATAAATAATACTGATACTGATAATAATGACAATAGCAACAAAAATAATTCTAGTGATACTAGTAATAATAGTAATGAAAAAGGAGATAACAAAAAGAGAGGAATAAAACCCAAGAAAAACAAATTATGCACAGCACAAATGCTCACTGCTGGCTGACTGATACCCAGCCAGTCCCTGAGCAGTGATCGGCCCCTCCTGCCAGCTCTCTGCAGTTTATATACCGGGAATGATCTGTGGTCTGGAATATCTCTCTGACTGGTTCAGGCCAGCTGTCCTGACCATGCTCTCTCCTGGCATCTTGTGCACCTGCTCACTGTCAGAACATAGGAAACTGAAAAGTCCTTAACTTAGGGTGAACACTACTGAGCAACAACTAAAACAGTGTTTTAGTTGCTCAGTGTGTCATCAACATGTGGTTTGTCAAGTTTTTCAATGAGGTGGTTTAATGAAAATAATAAATAATTTTGTTTCATATGGTTACCTGTTACCTGAAAGCCAAAATTATTAATATACTGTTTGCCTCAATGTCTGCAAACCAAAACTGCAATCCCTGACATTCAGTCTGGGAGCTCAAACTTGTAGATAATGGATCCATGTGTAATCAAGTCAAAAGATAAGCCAAGAATTAAGGAAGATAGTAGATATGGAATGCTACAAACTTTCCTAGACTTTATTTGGACTAAATTCCTTTCTAAACCATGTTTTTCTTCCTTCATTAGCTGAGGTATCTTTGCTGGCTTTGTCAGTTTGCAATGCTGTGCAAATGTTGGTTCCAAAAGGTGGGCACTGCTGTAAAATGAATGAACAAATCAAACTTGGCTTTGGCAACAAGGTATTTCCCAGTCCTTACCACAACTAAATGACAACCTGTGACACTGAAAGCTGGCAGTAAAGCAGATTTTAGATATTTTCTAGGCATCTTACTGAAATTTTATCCTGTGTCCTATATGGGACTTTGTGCACAGGCATCAAGCACCTGGAGCAGCAAAAAATCAAGGTCTAACCATGTGGTGCTAGAAATTTTCTACAGTGAAAGAGATAGTAGGAAACTGCTTTTGGGATTTTCACTTGGAGTACAGGTAACCCTAACAGTCCTCCAGACAAGATGGATGTGGAGGGTAGAGAAGATCATGTATTGACACTTCATTGGGGTAGATCACTTCACATGAGAAAGACTGAGGCCTACTAGATAGAGACATCATTGTTATGTCATGGAATTTTCTGTATTGTAATCTCACTGCACCTGCCTGTGATAGCCTGGGAAATAGGTACTTTCCCTTTGCTATTGGCAAAGCAATAGCTGAGATCTCCTCTTATAATATTTCAGGTTACTGAAAGCTCTTTTCCCCTCAATGAAAACCTTAAAAAAAAGGTGATGAGCAGATGGTCAAAATGACTCTTCAAAACATATCCCTCAGGACTGTATAGTCAAGGATCCTCTAAAGAAGCAAAATGTTGTGGGCTGATATAAATTGTCGGTCTTTACTGCTACTTGCCAGTTTGTTGTGGCTGTATAATGTTATCAGTCTACTGTTCTTCAAGAACGTTGATATATAGAGATAAGAAGTTTCCACTGTTTATACCAATCAGATAAAATACTGGCAGTCTTAAATATAGTCTCCCCTTTAATTTCAAACTGTGTGGGTACACAGTTTTGTTTGACTAATGTGAGCTGTAAAAATTTCAAATAATGCAATGGCTGAAGCAAGAAATCACCAACACATTGCATTCAAGATGCAGTTGAGTGAGTACTGACTGACCATTTGCAGGTCTCTGGCAATAAATTCTATATGGTTCAGGAGTCTTAACTGCAGAAGTGTCCTAAAATATGTAAAAATGTCCTTTAGGAAGTAAAACCATATGTGAATAATTTATTCGGTATGTAGGAAGTAAGAAATTATCTACTTTATGTATATAGATATAGACACAAAATGCTCATCATTACAGAAAAGGTGGCAAGGGTAAAGGGCTGGATGTTGAAACATCTCTCCTTTTTTTGTAAGTAAATCAGTAAGGCAGTATTTTGCAAAACCATCCAGTGAACTGATTGAGGTTTTCAACACTACTTTAGGCTACTGACCACAAAACAAAATGCTTATGCATCTACTTTGTAACAGGCTGTGAGATGTCATGTTTGCATAGAACTTGTTTAATGATGAAGGTCTGGTGAAAGAATTTCACTTCTTCCTGCCTGAATATCCTATTAACATGAACGCCTTTTCTCAAGCAGCACTCTTGGCTGAGACTGCAGCGGCAGGCCAAGCTCACACAAATGAGATAAGACAAGTTCTGAGTGGCAGATGTCAGGAGCGACGGCAGCTGCGTGACGTGGGACTGCCGTGGAAGGAGCAGGCTGGCTGCCAGACCCTCCGAGCAGAGATGTGCTTGAGGTACGTGTGAACCACTGAATTCTGGGCTTCAGTTGCAGGGCTGCTCTGATCCATTTTGTGCTCACATATGAAATGTGTCTGCAAGAACCAGAGATAAGACTGGAGCAGTGTGAGAGCAAGATGCACATGTGCATCCATGGCACGAAGCACCCTTAGACAACTTGAATGTACTCCAAACTGAGAGGAACTCATGTCTGCTGTGATAAATGTGCCAAATGATTACGGGCTAGATCGGTAACTGGCAGTCCAGAAGCAAAAAGTGGCTGCCATAACTTTAATGCTAACATCTCCGATCCATAACCACAGGCACCCATTGACTCCCAGGAATGGATAAAGAGGAACCAGAGTCTGTCAATGACAATCCTGTTCCTGCCTCTTCGGAGTCATACAGACACTCATACTCAGTGTTCTAGAGTTTTTCAGATGCTAACTACTAATTTACAAAGAGATAAGAAACTGCCTGACTGTCAAATAAATAGCAATGACACCATAATAGCAATAGATTCTAAAATGTCCTGGCTTTAGCGTATCACTGGGACTTGCAAACTACTAAGTGGCATACATACCCTCACGCCTGAGGGTGAGTAGGAAAACACATACTTCATGCTCCCCTAGCTTCTTTCTTCTCTGCTATCCACTCTCCAGGATCACCGTTCTGCCTTCTAACTCCTTGAGTGTTTGGGGTTTTAATCTTTAGTGTCTCCACATGTTGCTTTTTATTCGGTTTGCAGTACCAACAGTAATAGATTAAGTGTCTTTTTTTAATAAGTTACCACGATTGCTTATGAAATACAATATGTGTGTGGGACTGCTCTGAATATTTGTTTTTTTTCATGCTTTTCTGCTATGAAAGAACAAAGACTACTGTTTATTGTCCACTAGTGTTAGTGGAAACAATAAGCTAATAGTCTTAGCCATAAATCCAGGAAGTCTTATTCTTCCTTTGCTTTTATCATAATGCAGAATCAAGACACCTTCATACCTGTGCACAATGCAAGAATGGAATCCTTGTCTGATAGGGTTTGTCTCCTTCCAGAGGAGCTGTTGCCTGGTACGCGTTGGGCAGCTACTGCAGGTTAGCACAGGAGTGCTTGTCCAACTCCCCTTGTCTTGCACCAATAGATGGCTACTGCTCCTTGAGCCTCACCACCCAGCGTGTCTGAAAGCATGGCATTTATCATGGCAATAGCAAATTTGCTGTGCAACTGCCTTGTTATTACACTTCATCTGTTGGGATAAGCACACAGGCAGAGACATGCTGCAGTCTTCTCTGTGCTAAATGTAAGGTGAGAGGGTTAATGGAGGGACAGAAATTGCTATTGTTTTTAGAGTGTTTGCAAAAATTATGAAAAAGAGCCATATGTTAGGATAAAATTTGAAATGTCTTTAATTCAAACCCACATGACAATGAACACATTGTAATCCCATCACCTACATATTTCATACAAAGTGTGCCAACAGAACAATGAGGATAGAAAAAATACTGTACATCTACTCACTTAATCACCCTTCCCTGCAGCTCTGGACAGCAAATGAGACTTTTTAACATTCAAAACAATTCTTTCCTGACAAATGCTGTCTGAAGGGGTTTCTGCAGAGAAGTCTACTTTTCCTTTGGAAAGGTTCCGGAGTGTTACTGGCTACTTGGACACAAAGCTGAGGCTCCTTAGTGATTGTAAGTCAGTCCCATCTTGTTAATGTCAGTAAGGCTATGCTAATTTATGCCTGCTAAAGCACTCGAACCTGCCAAGAGGCACCTGGTTAAATACGTATGTTTAACCTGCTGGAGTTGCTCACAAACAATTAAAGCAGCAACCACTCCATTAGATGTGGAAGGTTACCCAGGTCAGCTCCATCTCTCCCTTCACTATCAGCAGCATTAGGGTTGCCCTCCTAGTAAAGCCTCTGATGGAAACATGAAGGCAAACTACTCTAGATACCAACAGTGTGCTGCAGGAGCAGTTGAAGATGGAAGCTTAAGGCTTGCTGAGACCTTGTCCTGCTGTGCCCTGTGCTGAATGATATGATCTAAACTTTCCCTGCTCTTCTCCTCGCAGTCCTTAATTTTCCCTTCTTGTGACCTGCCATATTTCCTTGGCCTCTTCAGTTCTTGAACACATTTTCATTGTGTTTATCACTACCACCAAAAAAAAGGAAAAAAAAAAAAAAAAAAAAGGGAAAAAATACCTGACCTGATGTTTGCTACTGCTGCTAACTCTGCTTGCATTCCTTTGTATTGTCTACTTGGACGGTACACTCTGAGATCTATTTTTATCTAAATGCTGTACAAACAACGGAGACCAAACCTTGTTTTGTCCTCAGGAATTACCATAATAAGAAAGGCATTTCAATTGAGTACAGTATTGTAAAAATGTGACTGTTCCTTAATGAGAGATTGTCTTTTCTAGCTCCTTCCAATACAAACACAGCAAATAGAGACCAGAATACTTATGAATAATGCCTCAGCACAATCCTATTTCATTGCCTTCCACAGTCTGCCACCCACTTCTTTTCCTTACAAAATGTACCTTTCCAACAACAGTTAAATATTATCATGAAACTAAGAAAAAAGTATTATTCAAATGTGGCAAGTTGTGCCCTTGCAGGACTGATGAGAGAAATTATAAAAGAAGCATATCAAGCAATTAGATTAATGCTTAACATATCACATGAAGGAATAATGAGAAAACAGAATACTGCGAATTTAAAATATGTCTTTCTGGAGACAAGATAGTTCATTTTTTCAGTGGTTTTTTTTGCTTTGTTTTGCTTGTTTTTTCTTTTCTTTCTTATTAACATCTACTTTTTTGTCTTTACATGGGACACTACTTTCATACAGCGACGGAATACACTATTTTCATACAGTTTTTTGTTAGGGTTTTAAATGGGTTGTATGATGTCAGAGAAGATTTTGGTTGTTTGGTGTTCATGCCAATGCTTGCTACTGTTCTACTGACTGCCAATTTTTTGTGGAAAGCTTTAGCCTGGGCAATGTCATTAAAAAAACACGTACATTTGAAATGCTAGCGTACCCATTCACGTGGAAAGGGAATGTAAGTGTGGATGATTTTTGCAACTAAAATCAATGCTACTCTGCTATCTTTCTTTATTGTGGCAATATGAGACATCTCACCTAACTGTAAACACCCACACTGTGGATATCTCCTTTGACCAAGGTATGCTACTCCTTTTACAGCCAATGGAAAGAACTGCCCTATATTAACCATTTCCTTTCAGGAAAAATAGGTTATGCCCTGTAAGTGCCTATTTCTCCCTCTTAACTCTAAAAGGCCATTTAACCTACAAGCTCAGATGGGAATGTTTCCATTATAGATATTTGCATTTTGTCAACTGAGTCCTTTTTTTTAAGTGTCAGGTCCAGAAGGATTGAAGAAAATACACTATCTGAAGGCCTCACTCAATATGCACAAATTGCTCCTTCTGTGCATGCCAGGCTTGGAACAGAGCTGAGTCACAGCTTCTGAGTTTGGGGCAAAACTGAAAATTTCTGTGTAATGGGAAGGACAGTCAGAGCAGGGTCTGCAGCACAAGAAGGAACAGGGCAAGACTGGAAAATGTAGAGGACTTCGCTTAATGGTCTCATCATTTCACCCCTCTCAGCTCTGACACCTCCCTTGGCTGCAGCAGGCAGCCTGGTCTCCAGCCCTCTGGCACAGGGGGTTGATGTTCTGAGCCCGTGGCCTTTCTGACACCTCTGCTGATTGCTGCTTCTGGTGTCTCTGACATGAGCTAGCTTTGGCCTGAGAAGAAAAGAGCAACACCTGCTTTCAGATCAGGTGTTCTCAGGGATAAGTCCCCTTTCCTCAATCATATGTCCAGCTGCAGTTTTTATTTGCCACTTTCTTGAAAGACAGTGATAAGTGGAAATTAGCAGAAGATAGTATAAGCAGGCATCTGTCTCCCTTAGGAACGAAGGGAACGAAATATTGTGAAGGAATTTGCTTCCCTCAGAAACTTAATTCTATTTAAAGTCCTTCCTGCCATTTCAATAACTAATCTCAGGAGGTGGGATGTGGCTTGAGGGTTATGGGAACAGTTAATTCCTGACTGATACTTGCTCCTTGTGAAGAGCAAATCCTTCATGGTTCTCTTTCTCGATCTCTCTTTCACTCTCTCAAAGATGCTGAATCTAATATGATAGTGAATATTAAGGATTATATAATTATTTTTCCAGATATCGTGTTAAGTCTCACAAAACCAATGCAGGAGAGGAATTATTACTATTTTGTGTATCAGTGAAAAAACAAACACTATGGAAATTTTGGTGGGAATTAAATTATAGGTCAAATTCACAGAGGAGTCTAAGAGGGGACAGAAAGGCCCAAAATACTTGTTTCAATAGTTAAAGAACTATGTATATCTTTCTAGTCTGTAAAGGTTTATATTTTGCAATTATTTTATTTTAAGGGAGTTTTTTTAATTAAGGAAAAGAGATTCCACAAACAAGAGCATAAACATATTTGGTTTCTGAACCAGTCTGAACCAATCTTTTTCACAAAACCGAAAAGGCCATTATTCATAAAATTTTACTTACAAAAACTGGAGGCAGATGAGAGAAACACTTTTCCCCCAGGCTCCTTGGAGACCAGTGAAGCTGCTAGTAGCTCGGTTTAATGCAGAACTGGAAAAGGGCTCTGCCTACCCATACAGTGTAGCTGTATTTATCTGAAAGTATTCCTATTATTTGCCTTGGATACAATTAATTATTTTGCACCTAAGGTGTTCTGTGGCATACCATTACATCACATTAGCCTTGTGCTTGACATCAGACTGATGCAATGTGAGACATTAGGAGTTCTATCAGAGCTGTTTTAATTAGGCAAGGTATTTTATTCACTTAGTGAATATTTGCTTTGAGTTGCCTGTACAAGGCCATGAAGTACAAGCACCTCAATGCTCCCAGCTAAATGTCAGATGGGGTATCCTACCCTCTGCTGATTAATTATATAATACTTAGATCATTTAGCTAATCTGTTGAATGCATATCACATAGTTAATGAAAGACTTCAAAGCTGCAGGCAGACTTAAGAAATGAATCATCGTGTACAGCACAGTCTTCATTACTCATTGCAGAAATGCAGCATTCATGGTTACTAAGTTTGAACTGGGAGAGGTGCAAATGGCAAGGTTACCCTGCCAAAATCTGCTTGTTCTTTCTTTTCTGCCTGTTTGAGGAGTCACACACAGCAGGGTGAAGACATACTCAGGCTGCTTTTCAGTAGGGCAGAGACTGATCCCTGAGGCGCTGATGGGGAAGGAGACTCATGAGTTTTATAACCTTCTCTGGAGTGCTGCAGCACCCATGATCCGGGCTCTCCTCTTGCCTTGCTGCCCTGGGCAAAATTTTAAGGCAGTAAAAGGAAACGGTAGTGCTTCCCAAGCCGAAAAATTCTGGGAAGTCCTAGAACCTGTGTACAACTGTGGGGTTTGGGTTTTTTTTCTTCCCACATGCATGTACAATGATTAGAAAACACAGACTGAAAAGTTGAGACATTATCATCATCACCTATTGTCACCGCTTGAGCAGCTCATACCATTTTCTGAGTGGGGTTTTTTTCAGCCTATTAGCAGCAATTAAAGGTATCAGTTTATCAGCTGACTTCTAAGATGACCATGTGTTTTTTTTCCATAACTCAGAGGGCTGGAGATTTATTCAGTTTCTCGGGGATGGTGTAAGAGAAAAGGTTGCTTGTGGATTTTTTTTTAAATTTTTTTTTTTTTTAAAGAAAATATCTGGGACCATGGAATGGAAGCTTCATTGAACTGCAGCTCATTGGTGTTTTGTGATCCGGCTCATTAGGTCTGATCTGGAAGCCTTAAGCTTATAGCAAGACGCTTTGTGAGGGCTTAGGTGAAAAACAAATTAGAAATAGTAAGGAAGAAAGACATATGGGTTGAAAAGGCAAAAATCAAATCTATTTAGTTATTGTGATTTAGCTGATCAGGTAACTCTTCACTCACAGAAAGAAATTGTGTGAATGGTGTGACATACTATCACAAAGAAATCAAAAATAGTAGAAACTCTCCTCTGGGATACATCCAGGAGACTCCAGAGTGACATTCATATCCACATCTCTCTCACATCACTGTTCTGCACCATTATCAGCGCTCAGTAGCATTGGGGGTCATCCTGCCCTCATCCCCCTTTGTGGGAGGACTTGTGAATGCTCTCCCTATCTGACTCACTGGAAGGCAGCTGGAACAGCTAACAATCACCTACTCTTGTTTTTTTAAATTGCCTCTGGCTGAAGGAGATTAAGCAGTATATGAGCTATCCCTCTGTCCACTAACCTTCAAATGGGGGAGTGGGAACAAACATCTGAGGCGGGAGTGATAGTGTCTTATACACCCGACACTTTCTGAGTTAATTTCTGTGAGGTATGGAGGATATATAGCAAAATGCAGCATACATCTCCTCCCCCTGTTTAAAAAAAATCCTGTATGTGGCCAGAACCTGAGTTTTTTATCTCATCTGAAAGATAACACCTCCAGGAGAGCATCTTAGGAGAGCAATCTAGTACTGAGTCAGAGGGAAGAGAATGAGTCATTGCAGCTCTTAGATTTTTCTTGGAAGTTTCTCACTAAAGCATTGGCCCAGTCTGACACTGTTTAGTAGATGACATCAGAGAGACTGGAGTTTGTGTTAAATTCAGAATGGATAAAGGCTAGGATCCCAGGAAAATATTTTTAAAAGAGTGGTTAATTTCTTGTGGGGCAGTTAAAAATACTTAATTGGGGGTATATTCATCATGCTTTTACTGCAAAACCGGAGTAAATAACAGCAAAAAAAATCAGAAGGGAAGACTAACCAGAAATCTTATGTTGCTAAGTAGGATACAGCATGTGTCACACCGCAGACTGTTCCTTCCTTTAGCAAAGGCACACAAAGTGAATTCATTATGATTGAATTGTATTCGCCTAGAAAAAGTGCCGGTCTTTTTTTTCCTTTTTTTAAAAATCTTACTATGCAGCTACCTGATTTTTGAAGTAAAGCTGCATGTAATCCTGTGAAGGATCCCCTCAACAACGGTAAGACATCAATGGCAGTGCCAGATTGTCACAGTGGAGTGGTGCTCTGGTGATTATCAGTGAATTGACAATGATTAGTGACTCACTGTTGCTCATTCTTAATCCAGCCTACTTCACCACTGCTTGTACTGCCATGTGGGAAGCAAACCTAAGCACATGCAGAGGAAGAAGCTTCAGTGTTATTTTGCTGGCAGCCTTCTAGAAACCTCCTTTGCACTGTAACTGCTTGTCTGCTACCCACGGAGTTTGCCAGCTGACTAAAGATTTTCTTCCAGCCCTATGGGGACTTCAGAGGGTAGGCATTGTACACTAATGCCAAATGGCAAAAAAGACAAAAATTATTTAAGCCAGTGAAGCATGAGATGTACCTGTGCGTGTTATGAAGATACCACATATTGGGAATGAAAAATGGGCTGGCAAGAATCACTGTTGTCAGTCTCTTGAGGAATCTCCCGGTGCTGGAGAAACCACCTCCTGTGGACCTCAATGGTACCTACCTCAGCATCCTTAAGAAGGGACCCAAAACCAGAAAGGTTTATACAAGCTTCTTTTCTCTTGCTTCAGGCTTGAAGCCACATGATGTGCAGGCACCTGCAGATGAGCAGAAGCTCTGTTTGCTGTGCCTTGTGCTCAGTATACTACTCCAAATAAAACTTCAATGGGGATGAAGAGTGGTGCGGCTCCTGCCTGGCCCATGTACCTTCTTTCACCCCAGTCAGATATATCAGAACAGCCTGTAGGCCAAATGTCTCCTCACCAGGTATTACAATTGTATGACATCAAGAAAGGAGCGTAGAAGAACAGATCAGAAACTGAGGGAGTTCAGCTTCAGAAGGACTTTTAAAAACCTGAGCTGGTGAAGCTGAAAATAAACCTGCAAGGGAGTATCTGATATACACTTTGTCTGTCTCAGTTCTTTTAAAATGCTATAAAATCTGTCCCTTTCCTACTATCCCCTTCTACCTCTGTTGTGCCAACATATTTCCTCCATGAAGCTGTCCAATAAAACCTGAGCTTCCTCTATGACTAAGCACTCAAGGTGCAAGCAAATAGAGGCCCAATGTATTTTCAACAGGCTATTCTTTAAAAGATGGAGAGAAGCAATATCTACCTCTACAAATGCCTGTCTTTTTAGCCTAGCCTTCACATTTAAAGCAATATTTCTCAGAAACCATTCTGAGGGCAAAAACATGCTCGACAGCTATATGTTCAACAGCACTATTTCTGGAAAAACATTTCCGATACTTTGATGAATTTATAAAACAAAGCAAAGTGTTTTACAATCACTTTGAGGAAAAGGGTAGGTCTGCTATAGGGTCTCTAGTCTTTGACTTTGCTCTTCATGCCAAACATATTTTGTCACATTTGCTCTCATTGCTTTGAGCTGTTTCCTGGCAAATCGAGCAAGTTCTGCTTACTGCAGCTATGCATCTTGAACAAACATGAAGTTGTTTATATGTACTGTTTCGACGGGTGGAGTGAAAGCTGGCATTTCAAGGCACATTTCAAGAGTTTGCATCCACGGTTCTTGGCACACTGGTATCTCCTGCAAAAAATATTGGTTCTGCCTCAATGGTATGGAAAACCTCAGCTATATTTAATGGGCAGCCACAGGTAAGGTGGCATCCACACAGCTGCTTGCCAGACACTTTGTGTAGGTGTGTTACAATCTAGTTTAAACACAGACGAGGGGAGGAAACAAAGCCTCAGCGAATAAAGTGGATCAAACCCAGAAAGGTTAAAAATATACCCAAAAAACATGATTAAAACCAAACGAGGTTAGATGCTGGTGCCGAAACCACCCCCTTCTGCTGTGGATAGGCTTTTCCCGGGGTGAAGGGGCCCCTTCAGCTGAGCTTCTCTGCACAGCGAAGGACGAAGGACGGGAGTTCACTGCCTCTGAGCAGAGGCTTTCTCACACACCCAAAACCTCTCCTCCTCCTGCCCTGTGCTGTGAGGGTCTGTGCAGCCTGGCAGCTGATAGCCCTGGGGCTATGGCCTCCACCCCGGAGGTGCTAGGCATGATCCCTCTGTCAATGTATTCTTTTGTCTGAGTCACTTTATCTTATCTCCTTCAGCGAGCAGTCCAGGGCCTGTCAGAAGGCCTTATTCAGGGCCTAGTGGTCTTCTTTGCGGCTTTTGTAACACAGTTTTGCTACAAGAAGCAAAAATTCTTCATGAAAATATTTATGCCATAAACCACAACATTTCAGTCTCTGACAAGGTGTCCAGGCACCGAAGGATTGAATGGCTTGGCTTGGCAGGGACCTTAAGGATCTCTTAGTTCCAACCTGTCTGCCGTGGGCAGGAATGCTGTCCACAGCCCCACTCAGCTTGGCTGGAGCACTCGCAGGGATGGGCCATCCACAGTTTCCCTGGGCAACCTGTTCCAGTGCTTCACCACCCTCACAGCAGAGAATTCCTTCCTAAAATCTAACCTAAACCTTCCCTCTTTCAGTGTAAAGACATTCCCCCTTTGTTTTGTTACTACATGCTCTTGTCAAATGTCCTTCTCCAGCCTTCTTGGGCCCCTTCAGGTGCTATAATGCTGCCATGAGGTTATCTTGGAGCCTTTCCCTCTCCAGGCTGAACAACCCCAGCTCTCCCAACCTGTCTTCACAGGAGAGGTTCTCCAGCTCTCTGATTGTCTTCATGGCTCTCCTCTGGACTTGCTCCAACAGGTTCATGTCTTTCATGTTGGAGGATGCAGTACTCCAAGTAGGGACTCATGAAAGCGAAGTAGAAGGGCAAAACCACCTCCCTCAACCTGCTGGTCACACTTTTGCTGCAGGAGAGGACATGGCTGGCTTTCTGGGCTGCCAGTGCACATTGACAGCTCACATTGATTTTCTCATCCACCAACATCCACAAGTCCTTCTCTTCAGGGCGGCTCTCAGTCCATTCTCTGCTCAGCCTGTGCTTGGGCTTGGGATTGCCCCAACCCACACACAAGAGCTTGCTCTTGACCTTGTTGAATTTCAGAATTATGCATGTACTAAACAGGTCAACATGTCTGCTTCTGCTCAGCAATGCCAGCAGCTGCTCAGCAGCCACAGACTGGAGTGATCAGCAGTGGCACAGAGCACTGGGGAGGGGTGGAGACCTTGGCTTTGTGCTGCATAAATGGAGAAGTGCAGATCACGCTGCCAGGCAGGAGTCAGTGGCAGAACTTGTGTGATGTGTGAAGTGAGGAATGTCTGTCATGGCTCACCTTCGCTGCTTCTCTGTGGCTCTTCGTCAGCAGCTGAGAAACCTCAGGTTCCTGCTTTAGACAGCACTTCGAGGTCACTGTTTCCTAACTCCAGGCAGCACCAAGTGTCCCAAGGACATGTGCTGTGTCTGTGCTGCTCACACTTGTTCCAGCAGGCTCTCCCCCTGCTGCAGTTGAAACCAAGGGACAAAACGCCCATTGAAATTAATGGGAACATGGGCAAGCCCACTTTCCATATGGTGCCTGTCAACCACGTGCTTAAGAAGCATCTGATATATTTTTATTCTGATCATGTGTTTGGTATAATGATTGAGATTTTAAGTCCTGAGACTGTAGACCTTAAGTAATTCCCAAGTTTTGTATAAATATCCAGCTTTGTTCTTTTGTGAGAGAATCACATGCCAGCATGAGAACTCATATGATTTTGGGTGCAACTTAGAGAAGCCATCTGCGTTAAGCTACACTTATAGCGCTCTACAGCAAACTCTGCAACTCCTATCAGGGCAATATTTCTTTACACAAGCCTGAAATGGAGGTAACTTTGATTTTTTATGAATAATTGAGGCATATTAAGGTTGAATTGCATAATTTTAAAAATTTCTGTGGGTTTTATATGGCTTTAGAGTCTCTGCCACCATAGCAGCTTAGCAATCATGAAGCTGTAATGCTATCGATGACTTTTGTTGTAAAATGAATTTATATTGTTTATAATGTTTATTTATTTGTAATGTTTGAAACATAAACGGAAAAACTTTTATACAAAATTTTAGCTCAGAGAGTAACCTTTACGGTTAAAATATTTCCTTTAATAAAGCTGCTATAACATAAAATCATTTGAATTATATTAGATCCTGATATGTCTTCTCAGCTGATTAATATCTGGTTAGGTAGATAATTTCAATTTAAATAGGTCCCTGAACTTCAAGTAGATAACCAAAATGTTAATATGACATTATAGTGGACAGGATTTATCTGTTATGAAACACGCTTACTGTTTTATGTCACCTTGACTTTGGGAAAATGTATCACATTATAACTGAAATTGTTCAGAGTACAGTGGAGCATAAAAGAAAAATGATTCTGAACAAGGCACAGGCACAAGTTGACTTTCATGCTTCCTAAGTACAGAAGCTCAAGGAAAGTGTGTAATATCATCTTTGTTGGTTTGCTTTTACCCTCTGGAGTCATCTGGAAGTCCCCCAGCACTTATGGATTGTGGTTGAGTGGATTAGATGTAGACAGTATATAGCTTAAGAGAGATGCAAAAAACAAAGCTACCTTCCCAAAACTTATTTATGTTACAGTAAACTGCTGACAGTGTCAGCAAAGCAGAGACCATCTTGTGTTTTCTTATCTTAAAGGTAACATCCAGGAAAATTTTTCTCATTTTACTGTTTCATAATTGTTATACTTCATTATAAATCCTATTTTGCATGTAGGTTTGTGAGCAATAAAGGGGCTGGTAGAGGAAAGGAACAGAACCTCCCAGCAGATATGGTATTTATAGGAGGCCAGAGTGAATTTCATATAATTTATTCTATTCAGGATAAAAATCAATATCTAGCTGGGACAGCTAAGAACCTATCTTGAGTGGACAAAAATCTTCATTTACTTCCACTGCACCCACAATGATTTCCCACTCTGCTGCCTAAAGCTCATTCTTCACAGTTAATAGTAAACATCATTGACTAAATGATGACTGCAGTTCCTCTCCTAGAATCACAAGCGATCACTTATGTTCCAGTCGGTGCTGTTCTTCACTCAGACTGCATTCTGCATTACCAAAACCCTCTGCTTGATCACTGGCTTCAGTCATCATCAAACTCACTTAAAGTAAAGATGTAAACATTTTCCAAGTAGTTGTGGAACACCTAATAAACCTGAGTGTTATCCTTGTTCTTCCGTTAGTCACTGCTTAATTACTTTAAGGAAACAGAGGACTTTGACCTCTAGAATAGAATTTCAGGGACGATCTCATCCAGAACATCTGAAAAATGTGTCACCTTAAGCCACTAACCAATTTAACCTTTACTGTGTTTCATACTTAACAAGGAAAACAATTCCCTCTATCTGTATCCTAAGGGTACAGGAGAGATACTGATATCATTACAGTGTATTCTGGCAGATAAGGATTCATTTTTGTCTTTGGCATTTGAAGATGCTAAGTCTAATGACACTGTACAAAAATAGTGATCTCTTCTAATTTGGTAATGCAAAATGTGAATGGTGATGAACTTCTGAAAGTAGTTAATTCATCTACCATTAGTAGAAAATGTTGGCTTGCCTTCTTAAAAAATAGGTGACTGAGTTAAGTCCTGGAGCATTAACCAAAATAGTTGTTAGAATCTGACAAAGTCTAAAGGTTATTTGAAAGACTTGTACATTTTTTTTTTTCAAAATGGTTTGGATCAAACTCTTCATGTGCTGTATGTTAACTCTCCAATAATAAAAAATGCCTGTAAATCCTGACATACAATTTGAAGCATTTCTCACACCTATGGTTGCAAAGCATCCATTTTAAAAGTTAATGTTAATCAAGGCTTGGTTATGAGTGAGTGAAAAATGTGCCTGAATAACAACTTAGTATATCTCCTTAATCTAGACAACTTGTGTCCTGCTTCCATGCCACTGAAAAGATATCCTCTCCTTGATTATTTTCTATTTTCTTGTAATCTAAAGAATGGTTTACAGTAGAGACAACAAACTTTCCATGATAAATGCAATAGGAAGATGTTTAAGTTCCCAATTTATTTCTCTTCCTGGTGGTGCCGGACACACACCAGCCACGTAACAGGATATAATGTTGTGCCATGCAGCAGGATGGGAATCGCATGAGGAAGCCTTGGGCTGATTGTGTAAGGCCTGGAGCAGAGCCCTGGGAGGCTGTGCCTACCTGCCTGCATGAAGCCTATGTACCAGAAATACTGGATGTTATGTTTCTGTCTCAAGTAATTAATTAATGAAGATGGAAATAATTAATGATGAATGTAACAAAAGTACAGCGTAGGTACTGAGGTTAACAAGTTTATCTTATTTCTCACTGTGCATTATCTGTACATCTCTGTTATTAATTGGATAAACTGCCAAATAAAGAATTGGGTAAGTATAATCCAAAACCTATGAGTCCTGCAATACTCCAATTACATTTTTGGCAGGGTGAAAGATGTGTGGTAAGTCATCAATGCGATTGCTGAAGCAAGAGTGTTGCAGGTAGCACCAGAAAATCCATTCCCCAGGAATAATTTTATCTTTAGAACTCCCTATAATTAAGTGGCAATACTGTCTAAAGAACAACAAAATAATTATGCTGTTCTAGTCCAATCTGGATGCTGATTTTATTCTTGTCAAAGCAAATGTGAAAAAATCCATTTGGTAGGCAGACTTCAGCATGACTTCAGTTTCTGCTCAAGTGTTGGTAGAAGGTGCTTAGGGTACCTCAGAAAAACATTAGCAACTCAGTGAACCAGGTTCATAACCTGAAGGAAAGGGAATCATTCCTATTGCCACTTCTAAAAAAATTAAAGAAAACAAAGTATTTCCTGTTATTAAAAACAAATTTCCCAAGAGCATCTGGACTTCCCAAATGTTTAGCATGTGGATGACTCACCAGCTTTATGCTAAGATATTATGCTGTTATTTCAGAACTGAAATACCAGCTTTGACATTTTTACATGTGGTACAGAGATACATAGCCTTTCTCCTTATTACATATTATTTCAGCTTTTAAAAATCTAGAAAGGACCTTGGAATAAGCATGATGCTGAATTTGAATCTCTTATAAAATTATTTTTCTCTGACAAACAATTTGGCAGAGGAATTGTATTTTTAAAAGCCTTTATTTTTCTTGCTTGGCCAGATTCTTATTTTAGTTGAATTATACTTGTTGCAGAAATTGAAATAAGAAAAATTTTCCATTGAGCTTAGGACTTAAAACGAACCAAAGGCTCTCCTGAGCGAGGCCAATTAAGATGGCTTTTCTAGAACTTCTTTGCTCACTGGGTCGTGCTAGAAGGCAATTCAAAATGCAGCTCTTCTGAGCCAACAAGCCTTAACCGCTCAGAAGCGTAAGTTTTAGAGAGGGTGGGGGGAAGGAAAGATTTAAAATACCTTTTCATATATATACACATATGTGCATGTGTGTGTATGTATGAATGTATGTATATTTTGTAATTTCTGAAACCTTTCACCAATATGTGTGATTTATAGAAGAGCTGGGGCTTTGCTTTCCTGGTGCCTGTAGAAAAAGCAAAGTAAAATGCTCTCATTAAAGAATTTACATCTGCAAGGTTTCATTTTGGCTTGTGACTACATGTAATTTTCATGCTTAAAGAATTATATGTGCTCAAGAAATAGATACTAAACCTCTCAGTTTGGTCATGCAAATTATGACTTGGAGTAAAATAAACTAGGAGTCTTCTTGAATGGTTAATACTAGGAAAGTGAAAGTAACCTAGGCCAAGGAAGGGAAAGTGCATTGCTGAGACACATCTATTACATGTGATTTTTGTTACAATGAAGCAAGGAGATTCACATAAAAAAAGATGAATAACTTAGTCCTCAGACATTTCCAGATCTTCAGATAAGAGTGGTCTTTTGGCTCGTGTAATAGAAAGAGCAAGGCTGAGCTCTCTTTTGCAATAGCATCTGGGGATCTTTAGGTTAACTCTGACAACAAGACGATGTCAGGATGAAGAAGGAGATGGGTATATCAGGCTTCTCTGTCTCTCTAATTTAGGGGTCAGGCTGTGCTGTAAAATGTGCACATATTTACAAAATTCAGAGAGAATGATTTTCAATGTATGAAGACCTACATCACAAATGCAGGTCTCTGTGTACATAAAATAAGAGGCTCTGGAATTTCTGTGCACTACTTTTCATGATAAATTTGAGCCTTTCTTTAGCCACATAGGCTCGTTAATTTTACATTTCCCTGGGTTCTACCCAAATAGAAGGAAGGCTACTTTTTACTGCAGCTGTATTTGAATACAGTACAGATATCAAATGATTTCTATTTCTTTTATAAAGAGCCATGATTACAACAGCAAGATCCAAGAGTACAGAGCCTATCTAGCAACTGCTAAATTATGTTTTTTGCCCTGTTCCCAGAAGACCTTGTTCTCAACACAGGCACTCAAACATAGGTGTCTACAAGTCTGAATAAAAGAGGTATAGGTAGGAGAAGAGACCAAAGTCCTCTCAAAATGCTGCATCATTCACTGGCAGTGTCCTATCAAAGTAAACTAGAACTATTCAGCTACACTTTAATGTGATGAATGGCCTGGACATGTAGATATAGTAATTGTAACTTTATAATCTCCCTGTATGTGGTCATTGCTATTTTTCTATGGCTGTGTAAATGTTGTGGTTTAAGCCCAGCTGGCATCTAATCCCCAAACAGCCACTCAGTCATTGTCCTCGCAAGTGCGATGGGGGAGAGAACTGGAAGGGCAAAGGTAAGAAAAGTTGTGGATTGAGATAATTTAATGGGACAGAACAGGAAGAAAATAATAATATTGATAAAATTAATAATAATAGTAATGTACAAAAACCAATTCAGTTGCTCACCATCTACTGACCAGCAGCAGCCCTCAGCCAGCTTTCCCCCCAGTTTATATGGTGAGCATGATGCCATATGGATGGTTTGGGTCACCTGTCCTGGTCATGTCCCCTCCCAGATTCTTGTGCCTCTCCAGCCTTCTCACTGGCAGGCTACGAGAAGCTGAAAAGTCCTTGACTTAATCTAAACTCTACTCGGCAACAACTAAAAACATCAGTGTGTTATCAACATTATTCTCATACTAAACCCAAATCACCATACCATACCAACTTTATCTCAAGCAAAACCATGACAATAACTAACATGATTGAATAAGAAAAGGACAACAGTCCCTTTCCTGGGGAGCAGACTGCATTTCTTGAGCCCTGAAAATCCCTTTGCCTTCCCTGCTTCTATGCCTGCTATCCATTGCATGCCATTAGGTATACAGTTCCCTCTCAGTAGCTAATGAGACTTAAATAAACATACTGAGAGACAAACATGGCCTCTGGAGTTTAATAAATGATGCTGATTCTGGTTTCGATTACACTAGTGTAAATCTGGAACATCACCACTGCTTACAGTTGAATTACTCTAGATTTATATCACAGCTGAATTTAGTCCATAGATTTAATTTTTTTAACCCACTGGAATTTTATCATTGTGATTTAAGCCTTTTAAAAACCCAAATTTAGAGATAATTTAATAGATCAGGTTGTATACCTATTTTTTTACATATCTCTTTCATACTGGAGCTGTAGTTTTATTTTTATGTTTTTAAGCTTTACTCCTTCAATAATCAAGGTACTGATAACATTGTACCAATAATTGATTACATTGAATATTATAATTAGAAGATCAATGCTTTTTTCTTAGCCCTTTAACTCTGCCCTTGCATTTTTGTACTTTTGGCTACAAGTAATGTGCAGCCAAAGTTTTTAGGCCCAGTTTGACATCTTTTTCAGGATTAAAATGAAGTGATTTGGTGCAAGGAAGAAGCACAATGCATCTTAAACTATACAAAGGAACAAAGTACTGTTTTGTTCTGAAAAACAAGTGGTGCCATATATGCTATGATTACATCACCAGTGTTATAATGAATAGTGTGTTCAGAATCTGCCAAAAATCAAAGGTGAGTCAACGGAAAAAAAAATTAAGAGGGGAGATGCAGCCAGTGAGCTCACAGGCAAGACAGACCTTTAAGTGCAGCAGCTTTTTACCAGTCTTCTCCTTAGGTCAAAATACTAATAAGTGACAATTCTCTCTACAGAAACTGAGTAGCCTTCTTTTATGTTGTTAGCTCAGACAGAGTATGAGCACCCATAATTATATAACATATAAAGACGAGAATTTCTATGCATTCTAATTCTAAGACAGAGATGCCAACACTAATGAAATGTCATGATTTTAATCTCGTTTGAAGCTGATTCAGCTCAGTAGTGTTAAAATTTGGTGAAAAAGGGGAATACAAATTGAGGTAGTAAAGGTATGAATGAGCAGGAATCTTGGATTATAAGATTCTTGAGATCATAAAATATGAAGGCAATCTAAGATGACCGGGTTAAATGCAATTGCCAGTCTTGATGAAGCCATGATCTTCAGTAGTGCTGAGGACAGGAATCCATAGATCTCATAATAGTTACCCATATCTTCTTGTTATAATAAGAAAATGTGTGTAGGAAGGGGGAGGGGGAAGAAGATATAAAAACCTGTGCAACAGAAGCCATTTAAAAGGCAAGATTTGCCAACTATCGTTACCATAGTTACCTTGCATTATAATTATAGGAGAAAGATCTGTGGTGGACTTATTTAACTATGTGTGGGATGTATTGGTGATTGGATGATGACCCTTGTTCTCTGAAATTAAGACGAGACATAGCCTCTCTCAGCGCATCAGGCTCATGGAAATGAAATACCAAACTCATTAAAAATGCCAACCTGTCAGTGCAATAATTAAGAATTATATTTATTTCAAGATATCCGGTCACATGTCCTGGAGATGTAGAACTGAGAGTTTCTTTAAAACAGGAAAAAGAAGGTTAGCTGAGTGCTTTAGTGTTAATTTTCACTTAACTCACTAAGTTAGGACCTGTGCTTCTAGGGAGCTGATACACACTTCTACGGAAGAATTAAAGAACACAGAATTAAAGTACATTGACAAGTCTAGATTAACTCTGAGAATTGGAGTCTGTTTGTTAAAGCTGTATATGTAAGACTCTGTCATTCTTTATTCTTCCTATTTGTAAACTGGTCATTCCTGAGACATGCATGCTCTCTTCCTATATCTCACCACTTTGTGGGTAGGATTTTTTGTTTGTTCGCTTGTTTTTGCTTTTGTTTGTTTGGGGGTTGTTGTTGTTGTTGACTTGGGGAAAAAAGAGAATTGAGTGCTTTTCAGAATAGGCTTCACAGTGTAGGAGAGCACACATTCTCCTGCTGTTTTTCCTTGCAAATCATACTGGCCCAGATCTGGTGTGGGGTTTAGGAGATGCAGAAGTTCTGGCATTGCTACTCCCTATTGCATTTAAACTCTTCTTTTGATTCTTGCGCCCGGTAAAACCTATGGAATACTTGCAGATGGTTTGCCCTGCCATTTTTCTGCCTTTTATCCTGGGGACACTGAAATGCAGGACTGCACAAGGCAAAGGTACATGCGAACTCATGTGCCTAGGAACTGCTCATAGAAACCCACAGAAGTAAAAATTTTGAACTTAAAAATTTTCTGTATCAAGTCTTTAATGCTTTTTAATTGGTTACCTCCTCAGGCTGACCTTTTTTGCCCTTTTGGAAGTTTCCTCATACATGCCATTATGAAAACCCAACAGCTGAACAAAACATGAAAACAGTACTCAGTTGAGAGAGGGATTGTTTTGTATCCTGGTGGATTTTGAGTCGCAGCTGCATTGGCCTTTTCAGATGCTTATATATATTTGTTGTGGTCAAAAAACTGATCTTGCTGTAAGCTGGCAAATTTGGGACCTGCTAACACCATCATCGTGACAACTCAAGCTAGGTGCCCTTGTATTTGTCTACTTCTGGGGCATATTTTGCAGCCTCCTTTGAACTGGTGGCTGGCTCTTCTACCGCTGAGATCAGGACCTGAAATAAAATTTAAAATTACACTAGGTGTGTCTGCAAGGGTTGGAATGCACCCCTGCAACTGTAAACATAAATCGCTCTGTGCTATGTTCTGATTCATGCTTAACTTTCTGTTAGCATGGCATTTTCTATGGCAACACTACTAATTTTTTCAGATCTGTTTGTTTCCCACAACTTCTTGCTGAGAAAAACTGTCCTGCCTGGTCACGTGTTGTTCCAGGATGGCTACTGCTATTTCTATCAAACAAATCATGGCATACCTGTGAAGAGATGAAACACTCTAAGGCTGCTCATTATAAAGAGAAAAATTAGTTTACATAAGGTTTCCATAGGGCTTTCTAGGGCATTGAACACGTGCCACTTCCTGCTTGATTGGTTTTTAGCCCCTCATCATGGCTCCAGGGGAGGAGTTACCACAGCATCAACAGTTCTGCCACCTCCCTCTTCTGAATTTCTCTTTTAGTCTGTTGTAATTCTAGGCTGGTTTCCAAATTTCATTTAATTTTACATTAAAGATGCCCTGAACTATGAAAAAAAATCCCCGTTCTGAAACATTTTGCTTTTTAATTCACTAAATTTTTACATGTCAGAAAAAGTCAGAAATACACCTAATCCATTTTGCATCTGTTATTTGTTTTCTGCTCTGCCACTGACACAGAGATATCAATCTTTTAGATAGTTCTACTTTTAGAACTTGTTTTTAAGCTTGTGTAAATTGGAGTAACTCTCGATGTGCTGTGCTGTGGCCAGACAACATATATTGATAATCTGACCTGTAATTTGCATGGTCTCTATGTACTGAACAATCACTCATCCTACACCTAGAATGAAATACAGAAGTGGGAAGAAAATAGTCTGGTATTTTTCTTACTATGCAAAACAATTTTTATTCTACTCACATACTGATATGTCAAAGAAACCAGTAAATCTGCTTCAGGTCAGCATTGTAATTTTTTTAATTTTTCTTTGTGGTGAAGGGATTAATCATAAAGGTGCAATACTTCATGCCTGTGAAAAAATATATTGATGGAAATTATTTTTATGGGTCTCACAATGCCTTATTAGTCTCCATAACATGATAAAGCAATTCAGAGAAGGAATCCATGGCACCCTCAATGTACTTCCCAGATTCTATCCTTTCTTTACAGATTGACATTTACTGCCTGGAGATATTAACAAAGGGCTGGAAAGACCCAAATATTGCGTACTTGCTTCATGACCATGGAGTCTACAGAATCTCTGAAGTCACTTGATATTATTTCTGCAATCTTCTACAAAGCCTGACTAAGTGCAAAATATCTGTGAGCTAATTTTCAGTGGGGGAGGTTGTAGCTTTTGACTGATATTCCACAGTCATGAATGACTAAATTTAAGTCTGTAAAACCTTTTCTCCAGGTGATCAACCCTGATAAAGAGTGGAGGAACATTTCTTCTTTCATTTTGAGTAGCATCCATTTTACTCAACAGAAGTGGCATCACAGATTCTTCTAAGTGTGAGGCTGTAAAGATATAACTGCAGACCGTCTTCATGTTGAAGTGGGTTTTCCTTTTTTATCCATAGCAGTGGTGCAGTAATGAACATGAATAATTTATTACTGCCATAAAACCAGATGCTAAATTGTTTCACAAGCAAATAGTTTGCTTATGAAAGTGAGAAAATAGGGCCTTAAACTCATTTTGGACATATCAACATTGCCTAATATTAACATCCTAACATGGAGTAAATGCGGTGGTTGCAGCCTCTTAGACATGTGGAGAAGCATATGCGCAATGTACCTTGCTGATACTGTTCTGGTAAAAAACCTCGCAGTTAAGAAATCAGCCTCACTGAGGTCTCTGATTTAAAGAATCAGATTATTTATTTGTTTGTTTACTTGTTTATGTTTTATTTATTCATTTATTCATTTATTTATTTAAATAACACCATTTTAAAAATGCATGTTTGGTATTTAATCCAGCAATTCCACAGCATGTGACAAAAGCATAGTACCCCATTGGTCTACTCTACGGGAATTATTATAGAACAGAATTTACAAGTCTAGGACCTTAAATTTGAAACTTTTCTGTGGGCATTATAATGTCCAATTGCAATTATCCGAGGAGAGAGAGTTCATTGAAGGGAGCCAATGTCAAATATCCAGCACCTTGAATCTCAGTAAGATTTGAATGTTTTTTACACTTCTTTGTGTTCTGTTTTACTCCTACATCTGCAGTTTTGAATATTCAAGCACAAGCTGAGAGAGGGAGTACATTATTTTGGGCTACTGGTATTTAGTTTGAAGTTGTCAATCAGCCTACAGTCAATGTACAGTGAAGAATAAATACTGCCACAATCCGAAAAAAGCATTCATTACTGTTGATACAAAACTAATATATACAAAATAATCCCAAATGAAATGTTAGTATTCTCAGATTTGGTATTAAATTTTGGTTCATGTTGACTTCCTCAGAGGGTTCTGCAGTAATGGAAGCAGAATTACACAAGGTGCATAAGCAAAAGTGACTTCCCACAAACTCCTTTCTCTTACAGTTTCCTCAAGGTCAGTAACAATTTGCCTGAAGTAAATTTAAAAAAATGCAATTTTGTTTACTTTCTCTGTATCCTTCACACAACTGGATTTAGACTTAACACTCCAAAGCTGCTACTCATACAAAACAGGAACAGCTGCACATGCTCAGTCTCCTGTCAACAAAATAAACTCAACCTTCAGAAACTGCTCAAAGAAAACTGTAAAAATTCACACATATTCAGTAGCTCTATGTTAGCATCAGCTCTGGAAGAAATATATACGATATAAGAAAATGTATAGGAGACTTCTAAACAAATTGAAATTTCCCAAAGAATTGGAGATATGAAGATGGTTATACAAAAACTTGGGAATTAAAAATTTAAATGCAGTGTCATTGTCAAGTTGTTGAGAATTGGTTAGAACATTACCTTCCCTATTTTAACAAGAAAAGGTGTTTTTTTCAGGAGAAAGATTAGATGTTACAGTGACTTCAGCTATGCTGATGGCTGAGGTTTGGCCTGAGGAATGTCAGTCTGGTGCCATGATGATGTGGTGGCCACCTGTTTGGCTGGGCTTTGTCACTGTGGTGGAATGGCTTGCAAGAAACTGTGCTGAACTGCTGAGAGGTAAGTGGAATGCTTTGAAACTTGAAAATACTAGTTTATCAATATAGAAAAATTTCCATAAAATGCATTTCTTTTGACAAAAGGGTTTGTTAAGAGGGAGCTCATACCCACTGTGAAATTTCCATTCAGAAAGAGGTAAATACAGAACTTCTTGGTATCTCAGGGTGCTGTAACATCTTGTTTACCTGGCTGCTGCTCTGGGGAATCCTGGGTCTTGAAGAACACCATACACTGGGTATTTTATGCCTTGTTTTTTAAAACTGGGTTATATTTTTTATGCTAATTAGGAGAAAACAATACTGAAAATATTTTTTTCCAATTCTTATTGTATTGTTGATGCTGCTGTTCATTGATTTTCTGCTTTGCACTTGCTTAAAATTATGACTCAAGCAGTTTTTAACAGATAATTAACATATATTTGTTTTTTGGACTTGTTAGATATATGTGACACAGAACATTCTTATGCATCTGTTTGAATATGCAATATTTCTTCTTTCAAATACAAGATTAATTGTGCAGTGCTAGTAAAGCAAATTATTCTACTGTAATTAGTAGAAATCAGACAAAGATGTAATATTAATCTGAAAAGTTCAAGCAGGTCTTTTGAGGGCAAGGAGTTGTTAATAATGCAGTCTGATGTGCATCATCCTTGTCATGGAAGAGAGTACTTCTAGCTAGAGAGAACTCTGCCAGAAGCAACCCCTCTGAAACCTAAACCCTTTGCAGAAGAGATGTTATTGCTAATGATAAAGGAAGAGTAGCAGTGTCATTACAGGTATATAATGAGGGGTGGTCCCTCAATTTATTTTGCCATAGTGCGAAACTGTGGAAATTCTGCTTTCAGAGATTGTTTCATGAAGGTTAATTTCTTGTACAAATCGTTTTCCTGTTCAATTGTTTTTGGATGTGTGCCCAAGTCAAGACTGCATTTGGGCAGGTTTGGCTCCATGCAGAACATTCTGTGAATGTATTTGAATAAGAAATCCACTTATTTCTAGTTACTCAGATTCATGTTCTTCTCCTAGCTTCCATAACATAAACAACAGAAGAGTGAAATAGCTATATGGTTAGTGTCAAGGTTTTTCTTTGACTTGTTTGTAAGATTTTAATTTTTAAGCTTTTCACTATAATTTTAAATGGTGACAGAGAACGTTTGTGTTGGTTTGATATTAAGGTAGATACATGCTGTTTCTAGTCATGTCACATCAATTTCAGAAAGTGGTCCTCATATTTTCACTGAATGTCTATCTGGACTTGCAAAATGAACCAGTATAACTTGATCTTGCAGAACAACTTGGTATGTGAATATTCTGTTGGCCTTACTTCAATACTTTTATGTGCATTGAAATAATAAGGCACTTCTAGCTCCAAACTACCATCAACTAAATTATGTATCAGTATAATCATGATAAATCAACAATACTCTATTGATACAAATACAAGACCACCTTAAACACTGAAGAGAATCACATCACATCACATGCCCTTACAGTACATCTCACAATTCTTTTTATTTTTGTCTTCTGTAGGGTGGGCATTCTAAACTGCTCTGTTGGTTGTGAAACCATTTTAAGCAGCACCCTGCTTCTCAGTACTAAGTCATGTGAAAGAAATGAATTGATACAGTGAAAGAAGTAAAAGAAAGAAATTTATGTAATCCTTTTCAGCCTTGCCACTTGACAGACATATACTTCAGGGGAAGGTCAATATTGTCCACATTTTTTGAAGCCAATAATTTTTATATAACATCCTGTACTTTGAAGGAAAGGATCATTCCCATTTCCACTAGGATTTTTACACAATCTTCTCATTAAGATTATTGCACTTTACTGTTAGGCTTTGACCTGCTAAACAGCCATAAACATTGCCACTGTAAAATGCAGGTCCAACATCACTGATAGTAAGAGGTGGAAAATACATCTGTTCCATGTTTGCAAATACAATCTTTTATAAATCAATGGAAACTGCCTGTACATACTGGAAGCAGAAATTTGTCCTGAATTAAAATGAATGTATAAAAAAATCTGCGAGTACAGAACTTACAGAAGATGTTTATTTGCCTGTTGACTCCAATGTAGCAATTCAGATATAGGCCAAGAAAGCAGTGACTATTTGCTGTCAACCGTTTTTCAGTCTGTGTGAAATGAGAGAGTAAGTGCTGCCAGTTGTGCCTTCTGACTAATCCCATGCCTGCTCAGTTATGTGAGTTGAGAATGTGCCTGAATAATGAAATATTTCCCATGTTCAAAATCAAGCAGGTGGTTTAGTACCTTGATGAGTCAGGTGTCATAACAGAAAGCACTATAACTCTTAATGCTTGTTGGCATGTCTTTGGGTAGGCTCAGCCAAGAGGACAAAAAAGGAAAGGACTTCTCAGTCCAGGAAGCTTGTTGGCAGCATAATGTGGGAGCTTACCCTGTCACTGCTTGTGCTGTGCTGGAAGATTAATGGTTATTTTATTCTGACTGCCTTCATGCAGGAAACTGTGCTACAGCCTCTTTAAGAATGGATAACATTTTGTGCGTGCATATCTGTACGAATGCTCAATTATATATAAAATGCATGCACACATGTGCACAGCACACATGTACAGACTCTTGTAAGTGGCTCTGCTCCTATGGGGATTCACAAGAAAATTAAAAAAAACTCTCAACAGTCTTTCTCTGCACCTTACAGCTGTCACTTCTCAATCAACCTTTTCACGTTTTGGTTCTTTTTTTTTTTTTTTTTTGGATAACATTTTTTCATTGCAAAGTGAATAAAACTAAGTAAGAACAGTTAAAAACAAAGTAGGAGTATCACGATGAATCTCGTAATATTCGCGGCTGCGGGCAGAGAAAGCTGGCAAGGAAGCAGGCAGAAACCCCCAAGATGGCGAAAGAAAGAGTTTTATTTACAGAAACTTCTTTATATATCCATTAATAATCTAGCAACCATTGGTCAGTAAAAAATCTACCTCCCGATATCATTGGTCATAGCTACAGAGCACTTAACACAAACACAGAGATTAAGAAAGTACAGAAAGTGCAGTTTATCTCTATTCTCCATGAGAAAGAACAGAAGGATTTCTAAAACAGTGCAACTACAATACCTAAGCTGAGCTCCAGTTCCTTCAGCAACGCTAAGGACATTTGCTTCCATGCAGCTAACATGGAGTGTCCATGGAGCTTAGCAGGTTGTCCTGATATTCCTCTGGCCAAGGAATTGCAGCTTAATTTGCAAAGATATCAGGTGAGCATTATCCAGTGTGGTTCACATGGAACCAAGGTCTAACGTGCTGACAAGGCAGAAGGAGAGAGCTCATTGTGCCTTTGCAAGATGTTATTTAGAAACCTGAGGCACAGGCTTGGAACTA